>JAOPHQ010003328.1:0-20000 GCA_030340625.1 Merluccius polli | reverse complement strand
AAGTTACGCAATTAACTTAACGCAAATTCGTAAGTTATTACGTGAATTGCGTAAGTTACGCAATTTACGTAACTTACGCAAATTACGTAAGTTATTTACGTGAATTGCGTAAGTTACGCAATTTACGTAACTTACGCAAATTGCGTAAGTTATTTACGTGAATTGCGTAAGTTACGCAATTTACGTAAACTTACGCAAATTGCGTAAGTTATTTACGTGAATTGCGTAAGTTACCGCAATTAACGTAACTTACGCAAATTGCGTAAGTTATTGCGTAAGTTACGTAAATTGCGTAACTTATTGCGTAACTTACGCAATTCACGTAAGTTATTTATCCGTGAATTGCGTAACTTACGCAAATTACGTAAATAACTTACGTTAAATTGCGTAAGTTACGCACTAAGTTACGCAATTTACGCAAATTAAGTTATTTAAGTGAATTGCGTAAGTTACGCAATTTAACGTAACTTACGCAAATTGGCTAAGTTATTTACGTAAATTGCGTTAACTTACGCAATTCACGTAAATAACTTACGCAATATGCGTAAGTTACGTAAATTGCGTAACTTACGCAATTCACGTAAATAACTTACGCCAATTTGCGTAAGATAAATTGCGTAACTTACGCAAATTACGTAAGTTATTTACGTGAATTGCGTAAGTTACGCAATTTACGTAAGTTATTTACGTAAATAACTTACGTAATTTGCGTAAGTTACGTAAATTGCGTAACTTACGCAAATTACGTAAGTTATTTACACAATTTACGTAATTTACGTAAATTACATAAATAACGTTAACAACGGTAACAACGTTAATAATGTTAATAACGTTAATATCAAAAACCCTTTCTCAATCAATACATTCTCATGAAATATAATATAAGACAAGCATGCGTAGGCCTATAGTAGATGTATTCTGTATTTTTATCAAAATGTTTATTGTGGATCTTGACCCTCTTGACCCCCTGCGCTCAGCCAGGTCTAGGACACTTACCTCACACCCCACCGAGACACGCAGAGGGAGACAGAGGGAGATAAAGGAGAGAGAGACCTGAGCTTGACTGAAGGAGGACACAGTCCTGAGGTCCACCTCCATCGTGAGTGATAATCAGAATGAGATGAATGCTTCAACAATGTTCCTCTTGGCTCAGCACCACTTCTCACCTTGTGGTCATGAGCATGGACTTTAGCCCCGATCTCTGTGCCGTGAAATAAAAAATATCCCCCCCACGTCCGGTCGTCGGTCCGGGGTGTGTTACGATCACCACCCCCCCACCCGCGTCGGTCGTTGGTCCAGGGTGTGTTACGATCGCGCACCCCCCCCCGCCCCCCATCAGAGAAAATTGCTAGGGCCGAATTTGGTTCCCAGTCCAACCCTGGTCTGGGCTACAGCCCGGATTATTTCAATTGCTAGCAACGTCCATGGTCATGAGCAGGGGCGATTCTAGGGTCAGAGCTTTAGGGGTGCTGAGCACCCAATGAGCCCCACTGCCACCACCCACACTTTTTTCACACAAAAACAAAAAATATGTCTATTGAAAAATAACTTTATCATTCACACAACACACACACACACACACGCGCACACACACACACACACACACACACACACACACACACACACACACACACACACACACACACACACACACACACAGAGTAACGCTAGGAGTTAGTATATACTATGCCCCCATGAATGTGATGTGATTATTATTGTTGCAAAGCCTGGTTCAGGTTAAATCCTCTGTAAAACATGAATGAATACAGCAAAACAAAAACATTTAACTTTATTTTATTGTCTGGTTTGATAGTCAGACAACTGAAAAATAACAGATATAAATCTATGAATAAATAACAATGAATTTAAAAAGCCACAGTGAGTGTTTTCACACATAGTCCTACTGGTGGTATACAGTGATGTGTCGTTTCGTTTGTTTTCACGAAACGCCGCACCACTGGCAGGGCTTCATGTTTCCATGACGACGGACCAGAAAAGACGTGCGTGACGTCATGTTGACATGACTCCCGATTGTTAAAATGAGTCTCAAAGTACCGATAAACTTAAACAACAGAGACACACGTACGCACTACACAGGTACTTGTGGCGCTGCTGTTTCTGCTTAATAAATGGACCGCTCCAGTTCGACTGTAGCCGCGCTAATGGCGCTAACGGAGCTAACCGGGCTAACAGAGCTAACTGGTAAACGGTGCCTGGACTCCAGCACTCACCGATATGGTATCGGAATCGGAACAACTCTCGGTAAAAGGAAAGAAGTGTGAGACAGCTTTGGAGCACTTACTGAGTTGATTCACAACACTACAACTAAACAGATCTCACTCTGCGTGAGTCGCGCTGGACGGTCGGGCTGCGGAGCGGCGCAGAGGAGAAGGAGGGGTGAGAAGAGGATGATACCATTTGCTAAGCGGGGATGTTTTCATTTTCGTCCTTAACATATACATTTTGTGGGGTTGTGTTCCGAGGAAGAAGGCTGCCGACAACAGGAAACGCTTTAACTCACTTTATTTATTTGTATTTGGTTTAGTATTTAATCTATGAAGCATATGGAGGGGTATTGCATTAATCACGCGTGGAGAGCCCCCTAAGCTTTGCATCCTTCCGGATGGGCCGCCTGCGGGCTCTGATTCCAGAGCTATAGAGAAAACATTTTCATCGAATTGTTTTCTCTATAGCTCTGTCTGATTCTAACCGGATATTTCCGCCCGGAAGTCTCCGGGCAGGAGGCGTGGCCTCTGTGACGCATAATGGCTAGTGTTGAGCGCCCGCCCTCAGTGTATTATGTTTGCTGCCATCTGGTGTTGAGGTGCAGTTACTACAACTTGTATATTTATTTCTACTCCTTCGTGGCTATGTGTAGATATTACAGCCTGCTGATACATATGTTATTATTAATTCGCAACAATTTTAAACCACAAACTACGGAGTATGTTTTGGACATTATTTAACCCTGTCAAAGACAAACACAATTTTTAGAATAACATTTCTTACCCAAGTTTTAGGGGTGCTGAGCCTGTTTTTAGGGGTGCTGAAGCACCCCTAAAAATGGGCTAGCCTCGCCCCTGCTGAGAACAACCTCTTTGCTTTCTCCAGTTAAACAAACAAATTCAATAAGAAGAGGTGAGAAAGCTGATTGATTCTGCTGGAAGTGAACTCTCTCTGTCTGAGCAAGCATTTTGAAGAGTAAACAATTCCCCGAAGCCAAGTGTCCCTTCAGGCCTGATAGTTCAATGGTCTAGTCACACCCTGACTCACCTTGGTAATAATATAATAATCTGATAATATGAACAGTGTTGGTCTAGTAGTCACACCCTGACTCACCTTGGTAATAATATAATAATCTGATAATTTGAACAGTGTTGGAAATAGTCACACCCTGACTCACCTTGATAATAACATACATATAATAGAATAGAATAGAATAGAATAGACATTGACTCTGGTCAGACCCTGACTCACCTGCAGCAAAGCGGGCCTCCTTGATCTCATCGGTCATCTGGGAGTAGAAGAGCTCATGGTCCTGTAGCTCCGCCCCCAGTCCCTTCCACACGTCTCCAGCTCCGCCCATCCAGCCCCTGGGCCAGGTCCCGCTGCTCGCCTCCACCTCTACTGCCCCGCCTCCCCCGCCCCAGCCCTTCCACTCGATCAGGTGGGCCACCCGACCCTGGGCCATCGCCGTTGGCTTGGTGATGTGGTCCTTTATAGTGGCCACCAACCCTGATAGATAGATAGATAGATAGATAGATAGATAGATAGATAGATAGATAGATAGATAGATAGATAGATAGTGTGTGTGTGTGTGTGTGTGTGTGTGTGTGTGTGTGTGTGTGTGTGTGTGTGCGTGTGTGTGTGTGTGTGTGTGTGCATGTGTGTGTGTGCGTGTGCATGTGTGTGTGTCTGCATGCGTGTGTGTGTATTACCAAGCAGAGAAGAAGTGGCTAGCTCTCCAATGTCATAGCGACTGATCTTATCTGGGTTGCTGCCACTGGGAGGATTAGGGTCAATCTGTGAAATTTGAAACAAGAATTAACATTGTTTCTATGGCAACACCATAGTTACAAGTCAGTAGTAGTACTAAAGTACTAAAACAGGATGATTATGTATGTTTTTGGTTATCATATCCAATGCTTCTAGTTATTATTCAATATTTAGTTATTATGTATTTAATGTTTCTAGTTATTATATATTCAATATATTATATATTATAGTCAGAGCTTAAATCAACAAAACATAGATGGAGGGGGGTGCCTGCAGAAGCCACTCAACTCAGCCCCGGTTTGGAGGGAGGTGCCTTGAGGGAGGGAAAGCGAGAGACAGCGATGCCACTGGCTCACAGATGCAGGGGCGAGTACCTGTAAAGGTGAGCCGGTTGCGGTAACCCTTGCATAATTCTTCTCTGGCAGACCCAGTGACAGCTAGGAAAGACTAGTTGGCGACCGAGGAAGAATGGCAACAGCTAGGAGAGACTGCTGACGTTTGGGAAAGACCAGAGCCAGGGGTGTGGAGGCTCGGCAGGCCGAAGCACATCCTTCGTGAGGAGGAATCCATCATCAATCGCTACGGAAAGATTTATTACAAGATACCCCCGGGGTTGGGCGAGAGTGGGGGCTGATGATGGATCCACAGGACAGACTGTTGTTAAGCGATTTATCCCTGAGCGATTTATCCCATGTCTGCAGATGTGGAAGATATGCAAAAACGAGAGGGGTCTGAAGATACATCAAGTGCTCGCAACCTACCAGCAATGTGCAACGCACAGGGCAACCTGGAGCCGGGGCAGGAGTCAAACCACAGTCCCCAGAATCTCCAGGCACGTGACAAAGGTGGGGGCAGGAACAGCATCGCTGATGTACCAGAGGAGACAAGGCATCATAGGGAGAGCGAAGACACTCCGGAAACAAGACGAACTGCGCATTACACCTGTGCAGGAGATGCCCGGAAATAGCCTGTTTTGCAGTACAGGCAAGCAGCATCCAACAGGTGCCCATCAGGACGACCTCACCATCACAGCCAAGTCAGTACCTGAAGGGAGATGGATTGGACTTGGTCGAGCGCACGGATTGGGCAAGGATGGAGTTCAAACCTGCAAAATCCAGAAGCCTGGTACTGAGGGGGGGGGGGGGGGTCGTGTCCAGGATCGGTTTCGCTTTAAGTTCAGAGAGGACATCGTCCCAACGGTCCAAGTGAAACCGGTGAAGAGCTTGGGTAAGTGGTACAGGGCGGACCTCAATGACTGAATGAAGGAGAGTGTGAAGGAGATGCTCATTCAAGCTGAAACCTGAATGACATCTCTGGAGAAGAGCGGCCTAACCGGTAATTATGAGGCCTGGGGATACCAACTTGGGGTGCTTCCCAGACTGCTCTGGCCATTGCTCGTTTACGAGGTACCGTCTCCACTGTTGAGGGGCTCAAGAGGAAGATGAACACCTACCTGAGGAGATGGCTGGGCGTCCTGTGAAGCTTCTGCTCCACTGGCCTGTACGGCACAGGCAGCAAGCTGCAGCTGCCAGTAACATCCGTGGTCGAGGAGGCAACAAAAACGCACCAGGCGATGATGCTGCGAGACAGTCAAGATGCAAGAGTACGCCATGGGGACCTTGAGGTTAGAACAGGTCGCAAGTGGTCAGCCAGCAGAGCACTGAGGGAGGCGGAGGATCGCCTGCAGCATGCCGACATCATCGGGTCAGTAGTCCAGGGCAGGTTAGGCCTGGGTTGCTCCACCAGGGTAAGCTGGGTCAAAGCCAACCCGAAGGAGAGGCGTGGCATGGTGCAGAGGGAGGTCCGCAAGGCAGAGGAGGAAAGGCAACATGTCAAGGCTGTAGCCATGAACAAGCAGGGCAGCTGGACACGGTGGGAGAGAGTGCGAAGCAGGGGCTTCGCTGGGAAGTCGTTCTGGAGAGCGCTTGGACTGCTCAGGATTGAAGGGCCAGCTAGGAAGCGGCCAGTAGCCATCATCAGCAAGCAGGCAGAGGCGGCATCATGGGGAATCTGGATAAAGTGGAATGAGCGATGGCAGAGGCAACCTGGTGACGGGTTAACAACATCATAGAGTTGAGTGGTGGACAGCAGGGGTACCGTCGAGTCCCCCGAGATGCCATGGGCTTAAATTGACGAAACATCGATGAAGGGGGGGTGCCCATTTGAAAACCTGCAGCAGGGGCGAGTACCTGTAAAGGTGAGCCGGTTGTGGTAACCCTTATCGTATTTTGCATAATGTTTCTATTTGTTATTAAATATTTAGTTATTATGTATTAAAATGTTTCTAGTTATCATGTACTCAAGCTGAATTAATTATAATATTCTAGATTATTTATCAGACCACTAGATAGTCTGGAAAGGCTGTGCAAAATAACCCAATACATGTACACTATTCACATCAATATGATTAATTATTTATTATATTCATTATTTTAAGGGTGCAATATAAATAAACTTGCCTTGCCTTACTGCCCTATTATTAGCATCTTACTTGTTCAATGGTTTCCGATATAAGTGTTAGTGTATTACTCCCAGCTACTTCAGATCAGGCCAACGGTTGGCCAGTTGACTCCAGTGATGTCGTCCAATCAAAACACAACGTAGGAGCACCTATGGCAGCACATGGAACTTCTTAGGGGAAGAAACACGTCTAGGACACCACCTGTCCAGGTGAAGGCTGCCCATCCTCCTCTTCACCCTGCAATACCGACATGGAGAGGTGGAGCTCTGTGTGACACACACACACACACACACACATGCACACACACACACATGCACGCAGACACACAGGCACACACACACACACACATGCAAGCTCAAAATGTATAAATAAATACATTTAAAAAATGTTAGGTTGTTCATGCAATAAACTTGAAATAAACTGAAATAAACAGAAATATGACTCATTTTAAAAACAAACTATTTCTCCTTATGTTTAACATAGAAAATGACATCCACCAATCACAGCAGGGTTGAATTGTGGTTATATTCGTCTCATCCCAACTGTCTACTCCTGAATCGACAGTCTGCCAGCAAACATGTCTTGCTATGCCATTTCTGCATGCTGCATTACACAAATAAACAGAAAATAAAGAATTAACTACAAAAGCAGATGGAAATAAATCCAGAGGGAATACTCTGACTCCGTTGGATGAGCATAACTGAAATGGTACATACAAAAACAGAAACAATATTTATTGTAATGTCACCTGCAAGAATACAGAGCAGCAAGAAAAAAATCAGGACATCAATTTGTAGATTAATGCAAACAACTATGCCCATAAGGCATATTGCACAAGAGGCCAACACTAGCTCGCTACAAAATGAAGGAGACAGACAGACAGACAGACAGACAGACTGACAGAAAACAAACAGACAGACAAATAGACAGATCAATAGACAGGCAGACAGACAGGCAGACTGACCTTTGTGACCTTTGCAGAGGCAGGTACCCATGATGTCCGGACGGCCGGAGAAGCGGCTATCTGTTTACCATGGTTACGGGAGGAGAGAAGAGGCTGGCTGTGAGGGGAGAGGGCAGGAAGAGAGAGAGATGATAGAGTGGACAGAGAAAGAGGGGATAAAATATCAGATGTCAGCTGTTTCCCAAGCGTATGTTGATATTGTCGTCTGACTCGTCCATATAGGGCGAGAGGGTGAGAGCACAATGACGAGATGAGAGAGAGAGACGGACAGAGAGAGAGATGGAGAAAGTAGGGAGGGGGGGAGAGCGAGGAAGGTAAAAAAAGGGGGAACAGCAGAGTGCCTGTTTGCTGACGATCTTGTCCCCCTCCCATTCTCCTCCACATCTTTATGTTATTGTGTGTCTCAATATAGGAAAAAACTACGAGCGTCAAATTATTTCTTCACATGAATAAGTCATGAAGAATAAAGAAGACTTTAGGAAGTGCTTCACAGCGTCTCACAGAACATACCAGACCTATGATCTTGAATCATAGGTCTAAACTTTGACGATGATGATTTATATTCATCCAACATAAATATATCGTCACACACATACATACAAATATGCACACACTCACATTCATGTGCACACACACATACATAGACACGCACACACTCACATGCATGTGTGCGCACACACACACACACACACACACAACACATGCATACAGACATGCATAGCCTCACATGCATGCATGCATATATATATATATATATATATATATATATATATATATACAAACACACACACACACTCACACACACACCCATGTGCACCAGTTGCTATACACACAGTAATATTCTTTTCTGTTGCTGTTGTCTAGTCACCTTGGCAACATCATCCCCGGCAACATCCTTATCTTCATCACTGGGAAAAACCTGTTCCCTTGGCAACCATGCCACTCCATGCTTTTAAGCGTATTCCTTTTCAGCCTGCAAAAGCAGCATGGGAAATGTAGTCAATGGATGATTTGAAACAGTGGGAGAGCTCACTCCACGTCCGGACGCTTTCTCATCTACAGAACATACAAAGACATTTTGGGAGCTGTCACAATGTTTGATTACTTGTATTACATTACACCATAAATAATATTTGTGAGCATGTACATGTATTCTCTAAGCAAGATGTTATTAAAAGGAAAGGTTAGGGTTGGGGGTTAGCCAATAAAATAGTAAAAGGAAAGGTTAAAGGTGAAGAGCTTGGCCAATACGAGGAGCAAGTCTGCCCCCGTGTGGTTGGTTGTTAAGCATGCATTAAAAATAAATAAATAATAATATTAATAATAATCAAATCAATCCTTTCCCTTAGAATGTAGGAGTTGATATGTACACTTACACACACTCATTGTCCTGTGAGTGAGTAATCACCACAAAAGCTAATATAGTTTTTTTATACCATTTTCTTATGGGATCACAAGGATTACTGAAACGGAAACAGATGTCTCTGTTCCTACCTCGCTTTGAATGCATTGACCATTGTTGGACTTTATACTAATCACGTGTGAATCCCGTGACATTTAAAGAGGATATAGAGATAAAATCCTAACCTCAGTCATCTTGAAACAAAAGCAAAACAGTGCTGTTTTACTTTCGTTACCTCAACCATTTCACAACCTCCTCCGACCTCCAATGGATCCCATACCCTAGCTCAGCCCGCGTCTTGTGTAAACCTCCCTACAGGGAGCTAAGCAAAACTACAACTCTCACATCCACTCCCTTTATAAACAAGCAGCCAGGGCCGGCTGCCAGCATGTGTTATGATACTAGGGAGCTAAACAGCATGTTCTCTGTGGAACTTGTACGTCTGCCTGAAATATTTCATCAACAACAGAATGGATGGATGCAAACAAATCAAGTTATGACCAACAAATCTGAAGGGATTTGATGGAAATGTGGTTTTCGTCCAGTAGCAGGAAAGCGAAAGGAATATGAAAATAGATTTTTTTTTTGTTTGGCCTCCATATATATTATGACATTCTTGATTGTGTGTGGCCGCAGAAATCTGTGCAGGAATATGTTGTGTTGTGTAGTATTTTAAGGCAGACAGCTGCAACAGTAAATAACAATATAGCAAGTACACAAGATAAAACGGTGAAGATTGATCAATGCACAATATGTAATCTGGAAAAATACTAAATATTTTACTAAATGACTGAATGAATACTTTAGTAAATGACTTTACTAAAGACATTACTACATTACTAAATACGCACTTTAGTAAATACTTACCTAAAAAAACACTTTAGTAAATATTTTATTAAATGACTTTACTAAACACTACTACATGCAGATCAATGGCAAATTGTTCGCAGTTCCCCTGCTGATCACATTGGAACGGTTGATCGGTGTGTTATCTGTTCAGGCCTGTCCTCCTTCGTAACCACAGCAGGTGAGCGGGAACAAATTGTGATCACAGCCCTATAAAGGTTGCCTTGTTCTCACAAAAAAAACAAAAAAAAAGCCCTGGAAAACAAAAAAACCCCGTCAAAACCAGATTTTGGTGGGGCCACAGTAACACCACCTCGCCTGCAGCCATGGCGCAGCCTTTCCAGGGCTGCTGCTACGCAGATAGGAAATTGTGTGAATGGGGGCTGAAATGAGAAATGGGAACATTTCAGCCCCCATTCTCTCCTAAGCACTAGCAGGAGTTTCTGCTGCGGACCACCTCCGCTCTGCTGGGGCTGGAGGGCCGCGGGGCCTGAATAAGCCTCCCCTTCCCTGCACTCTCTAATTGCTGTAACGACCCTCATTATCTGCTGCGGTGCATGTTGTGCCGAGGACGATGAATGGCCTCCATAACACACGGAGACAGACTGAAACACAGAGCAGAAGGGAATGGGGGGGGCAGGGCAGGGGAGGGGTTGTGTTATGAGGTAAAAGAGAAAGAGACACAAAAAAATGAGCATTAATTGAAGCGAAGATGTGTCGTGCTGCACAAGCGGAGGAGACGGAGACACAATGACACGCGGCCTGACAGGCTTTTAAAAAAAAATGTTTTCAAGGTTGTTTTACGTCCCATGGTTGTTTTTTTTTGCGCGGCTCCTCCGGGGAGGCTCCGCTGCAGGCCTGCTGAAAGGTAGAGAGGTATAATCCAGTGGCATCTGAGGTCCATATGTACCAGGGGGGGGGGGGGGGGAGAAAGGCCAAACCACCCATGTTGCGCACAGTAAAGTGTTTGCAGAGCACGACTCACGCTCACGTGCTTCATTATGAGGGGAAATCACAGCAAGGCTCCAAATGAGTCCAATTAAGTTTTCAGCGATAAAAAAAGTTTGGGAGTGAAACAAGGTACACGCCGCTCGCAACACACCGGGCCAGACCTCGAGGCGGCTTCCCCTCTGCTAACGTCGGGGGAGAGGGCAAACATTTTAATCTGTTATTTTACCTCGCAGGAAACATGAACTCCTCTCCAAGCCTCTAACTGGTAGAGAGTAGTCGTCGTCGGGCAGAATAAACAAGCTTCATGTTAACAGGGCTTTCTGCAGCTTCCATTTGTCAGGGTTTATTTACACTGAGCGACGTGGGCTGAGGCTGAGGCCGGGCCAGGCCTATGGATCACATTAGGCAGACAGTTCGAAAATATACAAAGGACGACAAGGCTTGTATCAACAGCGGCGTTGTGTTTCTGCCCTGGACGTCGCGTTAGAGGACTCGCCGGCCAGCCGGTTCCGCGGAGCCGCTCCGACCTCACACGTGAAAAACAGACGCAACTCCGCCGTATTGCAGGACTGTTTTTTAGTTATTGCATTTCCTTTCCATTTTAGTAAAGAAAAAATAATTTAAAAAAAGTAATTGAAGTGATTTTTTTTTTTTTAAAGGATGAGGAATAACGCAGTACAATTCTTTAGGGAGCAACTGCGGAGATGTGGAAGTATCTGGAAATGTCCCCAGAGGTTCGCTGAGCAAGAGAGCAGCGAGGAGAGACGCAGGAAGGACGAATATAGACCCAAATTGCGAGGATATGTTTGGTCGGGAACCCGTCGCTAAAATTAGCATGAATGTAAATTCCTTCACATTCAGTTTTCCTTTATTCCGCACGCATGAATCCTAGAGCTGTGAGCCTAGAAGAAGAAGAAGAAGAAGAAGAAGAAGAAGAAGAAGAAGAAGAAGAAGAAGAAGAAGAAGAAGAAATAGAAGACGACGACGAAGAACAACAACAACAACAACATAAAATACCCATGCTGGAAGTGGAGAGGCCACAAATGAGCGTAGCATTTTTTTTTCTTTTAATCAAACCTGCAAGAAAAGGAAACAGGGAGGAGCCAGGAGAGCGGAGGCCACGCCCCCCCCCCCCCCCCCCCCCCCACCAGTATGGAAGAATCCACAAGGCCTTTAAATAGCAGCACAGGCCCCCAAACGCCCAGCATTTAACACAACCCCCACACTGCTATTGTGGTCCACAGTCCAGCACTGAGACGGCTCCAAACTCAATGGTCTCTTTTTTTTTTTCTCTCTCTCTCTCTCTCTCTCTCTCTCTCTCTCTCTCTCTCTCTCCCTCTCTCTCTCTCTCTCTCTCTCTCTCTCTCTCTCTCTCTCTCTCTCTCTCTCTGTGAATCCCTCTCATTTCCAGTCCTAATGACAGACGCTCGACTACGACACACACTCATTCACTTCAGTGTGCAGACAATCAAATTATACCCTCAACAACAACAACAACAACAACAACCATGATATAAGATTTGGCAACATTTGGCTGCCATTACATGCACAAATGAATTCCCATGAAACTAATCACAGCCTCTTTTCTTTTTTTTCTTTACCCCTGATGAATAATGGACAAAACATTATGCAGTGAACACTGTAATACTAGGGGACAGCGTCATAAAAAAGGGGCCTTAAGACGTTGTTGGTTTCGTGTCGCCACTCAAAGCTGCAGGACTATTTCAAGGCTCGACATTCCTCCAGAGAGCCACCGAGATGCGGAGCGAGCTTCAAGGACGAGCACTCAGGTTCCCGGCGTCTCCCGCTATCGCGCTGCCATTGTGTCTTCTGTGTCCTTTTATTTGTATTTTTTTTTACCAGTTCATCAGCCCTGAGATTAATCTCAATATTGACAAGGCTTTTTACACACATTTCTCTCACACGGAGCGCTTGAGATGGTTTGTTTAACACGCCGCTCTAAGCCGAGTCCCGGGACTTCACAGCGAGGTCGAAGATAAAGCGAGATTAGCGCGTCGGGCATCTCAAGGTTGAATACTGAAAGTAAGAGGCAGGTCGGCTCCTATTAGACGTATTAAGTCTTTATGGTACTGGCTTTTTAAGTGAATGTTGGACACAATTATACACTGCTGTAGATCATTTTGCCCCGTGTGAAACGCAACACACTTTGCTCACACATATATACACACGTACACACACCCTCACACATAAATCATTTCTCTCTTTCTCTCGCACGCACATATATCCGTTCTATTTTTCTCCCCCCCTCTCTTTCTTTCTCTCTCATGAACACACACATACACACAAACACACACACACACACACACACACACAAACAACTTCACAACAAGGTCATGGGAGAGGGGCACCACACAACGTCACTCTGCCTTGGTGACGTATTTAATAAGCATATAAACACTACAAGACATTATTTGTCTTAGTAGGATTGGGAATAGGATAAGGGAGGATAGATAAGTTATGCATATATAGTGAGGTTTATGTACATAAACGGGTTTATTTGGTGTGCGTTATCAAAAAAACAAAATACCATGTCTATTCAAAATAGTTTTTATTGCTCCACAAATGTATTCAGGAAAATGTAATTCTCTGAGAATTTGTGAACAGATCATGAACTTAATTTTCTTTTTAATTATGTGGACTTAGCCTCCAATTCTAAATCCCTGTTCAATGTTTTTTGTGACAAATAAATACAAGTAAAAAATAAATAAACTATTAAATATACTATTAAACAAGTGGGCAAAGGGAGGGCGTTTGCTTTTGATTGAGAAACTACGAGATGGCCTATTGAATTGTTTCCTTAAATTGTCCGAAAAGGCAGCAAACACTCGAAGTCGTCCCTTGGATTACAGTTACCTAAGATACACACAGTGATGAACAATTTTGGTAATATGCTAAATAGTGAAATCATACAAAATGCAAAACAAAAAGGAAATACAACTGCAGCAGAGAGAAATAAGAAAAATAATCCCTTTTCCAAAAATGGCTCTACCACTACATTAAAAAAATATTGATATATAGAAAAAAATACACAAAAAATTCAAGTAAAGGAAGGTGTACATCAGTAATAACATGTTTTGCAGTCATATAGATATTCAGAGCACTGAGAGAAAATCCATTAAAACACACTGAAACTAACTCCTAGTGGCCGTCCCACAAACACTGTGCAGGACAGCACATGGGAGGCACGGTACACGCAGACATTTAGAGAACCATAGCGGTTCGACGGGGCTATTTTATTTATTCAAACCGTTACTCGGACCCCGTCCAGACATGGATTATTAGCCAGTTCAATACACAGAATTCCTCTCAGCTCTGCTTAAAACAAAACTCAATGAAACAAGAAATTGCAAGCTAAACTTAAATAGATCAGGATATCGCAATCACGACGAGAGCCGTGATTCTACACCTTATACACATTATGGTTACTCATTATTAGGGGGGTGTTATATCTCAGCCCACGTCAACCTCATCTTGCTGATCCTGAATGTGCTACAGTCAGAAAAAAAAGATGTGAGGTTTCACTTAGATTGAAACCCCCTCAAGACAAAAACTATGCTTTACTCAAGTGCTACATGAAGATGTTCAAATCATTGATTGTAATGCGTTGGGTAATTGCCCTATGATAAGAAAAAGTGTCTAAAGAAACTGTACATGTCGAGTACCTCATGTGTGTGTGTGTGTGTGTGTGTATGTCTTCTCATTTTTTTCCTCATATAAAATCAACGATATGATAATAGCTTAATATTCGGTCCAGTAAGTAAGGCATTGCCAATAACACCCAACCACTCCAATCACTCCAGGTCTCCTCTGTGGCCAGCCCAAGCTCCCAGTGGCTCCTCCCTCTTAGCGGAGGAAACGGACCAAAGTGCCAATTAAACAGAGAGCTATAGGGCTAGCATCCTTCCATGCGACGACGACGCTGACCAGGCCTTGTTTATTATTAGTTTCTTACCTAACGTAAACCACGGGCGCCATTTAGTTTAGGACCGATGCTCAAGCCACGTTTTTATTTCTTTTTGTTTTTTGTAATTATGTGTATATATATATGCACTATATTTATTGTCGTATTATTTCCTGTCGGGATTCGGTTGCGTTTGCATCTCGATCAGCGAATCCGGAGCTGTCCCCGCAGCTCGTCTGCTGAGTGGCCGGCGGTCCGCTGAGTTTCCCCGTGGAGGCGGTGCTTGCTCTCTTGGTGTGCCCCCCGCGGGTCAGATGGCAAAGACACTCAGAGTGCTGGTTTGGTCTTTCAACCCCAGGATGCTGTACGCGATTCTCTTCAAGTGGCCCGGCAGTCTCACGCCAATGTTCTTGATGTCCCTGTGAAAGAGAGAGACGAGAGTGGGTCAACGCTTCTCCAAACGCATCCCTTCGTTTGATTCGACGGGCCAATGAAATGTATTATCACCCGACGGCTAGCCTCGCAAATCAGACGTCGTAAGCGGACGAGCTCAAATCCGGGTTTCACATTCTTTCGCTTCGTATTTGTTTTCGACCAAACGTGTTGCTGGAGGCGGGGATCTGTAAGCGCGTAATTGGCTAACAGGAAGCGCTCCGCCCTTTCAGGTTCTGTGCCGTCTCTCCCCAGAATGGGATCCAGCATCTGCTGGATGCTGGATCCCAGATCACCCGATAGCCAACGCCATTTGACCTGCTAAACTACGGGTGGAATAAGGCGTGTCACGTTGCCCTCTTGCATATATATTCATATATATTCATATTTTATCTTCATTCATATCTTATTTTAACTTTTTATTTCGTAGGTGTAACAAAGCAAAATCCAAATCTTTGTACCACCTGGAACCCGCTCCCCTAGGGTACTGTGTGCTGTTCACTGTTGCTGTGCCGTTCAAGAGTGGAGTAAGGATGGCGGGGGCGGGGGGGGGGGGCAGCATGGCAGCCCATACTCAAAGCCTTAATCAGAGCCTTAATTACTTAACGAGGATTCTCCCAGTCGACCATGAATCACTTGTCTGGCAACCGGAGGGTGGGTCGTAAATAGCTGCTGGTTTCGGTTAGTGAGTGCTCCCAGATGATTCCAGATGGGAGACGCCGGGCCCCGGTCTCACCAGTCCCTGCGAGCCCCACTTCAAAGGCTCCCCCCCCTCGTCTGCTTTGTGACCCGGGTGTCATCTGGCATCAGTGACTCGGTATTCACGTATTCCCTGCTGCAGGACTGGAAGGGGAAGGGAGGGGGGGGGGGCTCTGTCTGTGGTTAGGGATAACTCCTGGTCCTCGCTATGGCTTGCTCCTGCTTTAGGGAGACTTCACTAACTATCGGACCCTTGTTCTGCTGTCGGACCACCGTGGTTCTGCTACTCTGATCCCAACTGATTTGATCACAGAAGGGGACAGGGGAAAAAACCTTTTCCAAACGTACACAAAACTGACAACTTTTGGGGTGTAGATTCTCACGTCCGTCCGCTCCAGTTCCCTTCTTGTCCCCCAGTGCCTTCTGGTCCAGTGCTATTTTTTCTCTCTCTTTTCTTTTCCATCCTGCACTTCTTTAATGTCAGAGAGCCCCACAAAGGCCTTTGCCCTAAACAGGCCGAACACAGCCGGTGGTTTGGGTGGAAAGTCAAAGGGCTGCTGCCCAGTACTTGTAGCGATGTGGGTGAAGGGCTGGGAGAGTGGAAGAATGGTGGACAGATGGAGGAGGGAGAGGGAGGAAACCACAAGCCACTGCCACCAGGCTGCCACTCTTTCTCTCCATCATTTATTTCGTTTTTTTCAAATTGTAGCCGAAAACCAAATACCGTGCCATGGGTAAAATATGCTTTTGGCACATTAGAAAGCTATTATAAAAATAAAATAAAAGACATACCTTAGAATTGTTGAATACTTGATTCTGATAGGTCAATATCATTCCAAGGGTGTGGAATCATTTTTTCAATAATGGGATGCCTCTGACTTTTAACAGTTCAGTTTCAATGCGCTACAAATCCAACATCAACAACAATGGTCAAATAGTCTATTCACCAGATGTTTCCTTAAAAACGCAAAAACAATATGCTCAAAGCACCGCAGAAGAATATTTTAATTTCAGCTGTCAGTCGATTAAAAACCAATAACTTTATAGATGAAAGTAGCTAATATCTAACTGGTAGTTGATGACTGTGGTATAAGCAGAATAAACAACAGGCTGTCCCGTTATTGGAAAATAATATACGGCGGCGGTGGTAAGCATCCCCAGCCCCAAAGTATTACGCAATCCTTACATAACATATATTTAAAGGTATACCTTCATTATAATACCTTCCAATTTAAAGGTACACCTTTAAATAATAAAGGGGTAAGATTCTTATGCATACTCCTATATTTCAAGGAAGCATCTGTTTGTTTTTTTTTGGTCATGTGATACCACTGAGGGCAGGTTAAAAGCATGCGCTAGCATCTACTCACTCGTTCTTCATCTGCAACACCTGCTCCATGGTGAGGAGCCCGGCGCAGGTGAAGTTCTCGCTGTACTGGCTCATCTTGATGGACTCCAGCCACTCCGACACCGACCGGAAGGGGGAACCGTCCGACCCGCTGGTGCTCGGCAGGCGGATGGACACACTAGACAGGAGGAGAAGAAAACGTTAACCCACCCCCTGTACTCCGTCAGCCGACTTTCCACATAGCAAACTTTGTGAAAAAAAAGCAGAAGAAGAAGAAGAAGAAGAAGAAGAAGAAAGGCTGTAATTATTGTGTCAGGAAAACGGTGTGGTAGAACCAGTTAGTGCAGTTCAAGGAGGTAAGGTGCAATTATGTTTCGTCATCTCGCGCATTTTCATGCACGTACACGTTGACACACACACACACACACACACACACACACACACACATTTATATAAAGGAGGCATACCTGCACACAATGACCAACGCAAAGATAACATTTAAGAAGGAAGGCAGAAGCTTCTAATTTTACCGCTTGACACATTCTCTTGCGCCTCGGCATTTCATTCACGCTTCGGTCACGTGTGTATGTGTGTGTGTGTGTGAACTCTCTGTGTGTTTGCGTGTGTGTCTCTCTCTCTCTCACCGAGGGTCAAAGTCTGCGATGGTCTTCAGGGAGTCGGGGCTACGCAGCAGCTTGTCCAGCAGACTCACGATGTCTGGGAAGCGAGGTCTCTTGGAACGGTCCTGGAGCCAGCACTGCAGCATGAGCTGGTAGACGGCCGACGGGCAGTCCATGGGCGCCGGCAGACGAAACGCCTCGTTGATGGCCTTCATCACCTGTCAAGCGCATCCTTCGTGTCAGTCTTTCAGATCTTTACATGTGGGTGGTGTGTTGCTGTTGGGGTTTTTGTACACTTGTATTGTTGTACTAAGGATGAGTAAATACCCTGGCTTTTTTTTTTTTGATACACATGTTTATACTTGTATTGTGTCGTCTGAAACATTGCTGGTCTTACTTTACTAATGTATAACTGTGAAAGCACACTACTGGTCTTACTATAGTACTGTATAACTGTGAAAACACACTACTGGTCTTACTATACTAATGTATAACTGTGAAAGCACACTACTGGTCTTACTATAGTACTGTATAACTGTGAAAACACACTACTGGTCTTACTATACTAATGTATAACTGTGAAAACACACTACTGGTCTTACTATACTAATGTATAACTGTGAAAACACACTACTGGTCTTACTATAGTACTGTATAACTGTGATAAGGTTTAGATAATAATAACCCTTATTTTTCCCCCACCCAGGATCTTTGTAGTTTAGGACTTAATTGACTTTATGTACTGTTTATTTCCTGACTTTATATACTGTACATCTCTGATGCTGAAGCTTCAGATGAAGTGGGCCGGGCCTTATTCCCCATTTAGTCCCGCCCCCCCACCCAGCTGGCGTTTAGAACCAAGATGGCCGCTGTAACAAAGGCCCATTGAAGATACTTCGGGTCACTATAGTAACGGGTTACCTCGTGGTTGCTCATGTCCCAGTAGGGCCTCTCACCGAAGGCCATCACCTCCCACATGACGATGCCGAAGCTCCACACGTCGCTGGCTGACGTGAACTTCCGGTAAGCAATGGCCTCTGGAGCGGTCCAGCGGATGGGGATTTTACCACCCTGTTAAAAATCACATGTTTTGTTAGGATGCAGCTTTTTGTTACCCATCACTTAAGCTTGGGCAGCGCTCCTAAACAAATCCTAACAACGTGACTATTTTAAATGATGGTTTTCTCATTGGCTGGTGGCAGGCGTTCATTTTGGACCCTGAATTTATCATTGGAAGTTCCCTTCCAATTTCAAACACTTCATTTCCATGGCTGAGCCATGTAATGCCAAACTTGACAGCGAACCACCAACAGAAATAGCAGCTGAACCTGAACAAACTTGAGACATAACGTAAATCAACATACGCTTGTGGTGTATGTGCCCTCCGGGTCGTCTTCTAGGACGCGGGACAGCCCGAAGTCAGACACCTTGCATTCCAGGTTGGTGTTGACCAGGATGTTGCGGGCTGCGAGGTCGCGGTGAACGTAGCTCATGTCAGAGAGGTACTTCATGCCTCCGGCGATGCCACGAAGCATCCCGACCAGCTGGAAGGAGGACATCTCCCCATCGTGGTCCTACGATACCAGGGTGTGGACAAATAATCATGAGATATGTGTGTGTGTGTGTGAGTGTGTGTACCAGTACCAAATAATCATGAGATGTGTGTGTGTGTGTGTGTGTACCAGTACCAGTACCAAACAATCATTAAATATGAGTGTGTGTGTGTGTATGTGTGTACCAGTACCAAACAATCATGAGATATGTGTGTGTGTGTGTGTGTGTGTGTACCAGTACCAGTACCAAACAATCATTAAATATGAGTGTGTGTGTGTGTGTGTGCGTGTGTGTGTACCAGTACCAAAACATGATGAAATATGAGTGTTGTGTGTGTGTGTGTGTGTGTGTGTGTGTGTGTGGACCAGTACAACCATGTAGTATGTCATGTAAACATCATGTTAACTTCAACATCATGACAATCACAGGAAGTTGTACAAGGATCAGTTTTCATTCCCACTCAAACAGATAGGATGACTGACCCTGAGGTACTTGTCCAGCGCTCCGTTCTCCATGTACTCCGTCACGATCATGGCATGTTTGACTGCATCCATCAAATGAAAAGGAAACAAAATACCACATCACATGCTGAACCTAAATGGACGTACGACGGGTTTGGTGTCGTTACTGCGTTACAGAATGGAAAATATAGAAATATATATATAGGTATCTCACCCATATGAATCGAAAAGTAAGGAGATAAAAGATAGCAAAATAATACTAATAACAAAAATACATTTAAAAAAAATGAAATCATAACAATATTTCAACCATGTATAATCTTTTTAACAAATTACATGAAGAA
>JAOPHQ010003327.1:2500-23228 GCA_030340625.1 Merluccius polli | reverse complement strand
TACCTCTCCCCTCTCACCTCTTCCCCTCACCTCCTCCCCCCTTCACATCCTCTCCCTCACCTCTTCCCCCTCACCTCCTCTCCCCCTCACCTCCTCCCCCTCACCCCCCCCCCCTCACCTCCTCCCCCTCACCTCCTCCCCCCTCACCTCTTCCCCCTCACCTCACCACTTCTCCCTCACCTCCTCCCCCTCCCCCCCCTCCCCCTCACCTCCTCCCCCTCACCTCCTCTCCCTCCCCTCACCCCCCCTCTCCCTCCCCTCCTCCCCCCTCCCCCTCCCCTCCTCCCCCCTCCCCTCCTCCCCCTCACCTCCTCGTGTGTGGCGCTGTCACCACTTCCTATCTGCAGTATCTGTTGACAGAGCTGCAGTCCTCAGCCTCAACACCGACTTCCTGTTGGAGTCCATCTTGTTCTCACTTCGGTTCTGGAGAGCAGAGCTCATTAAACACACACTGTTGTTATGCAGTGGAGACCGCATGGGGGGGGGGGGGGGGGGGGGGGGGCGGCGGGGGGGGGGGGGGGGGGCTGTAATCCTCCTATGGGGGGAACAGGAAGTTGACTTAGTTAATTTGCTTTCAGATGCACAAATAATAAAGTTTCCCTCCAAGCAGTGATCTCGCCAAGAATGCAGACCAGGGCAAGAGAGAGTGTGTGTGTGTGTGTGTGTGTCTGTGTGTGTGTGTGTGTGTGTGTGTGTGTGTGTCAAGTTTATTTATACAGCTCATTTATTATATAGCACATTTGATATGACAGGCGTTGACTAAATGTGCTTATGCATGACACGTAACATATAAGATAAAAACAAGAATGTGTTACAGTAAAAGCGAAAAAGATACGGCGTTGTTATTATCAAAGAAGGAAAGGTGTGTGTGCTTCACACACACACGAAAAATATAAATGAGAAAGTATATGAGGTAAAAACAATATTACAATATAGTTACAAGATAATGCAATTACATTATAAAACAATAATGAGACACAGACCAAACTAAAACAAACCACAAGATAAGATAAGGATGGAGACGATAGAAAGGCTTGACTTTAACATTTTGTTTTGTTTGTGAGCAATTTTAAGAATGTGTGTGTGTGTGTGTGTGTGTGTTTGTGAGCAAATTTAAGAATGTGTGTGTGTGTGTGTGTGAGCAAGTTTAAGAATGTGTGTGTGTGTGTGTGTGTGTGTGTTTGTGAGCAAGTTTAAGAATATGTGTGTGTGTGTGTGTGTTTGTGTGTGTGTGTGTGTGTGTGTGTGTGTTTGTGAGGAAGTTTAAGAATGTGTGTGTGTGTGTGTTTGTGAACAAGTTTAACAGTGTGTGTGTGTGTGTGTGTGTGTGTGTGTGTGTGTGTTTGTGAGCAAGTTTAAGAATGTGTGCATGCGTGTGTGTGCGCGTGTGCGTGCGTGCGTATGTGTGTGTGTGTGCATGCGTGTGTGTGTGTGTGTGTTTGTGAGGAAGTTTAAGAATGTGTGCGTGCGTGCGTGTGCGCGTGTGTGTGTGTGTGTGTGTGTGCGTGCGTGTGTGTGTGCATGCGTGTGTATGCGTGCGTATGTGCGTGCGTATGCGTGCGTGTGCGTGTGTGTGTGTGTGTGTGTACACAAGGACTTCACGGTGCGCTGTGTCTGACAGGTGAGCGGAGCGGCGGTGATGGATGGAGACCCCGGCGGTATTTCATGCTGTTGTCTCCTCTCTGTATCTGCTGGCGGCCTCAGGTGCCTCCGCTCCGTCAGCCTGCAGCCTCAGGTCCAGAAGGAGCGGATGTGAGCGGATGTGAGGGTATTACCGAAGTGACAAACGGCCTCTTTCTTCCGTTTCGGAGGACTCGTTGGGGCGCTTCGCCGCTATAATTACACTCATTTTAATTACATGTACCGTAACTCATGTGCCGACGTCTAGAATAACGATATTATCATAATATTAAGAAGTTTTTTTTCAGAAAAGATATTTGAATCATCAGAGTTTATAGTTTATAGTTATAGAGGCAGCTGCTCTGCTATGGGCTGCAGGTGTGACTGATGCTTCATTCCCCCCTGGAGGCTGGTGTGACCCCCTGGAGGCTGGTGTGACCCCCTGGAGGCTGGAGGCTGGTGTGACCCCCCCTGGAGGCTGGTGTGACCCCCTGGAGGCTGGTGTGACCCCCCTGGAGGCTGGTGAGGCTGGTGTGACCCCCTGGAGGCTGGTGTGACCCCCTGGAGGCTGGTGTGACCCCCCTGGAGACTGGTGAGGCTGGTGTGACCCCCTGGAGGCTGGTGTGACCCCCCTGGAGGCTGGTGAGGCTGGTGTGACCCCCTGGAGGCTGGTGTGACCCCCTGGAGGCTGGTGTGACCCCCCTGGAGACTGGTGTGACCCCCTGGAGGCTGGTGTGACCCCCCTGGAGGCTGGTGTGACCCCCCTGGAGGCTGGTGTGACCCCCCTGGAGACTGGTGTGACCCCCTGGAGGCTGGTGTGACCCCCCTGGAGACTGGTGTGACCCCCTGGAGGCTGGTGTGACCCCCCTGGAGGCTGGTGTGACCCCCTGGAGGCTGGTGTGACCCCCTGGAGACTGGTGTGACCCCCCTGGAGGCTGGTGTGACCCCCTGGAGACTGGTGTGACCCCCTGGAGGCTGGGTGTGGCTGGTGTGACCCCCTGGAGACTGGTGTGACCCCCTGGAGGCTGGTGTGACCCCCTGGAGACTGGTGTGACCCCCTGGAGGCTGGTGTGGCTGGTGTGACCCCCTGGAGGCTGGTGTGACCCCCTGGAGGCTGGTGTGGCCCCCTGGAGGCTGGTGTGACCCCCCTGGAGGCTGGTGTGACCCCCCTGGAGGCTGGTGTGGCCCCCCTGGAGGCTGGTGTGACCCCCTGGAGGCTGGTGTGGCCCCCCTGGAGACTGGTGTGACCCCCCTGGAACGGTGTGACCCCCTGGAGACCGGTGTTGCATAAGACATTCAGTTATTCTTATTACCGCAAAGAACTACACACACACACACACACACACACACACACATACACATATGCACACACACACACACACACACACACACATACACACACACACACACACACACACACACACACACACACAGGTGGAAAAGGGAAATTAGAAAGTAGAAGAGAGAGAAGTAATGAGGAGGGGAAATGAAATGGGAGGAATATAATAAATAGAACGAGTGAAGAAGAGGAAGAAACAATACGATTTGGAAGACAAGCAGAAGACAAGAAAAAAGATTTTAGTTAATTAACTAATTACAAAGCATATAAATACACATTAATTTGTTACCGATTTTAATGTTCAGTCTTTCTATAATTTAATTTATTATAAACTTTTTTGTCTTTGGAGGGTGGTTAGCTAAATCTGGCTTCATTTTAATTTCGCCTGTTGCAGTGAAGTCCTAATTTCCTTTCATTTTCTGTGTGTGTGTGTGTGTGTGTTTATGTGTGTGTGTGTGTGTGTGTGTGTGTGTGTGTGTGTGTGTGTGTGTGTTCAACACGGGCCTCAGGCTGAAGCTAATGAGACAGTGTTTGTTTGAATATTTTACCACAGCGCCATACTTTGGATTCTCCACTAATTAACTGGACTAAATGAGAGACCCGGGTTCTGTAGACCATGGAGGACTTCCCCAGAAGGTCCCCCAGCCTGTTGTTGTTTATGGGGTCGCGGGACATAGGCTGAGGTATTTGCTCATCATTTTTCTGTACATTTTTGAAAGATACAGACCCCAATATACAAACCAAACCGTCTAATGATGTTGATGAGGTGGGTCTTGAGAGGAAGGAGGCTCAGCAGAGTCCAGGTGGACTCTGAACAGGTGGGTCTTGAGAGGAAGGAGGCTCAGCAGAGTCCAGGTGGACTCTGAACAGGTGGGTCTTGAGAGGAAGGAGGCTAAGCAGAGTCCAGGTGGACTCTGAACAGGTGGGTCTTGAGAGGAAGGAGGCTAGACTGAGTCCAGGTGGACTCTGAACAGGTGGGTCTTGAGAGGAAGGAGGCTAGACTGAGTCCAGGTGGACTCTGAACAGGTGGGTGTTGAGAGGAAGGAGGCTAAGCGGGGTCCAGGTACAGGTTTTACTTCTCCCCATAGGTGGCTACTGGTACAGGTGGGACTTGTAGATCCACGTCCTTAAGACTGAAGTCCTTCTTCTAGTCCACTGGAGATCCCATGTGAGCCATTAACAGCAACGTTGGGTTGGGTTGGGTCTATTAATAGTTTCAACACCAACAAGTTCCTTAATCTATTATTCATGCTCAGTTTCCCCCTTATCTTATTTGGTAAATCCAGAATTCAGAATAATTAGAGAGTTCATTTTGACAATTTGTTTACACGTACGCTTTGAAACAACACACAAAACTTTAATAATAACTCGGCTTCAACCGACCAAATGCTCAGCGAGACATTTCAGGAAGTAGCCTCCATCCATGATCCCATTGGTCATTGACACACATGCAACACTGTTCCTCCTTTCTGTCCCACAATGCACCACACCGTAGCGTCGCACAACATGATCCGGGTGCAGGACAGGACAGTGGAGTGGCCAGCCGAAAGTCACTGGGTTCGATTCCCAATGTCCGCTGTCTACCTGTAGGTACCCTTGAGCAAGAGGCCCTAATCCCTCCCCACCCACCTGTCTGCTCATTAACCAATTAGCCTCTGAACTGGCTGGAATTGCTTTGGAGAATAGTGTGACTAAATAGTAGTAGTAGTATATATATATATATATATATATATATATATATGTACTATACTGTAACAACCCCACCCTTCCTCTTTGTTCTATTTTTAGTATTATTATGTATATAAATCAGTTATTTTATTGCCTGTTTTGAAAAACTTCTTTCTTGACTGAATGTTTTATTGTTGATTTTTGTAAGGTGACCTTGAGTGTCAAGAAAGGCGCCCATAAATAAAATGCATTATTATTATTATTATTATTATTATCATTATTATTATTAGTATCATTATTATTATCATTATTATTATTATTATTATTATTATTATTATTATTATTATTATTATTATTATATAAAGTAGTAGTAATAATATTTTGAAGCCAATGCAAATCATATTTGGATATTATATTCATATTTGTCTGTCAGCATAAACAGACGAACTGTGTTGTCCTTATTTAACTCCGACCTCTTTAATAAGAATAAGCAGAAAGAGTTGAACATAATAGACTGAGAGAAATGTAATATATGTATTATTTAGACACTTGGACCATCAGACGTGACTGAAACGAAGAATTCATGCAACAAAAGAAAAACCCTGAAACATTTGTCATCCTAAAAGCGGCGGCGGCGGCGGCGGCGAGACGACATCCAGCTTCTGTGAAGTGACTTATTATTCCGGATGAAACCGGATGCTGGGCCTGAGGTCAGACGCAGGACACACTCAGGAGGGGGATGTGTTGATCCAGGACATCAGAGACGGCACATCATCACAGTTATCCACAGTTTAACACACAACACGGAGCACACATGTGTGTCACGTACGCCAGAAACATGCCAACTGTCCCCCCCCCCCCCACCCAGGAAGTGAGGTTGTCACGGCAACGCATCCGTCAGTCATCAGTCGTTCCCCTTCTCTCTGGATGAGATATAAACAGTGGCGCTCCTCAGGTCCCCATCTGTCGCTCGCTGGCGCTGGCAGCGCTTGAATGGACTCAGAAAGGTGCCAGTACTGAGAAACAGAATCAGCACCAGCGCCGCTTTCATTTGGTACCGGCTGGTTCTGGTTCTGGATTCTGCTAAAGATAAATGAGCGATCCGGGACGGTTCTACTTTCAGATGAAGTTTCTCTCTCTCTGGACCAAAAACACCACAAACTTTGTGTTTTAAAAAATACCTCAAATTATTTTATTTATTTATTATTATTTCATTTATTATTTTATATCTATTTTTAATATTTATATTTGTATAAGTGTATATCGCTGTTTTTGCACCAGGGATCGAGGGAAACGGCATTTCGGTTTTTGTGTATGTCCTGTACATGAAAATTGACAATAAAGTTTGACTTGACTTGAAATGTATTCTTTCCCCATTATTAATGACTCGTGCGTCGGGGGGCGTGGCCTGTGGGAGCGTGTGCCCTTCGGGGGGCGTGGCCTGTGGGAGTGTGGTGCCTGTTGGGGGGCGTGGCCTGTGGGAGCGTGCGCCCGTCGGGGGGCGTGGCCTGTGGGAGCGTGCGCCCGTCGGGGGGCGTGGCCTGTGGGAGCGTGTGCCCTTCGGGGGGCGTGGCCTGTGGGAGCGTGCGCCCGTCGGGGGGCGTGGCCTGTGGGAGTGTGTGCCCGTCGGGGGGCGTGGCCTGTGGGAGCGTGTGCCCTTCGGGGGGCGTGGCCAGTGGGAGCGTGTGCCCGTCAGGGGGCGTGGCCAGTGGGAGCGTGTGCCCGTCAGGGGGGCGTGGCCTGTGGGGAGCGTGTGCCCGTCGGGGGCGTGGCCTGTGGGAGTGTGTGCCCGTCGGGGGGCGTGGCCTGTGGGAGCGTGTGCCTGTCGGGGGGCGTGGCCAGTGGGAGCGTGTGCCCGTCGGGGGCGTGGCCTGTGGGAGAGTGTGCCCGTTGGGGGGCGTAGCCTGTGGGAGCGTGTGCCCGTCGGGGGCGTGGCCTGTGGGAGCGTGTGCCCGTCGGGGGGCGTGGCCTGTGGGAGCGTGTGTCCGTCGGGGGCGTGGCCTGTGGAAACCGCTTTAATGATGTGTAAATCTGAATACTTACATACAAGTTCTGTAAATCTTTAAATCTGTAAATCTTTCTAATGAATGACAACTGACATCTGTTGTCTGTTATTATCTATTTTGTCTATTATAACGTTTTACTGTGATTTGTTTTGTTGTATTTATTCATTTAAATGTTTAGGGACCATCTACCTGTCAGGGACTAAGGATGGAAATTAGCCTTTAGCTATAATCCTGTATATTTTTAAATGTTCATCAATATACTTTGTCCCTTTGTGAAATAAATAAACTTCAAACTTCAAACAACAATCCCAAGTGAAGCTCAGCTCCACTTGTACTTTGCTTTTCCTTTTCAATCACATATGTAAATACGAATGTGCCAAACCCCGGATGAGGATTGGTCGAGGGATTTCAGGCCCTTGACAGTGATTGGCTGCAGCAGGAAACCCCCAAGACAATATAAGGAGCCAAGATGCCATTTCAGTTGACCTTGTTTTCTCCTGTTTTGTTAGTTCAGGAGTTTATTGAGTTTATTGTCATTTGTTCTCTGAGGTTAGTGATTTATTTTCCAGATTTGTTTGGGTTGTTGTTGTTTTGGTCCACCCTGAAGCCGATAACTTAGCTATTTAGTTATTTTATTTGATCTGTGAGTTTTATTTAATAAATCCTTCTCTCTTCATTCAAATCTAAAACTTGTGGTAGATCAGAGCTACTTGGGACTTGGGGAAGATGGTACGCCCTAGGCACCCCTAGACTGGGGCGTACCAACTCCAACTGGAAGTATTTCACACCAACAGAGTAATGTTCCTGTTTATTAATTAATTAATTAATTAATTAATTACATGCACAGACGTTTCCCTTCACACAGTGTTTTGTTTTTTGTGTATAAAATATCTTAGAGGGTAACATTAGTAAAACAGATGTATATGGAGATTAATTTATGCATCCAGGTAATTGTAGTTTCAACAAAAGGTTTAATCTTAAAACGTCTTGTATTTTATAAGTTTTTAATCCAGTGTTTTAAGATTAAACCTTTTGTTGAAATTAGTAAACCAGAGTTTGAGACCCAGTATCTGTCCATCTGATCTTCTCGTCTGCGGCCCTCAGCCCTGGAGCCGAGCCGCTGAGGGTCCGCTGGATCACAATACTGCTCCTAGTTTTAAACTAAATCTTAAAGCATAACTTTTTTAAGTTCAGGGCTCTTCTAATCAAGTGCCATCTTTTTTTATTTACCTTTTATCTACCTAATGTATCTCTGGGATTCAGACTGACGTTAATACATCGTATGTATATAATATAATATTTGTATTGCAGTTTTGCACAAAAAGCCTGATGTAAATGAAGTTTGTATCTCACCAATAATAAAGGCCAATCTGTTTTTAGATGGCCATCATGGTGGCCAGTTTGACCACGTGTGTGTGTGTGTGTGTGTGTGTGGGGGGGGGGGGGGGGGGCGATAGTGGGCGTGGCCAAAGCATCAGCTGTAAGTGGGGAGCCATGTGCGGCTCACTCAAGACTCATTTGTTCAGAGTTCACCTGGACTCTGCAGGAGGAGGAGAGGATGGGAGGGAGGTGGAGAGAGAGAGGGAGGGAGAGAGAGAGGGAGGGGGGGAGAGAGGGAGAGAGAGAGGGAGGGAGGGAGAGAGAGATAGTAAGAGGGAGGGAGTGAGGGAAAAGAGAGAGAGGGAGGGAGGGAGGGGAGACACATCATGTGAGACACATGATGTGTGGATGATCTCAGCCCCACTGGGTGCTGCTGAACGCAGGGTGCAGTCGGCGCCGCATGTAGCGTGTTGCACAACAGTCAACAAGAAGCAAACAGGTTTTCCAACATGTCAAGCCATGTGCACTCGCTCATGTCTGTCTCATAGGGGGGGGGGGGGGCTCACATCGGCGTCTCGCTCGCCGTCCCTCGGGGGCGCTTGTTTTGCCTGTCCCCTCCGTCCAGAGGAGCCTGGCCGCTATCGGACTCACACTCGCCAGAAGACCCCTGGGATCCCGCCGGGGGTCAGAGGTCGAGTCAAAGGCTTGTGGGAACTTGTCTTCGGCGATGCATTCCCTTCCTGTTGGCTCATGCTGGGGGTCGCGGCGGGGTCGTCCCCAAGTGGTGGGTCGCCACGGCGGCGGTCTCCCGAGACGCCGGGGAGATGAATTGAAGGGTAATCTTGATCTGCTGGTTAAATTGCTCTTGTGTGGCAATTTGTTAACTACTGATGAGACTAGATCCCTGTCGCCAGGGGCAACAGGGAGCAAACCGGGAAGGTTGAATGCAGCAAGTTGTCTTTCAGTTTAAAATGGTTGTGTTGATTGAGAAACATTTGGGTAATACTTAGCAAACTAGTCATTACCTAACCCTTTGTTAATATTTGTTAATTGTTACTAAAATGTCTATTTAGCACAAGTTAATAGTTTTTTCATCATGCCGGAAGAAGTCGTTCTCTCAAAGGTTTTTATTCGGTTTTTAAAAACCATTTTTGACATTTGTTGTCTGCGATCAATAAAGTTTTATCGTATCTGTAAATCTAAAAATAAAATCTAAAAAATAAATTGTAAAATAAGACCCATGTTCAATGGTTTTCATTCACCAGATTCATTCATATTAACTCCTTCTGCTTCTACTCTGTTCCACACAATACCATATTTTTTTATTAGAAACCCCACAATTTATTGTTGTAGATATCTGATTAATTTCAGACAAAGAGCACCATGGGCTGGACAAACAAAGATAACAACATAAATAAATCTATTCATAAATAAATTAATATACCAACTGCTCAAATGACTGAACTATGATTTCCATGTTCAGTTTGACATGATGTGTGGAGCGGTAGATGATGAACGTTAGCAGCAGTAGCAGATATCTCACTATCATCTCCAACAGAACAATGTCACTGTATTTAACATGCATATTTCTTTTAACTCTCTGATTTCTTATTTGTTCTGTGTTGTAGTTAATTGTTGTGTGTTGTGTGTTAGCTTGTGTGTTAGCTTCTTGTCTTGTCTTGTTTTCTCTGTACTGACATACACTGCTCACCTCGACCAGGACTCCCTGGAAGAAGAGATGTTGTATCTCAATGGGACCTTCCTGGTTAAATAAAGGATAAATAAAAATAAAAACTACATCCAGGAGGAGAACTAGCAACCTCTCTGACCAGGCGCAGTTCAACTCCAACCTCTTACTGCATGTCCACCATCAGTAAACCATCTGGTGGTGCCGACCGGCTGGAGAGGAAGATGAAGATGAAGATGAAGATGAAGAAGTGTGAACGCTGCATTGTTGCGCGACTCATCTCCACGCTGAAACACTCCCACGTCTGTAAATTGTAATCTCACCAGACTGTTGTTGATACTAAATAACTGCCCTCGCAGTTTCATATTTAAAAAAAAAACCACATTCAAATCAAAACACGGTGACATTATGCCGCCGTTCTTCTCGCAGTACTTCTGTAATTCCCTGCCAGACTATAATGCCAGACTCCCTCGCCTAAAAATGTCACAACAACTTTAAATTTGAATCCTGTTTTTCTTTGGTTTCCACCGGTGACTGACAACATAATGCATCTGTTGGATGAGGATTCAAAGTCACAATAATATCTTAGCCACAAAATGCTAATGCTGAGTTCCTCCCAGGCCAGCTGATGGAGTGTGCTGCTAGACGTCCGGCCCGGCCCGCGGGTCATGGACCGGCTCAGCGCCGCTGGGCTTACTGGGATTGGACGCGGCGGTTCAGAGCTGAACACAAGATCCTCTGAAGCTTTGGTGCTCTGACATGAACTTGCACTCGGTCTCGCTGTGTGTGGTCTGGGGGGTCTGGGGGGGTCTAGGCACGGTCCTGACTGCTCCGTCTAAGGAAAGGATTATTACTATACATGCATTACTGTACTGTACATTATCACACTAAGTAAGGGGTAATGTACAGCAAGCCGGTCGTTTATTTCACAACTCGCTGTGCATTATCCCACTTATTACATATAACAACAAAAAATGACTTTATTTCTTTATTTCCAATCCAATCCAATCCACTTTATTTATATCGCACGATTTTAGCAAACACAAGGTTTCCAAAGTGCTGCACAATAGGATAAAATACAATACATAGATAAGACCAAGAAGCACAATAAAAAGTAGAAAAATGAATTTAAAAATGATTTTATTGCTTCAGCTAAAAGAAAATAGTCTGTTAATTTCTACGGTTGGAAATACTAAAATATAACTAAAGGAAATAACTGAGGCTATTCAGGGTCACAGTATAATTGAGAGTTTCTTCATGTCCTCAGCAGCACTAATCCTCATGAAGACTTCAGGGATGAGCGTCTTCAGAAAGGTTTCAGTGTCCTTGATGTCGACCTTTGACCTCTCCTGCTGCTGCTGCTGGTGAAAACACGAGCCTCCGGCGGGGGGGGGGGGGGGGGGGGGGGGTGAACTTCGAGGTCATAAATCCAGCCGTGGTTTCGTATGGAGACCGACCGGAAAAAAAATAGCTTTTTTTCAATCCGTCAGTTTTATCAGAGAAAAGAAATGGATGGAGGTCATCCATAGAAAATAACTTCTTAGATTGAAGTTGTCTCCATGAACCTCCGCAGACGGTTTGCTAAGTGTGACTAAGTCGGTCTCCTTGGTAAATATCAGCCCTGACGGTTGATTTTCAGGGATTAATTTTGCCACGTCTCTGTTGATTCAAATCAAAAGAGTGAGCTGCTTTGCACCTGAAATAAACTGAGATTACAAAATACCGAAAAAATATGATAAATCTGAAATAATGATCGTAGTTTGTTTTGACAAACTATCCGATTCGTTAGCCTGTAGGAGATTAGCACCCTGCAATGAGACGCTTGTCAGCAATGTTGAGTCAACAACTCCCTAAATATGAAATATTGATCGCTGATCTGTCTCCACATCATCATCATGTTGAGCTCCCACTGCTCAGCCTGGATCAGCATCACCTGTTTCCATGGCAACCACTGTTCAAACTGATTAAGGGATTTTAAACAGTTGTGGTTTGTGCAGTTTTTTTGGAAATGACTGGTTAAAAACACAAACTGCTAAATTACTAAATGTGAGTTATTATGACTACATAGTGGGATATAATATATCTTAACTTTTAACCTCCTCCTCTTTTTATCCATTCACAGTTCAGCAACACCAGCAGCATCATGTCATCTGGTTCAGGACTAATCTCTGTAGGACAGCGGTTTTTAAATTAACGACCGAAAGCTCAAAGACGTGAGGATAATCGAAAAAGACGTCATGAAAACTAGCGAGGCTTCAGATGTGGATTCAGTCCTTTTGAATTCTCTCTCTCTCCCATCCGGGACGTTTTATAATCTGTTATATGCTGTGACCTCTAGAAGCGGGTCATTTTCGGGGTCACCAGAAACCACATGGTTCTGGTTTCTTTTGAAGCGGACTTCCTCCCCGGCTGCGTTTCGTTCAACTTAAAATACTTCCCAACGCCGGGAGCGTTGGGAAGTTCCTCCGCTTCGCCCCCCCGCTCGCCGCTCTTGGACCAGCTGGTCCGACCTCACCTGTTCTCCCTCTGGCCTCCCGCTGCATCCTGTGCTGCTGTCAACGTAAAATACAATATCAATAATAATTCATGCAGTCACATCGTAAATTCTGATTTATTATTCATTCTTCTAATGTTTAACATTGTTTTGCATTTACAGAACCCCATTTTGATTTATATTCAACCTTTATTTAACCAGGCAAGTCATTAACAACAAATTCTTGCAATTCTGCAATGGCGGCCTGGCTAAAGGCAAAGCCTCTTGAGGGGGGGGGGGGCTAAAAAGAAATGTCAGAAGATATGAGACAAGCGGCTCACATCCAGACGTTTCCTCCAACGCACCCACTACTGACATACACTCACAATGAGCAGGACATGAATGGCGAGCCGTGCGGCGGCACTCAAGCTTCGGCGGCGGGTCGCTGGCGAAAGGACAAAGTGTCACCTGGGACGCCGGATTTAACGGTCACATGACACATGAAGCGTCCATCTTGTGTTTAGGATTCATGGAGCGTCTCTGCGATGGAGGAGGAGGCGACCAGCGGACGGCGCTTTGCAACTGACAGATGTGTTGTCACCATGGGGACGTCCATCTGCTGTTTACATGCGGACGCCACGAAACTGGGGAGGCCTTGGTCTCTCTCAGAGAGGGCGAGAGAGAGAGAGAGAGAGAGAGAGGGAGAGGGAGGGAGAGAGAGAGAGAGAGACAGAGAGAGAGAGAGAGAGAGACAGAGAGACGGAGAGGGGGAGAGGGGGAGAGGGGGTGAGAGAGAGAGAGAGAGGGGGAGAGGGGGAGAGAGAGAGAGGTCATGCTTGTCATAAATGTGCCATAAATAAACCCTATCTTCTCTCCATCTGTGTGAAACCGGGCTGAGGAGCACAGAGAATAGTTAACTAGTTAAATAGTTAACTTAGCAGCATTTAGCAGACTTACTTAAGACTAACTTACTAAGGACAGTTTAGTTATTAGTTAAGTTATTAACTCCATAATTCACTTCACTTTGTCACTCAACTGTATTTTTAACCATCTCCTCTGGTGAGATCAATATATGATTTTAAGATTGAGTTTTATTTACCACTATATACATTCATTAATGTAAATGTAAATGTACTTTATTTATACAGCCCTCTACAACAATCCTTTCGGTGTACCAAAGTGCTTTACAGCAGGTAATAAATAAAGAGGGGAATAAGTAAAAACAATTAAAAACAATGAAGGAACAGTGAAAAACAATAAAATACAACCAAAATCGAATAAGATGAAATCAGATAAAAGTGTTATCATACTACTGGGTATTAAAAGCCGTCCTAAATAAGAAGGTTGTTAGCCTGGATCTGAGGCCCATACACATGCATGCAGGAACGTCTTGTTGAATTTATGAGATATTCAATGTTTCATTATGGATCTGCCATATTATAAATGTGTAGCGATTTCCATTCAAGCGAGTTCATGGTGCAATACGAACGGGCGATTAACTGCTGCTTATGCAGACGACTTGGTTTTCACAAAACCTAACGTCATTATTCACATACACAAAAGTCCACTTTATTTCAAGGCCTTTTTTCCCTTCTCTCTTCTCTCTCACATGCACTCCCTCCCTCCCTCCCTCCCTCCCTCCCTCCCTCCCTCTCACTATCTCTCCCTCCCTCCCTCCCTCCCTCCCTCCCTCTCACTATCTCTCTCTCCCTCCCTCTCACTTTCTCTCTCTCTCTCCCTCACTCTCTCTCTCTCTCTCTCTCTCTCTCTCTCTCTCTCTCTCCCTCCCTCTCACTATCTCTCCCTCCCTCTCACTCACTCTCTTTCCCTCTCCCTCCCTCTCCCTCCCTCTCTCTCTCTCTCTCTCTCTCTCTCTCTCTCTCTCTCTCTCTCTCTCTCTCTCTCTCTCTCTCCCTCCCTCCCATCCTCTCCTCCTCCTGCAGACTCCAGGTGAACTCTGAGTCTTGAGTCTCTTGTGGACGCTGGTGAGAGACGCTGCTGTCCTCACCAGCTGGTTCACCACTGACGCGCCAAAAGAGTGTGTGTGTGAGTGAGTCAGTGTGTGTGTGTGTGTTTTCGCAGCTGTGTCACATGTAAACGTGAGATCTTCATCCTTCAGCACCAATCAGCCTCAGATCCATAATGCATTTCCAAGATGGCCGAGAGGCGGAGGTTCAGCCAAACCACCGTGACGCCGCTGCCGCTCCCGGCTCCCGGCTCGCTCACCGCTGGTTCCTGCAGCACGCCGGCCGGCCGGTGGGTCTGTGATTTCCACCGAGCCGCTCTCCGCTGCGGCCCTGTGAACCCTGTGATGTTCCTGCTTTGAAGCCCGCGACCCGGGCCTGGAGCACACAACCAAACACGCACGTCACCGGGGGAACAGGCGATGGAGTTGGCGGTTTGTGATATTTCTCTGGCTTCATCAGACGAACACGACAAGACGTGTTGGTGGAGCGGACGTTCATTCGTGCTCCATGGCGTCCGGGTCCGTAGATTAAAGCGCTGCTATTTGACCATCAGGTATGATGATGCTTGTTATGGCTCATCCTGCTGCTGCAGTGCCGCCGCTCGCTCCTGGGAACGCAGGAATCATGTGTGTGTGTGGGGGGGGGGGGACCACATGACCTGGCTGGATAGTTCATGTAGTAGTGGTGTGTGGTTGATGGTTTACGCAGCCTCACCTGACCCGAGTTAGACTGACTGGACTCTGGGGATTCGGGCCAGGTGAGGCTGCTATAAACCCGATACCAACCACACACACACACACATACACACACACACACAACCATAAAACACATCACAGCTATGGATCGATCTCAACCTTCAGATGTACATCAAGAGATCAAATGCATTAAAACCGGTCTGCTGCCCAAACAAGAGAAGTCAGAGGACTTCACAGAACCTGGACATTTCTCACAGCTCCCACCTCCATCACCACCACCACCTCCATCACCACCACCACCTCCACCATCACCACCACCACCACCACCATTATCTAATATAGTAGATCTCCACAAGTTTCCATCTTTTACAACAAATGTCCCTCACTTGGTGCACATTTTATGCAAAGAATGTTGAAATGTACGTATAAATGTACATTTATATGTATGATCATATTAAGTATAAGTGTAGTATGTACAATGTTCAGAGCTGTGGGAGCGTTAGATAGACAGTCAGGAAACACAGTAAACCTAGTGCTCACAAGACATACATTAAGACACTGAACACGTACATTATGATACTGAACACATACATGACATACAGTATATACATATACAGACGTATCAAAGACGGTTTCAGGCTGTTAACAACTGACAAGCCAGCAGCTTAGTCATCTGATGATTGATGCGGGGGATCAGGTGGTCATTTAGGTCGTTAATTGCTGTGAAATACAGATCAGTGACTCATAGATCGGCTCGTCTTGCCTGACGGGAGCCACTGTTGGCTGTGACGAAGTGGCCTTTAGATCACAACTTTATCTCTTCAAAATAAATTTAAAAATTCAGAAACGATGAAACAACCACGCTTTATTATCTGTCTGTCTATTCTAATTTGACTCAAGTGATAACCCCACGACGGTTACAGGAAGCAAATTGTGATGAATGTCTTGCAATTAAAACTTGCAGCCATCTTGAAAAAAGCAGCTAGAGGTGCAACAGCAGATAATGTGTGTTTTAGTTGACGTGTTTGAAGTAAATGTAAGATGCTTGAGGAGGACATCGTCTCGCCGCCAGTTAATAACTCATCTGCTGATCTGCTGCAGGTGCGGAGCAGAACCGCCTGATTAAAAGTCAAGCTTGAGCGGAGATCAGGAGGGGGGGGGGGGGGGGGCTGTGAGGTTATTTAGTAGTCTGAGTTTGTTTCACTTTATATAACTGTGTTTGTGTATGTGTGTAAGGGGAATTCATCCACTGTTTTTATTTATTTTATTTCTTTATGTCTGGTAATTGGTAAGCAATATTCAAATTGCATCATGAAAAGATGAGATGAGAATGAGAAAATAGAAAATAGAAAATAATAATAATGAGCTTCTCCAGACAGGACCAGATCTGTGGGTTGTGGACTGCATCCTCACCAGGACCTGAACCCTGGTGTGACCTGTGAACTCCTGCTGACCGGGCTTCGGCCCGTCTCTCGCTGGGTCTCCCTCCACGCGGTAAATCTGTCAGTGAGCCGGTTTAAAGAGACTCATTCATTACAGCGGCGTCCTGCTGCTGCGGCCCACACACCCCACTGGGCGGTGAGCGTCGGCTCAGGGGCTCATTTTCCGGTCGACGTTCCTCCTGTTGTCCGACTCAAACACGCACAGCGCCAGTTGTTTTATAGACACATGTTTGCTTCTTAAAATAGGAGGTGTTAAAGTCTTAGGCTTAAAGTGATGGCCAACAGCATCTGAAAATGTTAATAACCATAACATATCACAGAGGGATGGATCCACTACACACCTACCCAATGTCTTGTCAGGGAAATGTCAAAAAGTATATTAATATTAATGTTATATTATTATATATATTATATTATTACACATATATACATCTTAAAGTAAACTCATTCTTGAAATGACTCAAAAGGATTGTAGGGATGTGGTCTGTTTATGTAGTTTGTACTTCCTCAAAGTCTGAAACATGATTAGAAGTACATGAAGCTTAATAACACCTTGATAACCCTTAATAACATGATTAGAAGTACATGATGCTTAATAACACCTTGATAACCCTTAATAACACCTTGATAACCTTAATAACATGATTAGAAGTACATGATGCTTAATAACACCTTGATAACCCTTAATAACATGATTAGAAGTACATGAAGCTTAATAACACATTCATAAACCTTAATAACATGATTAGAAGTATATGATGCTTAATAACACATTCATAAACCTTAATAACATGATTAGTAGTACGTGATGCGTAATAACACCTTGATAACCCTTAATAACATGATTAGAAGTACATGATGCTTAATAACACCTTGATAACCTTAATAACATGATTAGAAGTAAATTATCGATTACTGTTGTACATCGCTTTAACATACTCACCCCATAACTTATTCTAACCACACAAGCTAATTAGCTTGTGTTAAGCCAGCATGCACCACCAGCAGCTGGACCTTGGTCGCCACCTAGTGGTGACATTTACAGCATGCTGCTTTAAGCCGCCTCTTCACGCCGAGCCGTTTGATGTTCCTCACTGCTCCCTCCCTCAGGCGTTAGTGTCTGACTAATTTCTCACATTCGCTGCATCCTGTCCCCCGACGCAGAAGTCATCCAGCGTGTCTTTGAGTCGATGACACGCTGCTCTGCCCCCCCCCCCCAAAAAACACACGTCTACCTTTTCATATGCAACAGCTTCTTGCTCAGCGTGTTTTAAAATTCATGTTAATATTTGCATTATTTTCTTGATCTCCTTGTCTTCCTACCCACACGTCAAGTCTCCAAGTCAATCTAACGCTGGGCTTACACCAAAAGATGTTCACAGTCCCAGACTAACAACTGAAAGTCTTTAGTAAATCTGGGAGTTTTACTGGAGTCACAGCGCGCTCCCGTCGTCTCCATCGTTAAGTTTAAGGTGGTAATCTGCTGTTTCAGATCAGTCTCTTCCTAGTCTTGGGCTTGTCGCAGTGACGTAACACAATCAACAACCAATAGATGAGCTCTGACAAAAGCGGAAACAGGAAACCTGACAGTTTCTACTGAAGGGCATGATGGGAAAAAATTGCATGGTGGGAAAAAAGAATAAAAGAATCCAGTTGTAGTCTTGTAAATAGTGACCCTGCAAGAAGTCTTTGTAAAACCTCAGTCTGAGACTCGGCTGTGACTAAAATCTCTAAACATTGTCTTTAGATGTGAGCTGATAGTTTTCCAAGAGTCTTTTCCAAATCTTTTCAAAGTCTTCTGATGTATGGGGAGCATACGTCTCTTGATACCAAGAACCAGGGCCGACTCAAATGTTTTCATTTCACTGCTGAAGATCACATATGGTAGCCTAACATGGTTTTATGAAAGCAAGGAGCCTATAGTGGACCTTGGTCCTGGTCTACAGGCCATAAATAAATTACTGCTACTTTACCTTTCTCCTTTTCATGCAATTCCTTCAAGAAATCACGGTCCTATTCGACCTCCGCTGGGCATCTCCCCATGTTGTAGAGATCTTATTCCCATTAACTTCCCAGTTCTTCTGGTGTTCATCCAAGTGAACCATGAAAACTTGTATACCTCTGCTTTTACTGTATAAAAACGCCACATCATGACTAATTGGTGATTTCTGCCTTTATATTCATAGATATTAAAATAAAAGTGTTGTGAATTCCCTCTGTGCTGCCCCTGGAGGGCTTGGAGACAATTTGACCTTTGACCTGACTCCTGATTGGAGTAAGTGACTCCAGGTGTGCTCAGGTGTAGGTGTCTCCAGTCCTGCCTCCCTCATGCGTTGCTGACAATGTGAGTTGCCTTCTTGAGTCTTTATTGTTTGAATTATGTTTGTGACCCTACTTTTGATTATACTTCTACCTGATTTATGGATAGCTTAATTTACTGTATTTATGCATTTGTTTCTTTGATTATACTGCAGTAAACCATGAGTTGAATGGAGGCAGTAAATTGCATTTCCCTGTCAAGAACTCTTTTATTTGAGGCTCTTAAGCGGCCAACTATTCCTATACCTACAGCAGCACATGCATTAGACTCTAGAGAAACCTACTTTTGTTTTATAAACTTGTAAGTGTTAATGAGCTGAAGTTTGCGACGAAAAGAAACACAGCACAGTCCATAGCATGACCACAATGTCCTCCTGAGCTGTGAACGCAGACAAAGTGCAGACTGCTGAGGTTGCATATTTTTTCCTGACGTCTGAGTGTCCAAATCCATTCGAGGACTTTCTCAAATGGATTCTCGCGGGGCTATTAATGTGAGATAATGAGAAGCTTACTGGGTTTGATGATGTAATGATGCTGTTGTGACAGGCATGACTGGGTGAGCTGTGATTGGGTGACATGCGGGGTTTACTGCTAAACTGTCCATCCATGTCAGTTAGAAAACCCATAATTGCCGAAAATGCCGTCGTTCTCAAATGCTGAGAATGCGCAGTAATGTGAAGGAGCCGGGCCCAGAACCCACCCTCAGAACCAGGCCCATCCCAGAACCCACCCTCAGAACCAGGCCCATCCCAGAACCCACCCTCAGAACCAGGCCCATCCCAGAACCCACCCTGAACACAATGATACAGGCCCATCCCAGAACCCACCCTCAACCCAGTGATACAGGCCTATCCCAGAACCCACACCCAGTGATACAGGCCCATCCCAGAACCCACCCTCAACACAGTGATACAGGCCCATCCCACAACCCACCCTCAGGCCCATCATGACAGAAAGTGGCGACATTAGCTAAGGGCACAATAGCTCTCATCCACTGTTATGTGTTTCTGTTTGGTGATCTTCCCGAAAAAGATACTCCCATAGGAAATGGACCATGTGGACCTAATGGAGACATTTTGAGTGTGTGTGTGTGTGTGTGTGTGTGTGTGTGTGATGTAATTGTATTTTGAAGAATGCGTACAATATGGAGCAGTTCACAATCATTCACATTCCTACAACTGGAAATAAAGTGAAAAAACCCATGACAGATAATATTTCATATGCGTCAGGCTGGGTTTCAAGTGTGTGTGTGTGTGTGTGTGTGTGTGTGGGGGGGGGGGGGGGGGGCGTTGGGGCATGACAGTCCAAACCCTCAGGGCGGCTCTTCCAGAAGCCAAATGAATGGTTTGGTGCATGGAGACCCCAGGGCGCAAGAAACCTCACATCCACTGACGATAAAACAAATATGAAAAAGTCCATTTAGGTGTAGCGTGCCGGAAATGATTCATAACTCGTCCTGTTGTTGTTGGACAGGTGACAAATGATCTGAGAGCTGGGTTGGAGGGAAGAGTTGATGAGTGACGTCATCATACACTTCACATGATTTAATGTCAGCGAACTGACATTTAAAGACATAAAAGCAGTCGTGTCTGAATCAGATGTCCTTCAAGGTTGACAAAGAGCGGCGAGGCGGCCTCCTACTAATTACTGACCTTTATAGGCTCCAAATTCAGGTTGCTTATAATTTTTTGGATTGATTCATTCTGATCAGTGGCGGTTCTAGACCAGTTTTAATGGGGGGGGCCAGGTTGGGGCCGGATTTTGTGTTAGAGGGGCACACCGTCATTTTATTATTGACGCAGACTCCTCGTTCGGGGGGGCCACAGGGGGGTCCAGGGGCACTGGCCCCCGCTGGCCCCCCCCCTAGAACCGCCACTGATTCTGATATTTTGCAGGTGATAAGATGCACACGTAATCCAATGGCCACTTGGACAGGAATACAAAAAATACAAAAATACAAATGCAATACATTTTAAATGATTTCCATCATAAAATAACTAAATCATTGTTTAATGCGGTCTCTGTTCTTGCACAGCTGGGCTCCTGATGACCACCTGCGCTCCGGCGGGCTTGATGCTCTCCCGCCATCTTGGGTTTGATGTATCGCAAGGATCCAAGCGATTGATGCTCAGGGGTTTATTAAACCCAACGACAGCGGGAGGAGCCTGACTCTATTTCCTATCTGCCAGCGG
>JAOPHQ010003326.1:2500-22572 GCA_030340625.1 Merluccius polli | reverse complement strand
CCCTTATCCATCTCCCTTCTTTTACTCCATCTCCCTCTCTCCCTTCTCCCTCTCTCCTCTCCCTCTCTCTTTCTCATCTCCATTCTCCCTTCTCATTCCCTTCTCCCTTTTCTCCATCTCCCTCTTCCCTTTTCTCCATCTCCCTCTCTCCCTTTTTCTCCATCTCATTCTCCCTTTTCTCCATCTCCCTCTCTCCTTTTCCTCCATCTCCCTCTTCTTTCCTCCATTCCCTCACTCTTTTTCATCTCCCTTCTCTCCTTTCTCGGTCTCCCCTCTCCATATGGGCCCCCTACAAAACAGCCCAAACTATTATGCGTGAGTATGTTTGAAGCAACACGCCTAAAACGCGCCTCGCAACACCGCGACAACCAACAGCAACAAACACAACAACAACAACAACCGACAACCGACGACAACATCGGGCCGGCGCGCCGCACCCCACGTCAGCGCCGTCGATACCGTCGTCGGATTACATTCTCCGTAGGCGAACTTGTCGGATCGGCGTTTGGCCGGATACGGGGGGGGCCAACATCCTATAGTCGTACGGCGGGGCGTTTTTGTCGGCGTGCCGAGCGCCTTGACGGGTACCTGAGAAGAGGCGCTGCAGTCGCATGTCTTTCTGTCCACCTCGCATATTTTCCGGCTCTGTTTCTATTGGTTCGAGTTGTTCCCTGTCAAAAAAAAGAGACGCGCTGCGGTAAAAACGATCAATGCCGACGCGATTCAATACTTACAGCCCACATACCCGCCGCGCGCGCGCTCTCTCTCTCTCTCTCTCTCGCCCCTCCGCGCGCGAGAGCGTCGAGGGAGTTCCCTGACACATAATATTGAGCCGGCCTCAGCACAACTTTCTCCGCTCCGCAGTTCGCGGTGAACTGTACCAGCTCAGCTGGAAAAAGGGGTTCACAATTACCGATGGATGCAGAATAGGGGAAAGTTATAAATACACGCGCACATAAATACACACACACACACACACAACGTACCGCGAGCGGTCGACCCGCATCCGCAGTGTACAGATAGACGAATGAAGGGGGGGGGGTGAAGACGCAGATGCATGCATACATACATGGACGCACACACACACACACACACACACACACACACAAACACACACACAGCTAGTACATACATCGAAATATGTTAAGACAAACGTGAAACACAACAGGGAATTCGACGGTGCGCCGCTCCTGTTTTCCTTTGCGTTATCATCCGCCGCCGCCGCCGCCGCCGCCGCACCGCCAGCCGCCCGACGGCGTAGCCCACACCCTTTCCGTCCCCCGGAACGGAAAGGGTGTGGGCTATAGCTGCTGATACGGCGCGCCTCGGTGACACGACGCCGTTACGCCCCCACGTAACGCCGTTCCCTTAAGTCTGACAAATGAGGCCCTGGAAATGCTACGGCGCCGCGGGCTAACGATGAGAGAATGTGTCAAATCCAATTGGCTGTTGTCACAGCGCGGCACCGTCGCGCTGATGGGAACACGGTGCGAGAGGGGATGGAGGCGCACGTCAAGAGGCGTGCACGCGCATATATATTCAACACGCGTGTGCGCCTCACTGTGTCTGTGTGTGTGTGTGTGTGTGTGTGTGGGTGTGTGCCACTCTCCATGTGCAAAGCTGTGTATCCAAGACACAGTTTTTGCAGGAGGAACAGCAGACACATATTTACATATTTTACACCTTATTTTAAACCCGCGTGTTGAAATACACGGAGGAACAGACGTGGGGAAGGCAGACGACTTGCCGCTGTCACAGTTGCCTTTGTGTCTGCGTCTCGGCACCTTCCCCTCTCCTCCCCGTTCCTTTCACATCCCTCCCCTCCGTCTACCCTCCTATTGCCTGAACAAGCAGCCCCATTCACCCCCCCTGTGACCTCCTGTATCTACCCCCGTACACACACACACACACACACACACACACACACCCCTCCCCACTCTCCCCCACCCGCGCCTCCCCTGCCAGGCCCAGACCAACACCTAGCTGTGCTGCAGGTGCAAGGCTGCTGGCAAGCTGTCAGATTGAGACTGCGCTGCTTACACACACACACACACACACACACACACACAGGCATGCAAACCCACACACACACACACACAAACACATGTGCACCCTCACAGCCTGGCACCAACACCACTGGTTTCTCACTCGGTGCATTGGTCCCTACACAGCTAGCTAGCTCACACTCTCACTGTCAACACATTTAGGAAGAATAACAGCCATCGGTGCTGTGTGTGTGTGTGTGTGTGTGTGTGTGTAAAGAAAGTAAAAGGAGAGAAAGCACACCATTGGCGCAAAACCACACTGCGGTACGTCGATTCTTTCACCCAACGAAATTGAGTGTATGATCTAAATGACCCACATTCCAGTGTATGATCTAATGGGCCCCCTTCATGGCGGGCCTTTATCAGCGTCTTTTATTTTTCAACGCTTGAACTCTGACCTCGGTTGTGTTCGGCCCGGGCCGTGCGAGACGTTCAAATTGTTGACCGCGTCCGTCGGAAGAGCGCCCACGCCCCATCGGACTCTGTTTCGATGAGTCATTTCGGCGTCTGACCACGATGATACCCTCCCTGTGTGCCGTGCGTCTGAACATGGCGTCAGATCGGGCGGCCTAGGGTCATTTGACAGTTCCTAACTAGTCTCTCATTAGCACTGGGCCATTAACAGTGCATGCTGGCAGGAAGTCTGTCACGGCTTGGAGTGTGTACTGTGTGGTGCGCGTGCGCGTGCGTTTGTGTGTGTCTCACACACACACACACACACACACACACACACACACACACACACACCGGGGTCCAGACTGATGCTAAACTTGGCAGACGCGTGTCAGTTTGGCTGTTTCCTAGACGACGGGCACCGTGAACTTCAAACCGACACACCGCAAGTTAACCTTTTCCAACCGACGGGTCACCTTACCTCGGTGGGTCTGCAAGTGACCGCTGTTTCCATGGTGTACTTCCTCCTAAATGCCCCCCCCCCTGCATGTCTTCTTGTCTTGTATGTCTTAATCTGGAGAATATACTGGGACTTCTAATCATGTCCTTGAGTGTGTGTGTGTGTGTGTGTGCGCTTGTGTGTGTGTGTGTGTGTGTGTGTGTGTGTGCGCTTGTGTGTGTGTGTGTGTGTGCGAGAGAATGATGGAGGTGGAGAATGCGAGGGAGAGAAAGTATTTGTTTTGTGCTGTTGGCCACTGAGAATGGAATCCTTCATCACACCCCAATTAATTATAATACGAAGCACCTGCAGAGTCACCCTCTCCATCACTCTCACCCCTCTCTCTTCCCACCCCTCTCCCCCTCCCTCTCTCTCGCTCTCTCTCTCTCTCCCTCTCTCTCTCTCTCTTTCTCTCTCTCTGTCTCTCTCTCTCTCTCTCTCTCTCTCTCTCCCCCTCTCTCTCCCCTCCTCTCTCTCTCTCTCCCTCTCAGCAGACACAAGATAAACTCACCGTCTCTGTTTTGTTTTTTATTTATTTATTTATGTTATTAAGCGCCTCTCTCTTTCCAAGGCTGATTCGCCCTAGCCGTTTAGCTGGCTTCACATTACCATTTAAATAAAGAGGCCAGCTAAATGACCACTGGTACGACTGACATAGAAATGAAATTGTTTTTCTTTCTTGGGGCTACTCTATTCCTCTCACTGATTCACTCCTCGTGCTTTTCCCTCATTGGCTTAGGGTGGAGGTTTGATTAATAATAAGGCACAAAAGGGATGAATGTGTAATCTTTGATTAAAATGTAAATCTAATCTCTTTAATGGATAGTGCTGACTCACAAAGCTAGGACAAAAAACAACAACAACCCAGGTATGTAAATTAGCGCAAACATTTAAAGGTGCAGTGTGTACAATTTAGTGGCATCTAGCAAAACGGACTTGACAGAAATTGACTATAATATTCATAAGTATGTTTTAATGTATATTCCCATCATGAATATAAGAATGGTGTTTTTGTTATTTTGTGGCTAGAATAAGCCCTTTATATCTACATAGGGAGCGGGTCCTCTTCCACGGAGCCCGCCATGATGCAGTGCCATGTTTCTACAGTAGCCCAGAACGGACAAACAGCTCTACAGAATACCCGTTTTTAATTTTTAATCACATGTATACATCTATCAAGTAACCTCATCACTTGACACTTGGCTACTCGATGCTGTCGTAGACGATGACGTCATTTGGCAGTACCTACAGGTCAGTACAGGCCACCGTAGCTTCTCCTATGTCACTGGAAAGGGAGGCGATCTGCAACCTCACTGCTAGATGCCACTTAATCACACACTGCATCTTTAATTTACATGATAGCTAATGACAAACATATTTCATGATTTAAACAACCCGAGGACATTTTGAAGCTAGTTGTTAATGCGGTTACATTTAGGCTAGCATGTATTACCATTAAGCTATTTATCCCCAGACTTAGAATAACTTATCTTCTACATATCCTCAAACTTCCAACTTATTTCATGTTTTAATTAAAGTATAATGTTTCGGATTAATGACTGCGAAGGGCAAATATTTGACAGTTTACAAAGTACACCGAAAAACGTATTAGCTGGGCCTGAGTCACAACAAAATCCCTTTGAGGTATTCCCTTTGTGTTGTTGTTGTTATTGACTAGTCCTGCACACTGCAACCATCTGCGGTATCTGACCTCTCCATACATGTCTTAAATGATGTAATCACACAAAACACAGAAGCCAATCTTGTTATCTTGTAAATGACAGGCATTAGCACATAAAGCGATGGTTGTACTAGATGTGTATACGCCTACCTACACCGAGCTAAAGTGTGTGGATGGTAGAAGGTAAGTCTCTTATCGAAGGCCCGGCGTAGTTTTCCATGGCTTCAGAGATACAACACCTCGCATGAAGGATGGATCCGCATATAAACGCCTCCACGACACGGGCCGGGTGGTTTGAAATGGGCTCTAAACGTGTGTGTTGAAGAGTTGTGTGGCTCACTCTGGCCCATCTCTCTCTCCCTCTCCCTCTCTCCCTCTCTCTCTCTCACTCACACTCTCTGTGTATGAGAATCACGAGAGAGATGCATGGGACAAATCACTGTGTGTGACATTCACATCCAACATTTTGGGGGAGGAGGAGCGGCTGGGGCCCTGCGTGTCTGACACTGATTGATCACCCTTGAAATGTGACAAATTTGGTCGTCTTGTAGCAAGCCTTATTTACTGCATCCTATTATCATTAGGAGGGGCTATTAGACAGCAATTAGTCGAATATTATTCTAAACACCACCTCTGCTCTGGAGGGGTGGGAGAAGCGGGGGGGGGGGGGGGGGGGGGGTTAAATAGAGGGGCGAGAGAGAGAGTGAGAGAGAGAGGCAGAAGGATGAGCAAGATGGAAGAAGATGGAAAAGTGGAGGAAGAGGGAGAGAAAAACATGAAAAGATGAGGCATGAGATATGAGAGATTTATAGGACGGAGGACAGACTGACTGAAAGGAGGAGGTCGGAGGAAGGGATGGGAAGGATGAGGAAGGGTAGAGTGTTCAGGAGAGGAGCGTGAGACCGTGTGAATATTACCAAACACATTTAGTCATTTGGTTCGTGGCGCAGAGGGGCCAGTGTGACAGTGACATTGTCTGCCATTGTCAGCTCGCCTCCACCGCGGACAACACACTGGAACCTGCTTCATCTGGAGCGTAATTAGCTTAAACGCTCGGAGAATGAGGAATTCATCATCACAGGGAATCTTGTTAATTGGTCCGAATTAAAGGAAGCCATTTGAAAGTCCTGCATGTCCTATGCGTGTGTGTATGTGTGTGTGTGTGTGTGTGTGTGTGTGTGTGTGTGTGTGTGTGTGTGTGGGTGTGCGTGTGCGTGTGTGTGTCTGTGAGTGAAGCGAATGAGAGAGAAAGAGAGAAAAGGGAGCGAAAGTGGCGGTGTGACAGACAAATAAGCCCTATAGACAACAAGTTAATGCACAACAAAATGTACACATTGCAAAAGTGCAGGCTGTTCGCTATAAATGGGCAATTTGAAGAAAACACCAACAAAAAAACTAAAACAAGAGCCGTCCATCAACTGTGTGTGCGCCTGTGTGTGTGTGTGTGTGTGTGTGTGTGTGTGAACATGCGTGTGCGTGGGGAACATCCGTCCATACACTCTGTCCCTATGGGTGGACGTAGCATGAAGAGATGGGATTAGCAACGGGAGTGGGCGAAGATGACGACTGCGAAGAGTGTGTGGAGCCACTGTATTGTCTGCAGGCGTGATTGGCATGCGTATTACCCTTGTGTTAATGACATTGTAGACCAAAGGCAGAATACATTAGGACCCAACACATTGTCAGCCCCCTGCATTTACTTTCGTGGATAAATACAGCCAGAGAGATTCTGAGTCATACAGCCTCGCACAATGACGACATGAAAGACATGAAAACATGTACGCATATTACTCACACAAACACACACACACACATAAAAACACGTATAAACGCGTGTATATAAAGAGGCCGTGTTTATACGTGACGGATACACCATTAGATATATAGGATCAGGGGAGGAGAGATGTCACGTCTCTTGCACCCGTCAACATTTCAAGGGTCGAGGTGAAAGGCAACGGTTATTTGTTCAGCCAATCACATTTCATCTCCTATTTTTTATGAATCTGTGTACCTATCTTTGTTACCATGTTGGATCTCGCCATATTAAAACCCAAAGTGCCTAAGTCAAAAGAGGAAACCCAATCACCCCCACCGTCTATAATGGGCATGCATGAGATACTGTGCATAGCGCCGTCTTAAAGAAGCAATGCGCGCGCGGGGGCACTATGAATCAGCTCCATAAAAGCCTTGAGATGACCATGTTTATTAGGTTATGTGCCCATGCGCGTGTGTAAAATATAAATATAGTGTCCGGCAGCCTCTATATACTGCAGTAAGCTACGCCGTGTCCTGTGACAGAGGGGGAGAGAGAGAGAGAGAGAGAGAGAGAGAGAGAGAGAGAGACAGAGACCAGCTCTGTCAGGCCCAGTGCGGCTCGGTCCAACTTGACCTAGCCGCCACCGATCCATCATCAGCCCCAATGAATCATCTCAGTGCCAATAAATCCTCGGCAGCAATACATTACAGGCTGGTGGCAGGCCTCAGAGATAATGACATTGAGCAGTCCCCTTGGGCGGCAGGAAAAGCCTGGCCCATGCGACACACTTGCTTACTGAGGCAATAATATATGGAAATGCGCTGGTGTTCAAGGCAAAGCGACACGGGCGGCAACTGAGGTGGTGCTGGGGTTGTTTCCCCCCACACCCCCACCTGAGGAGACTGGGATAGCGACCGGTTTCTATTCGTTTTTTCCCACCATCCAATCTGGGAGATTATTCCAGACTGAGGCATCTCCAAATCAGCCATCCTGCAAACCCTCTTGATATGCCAATACCCAATTTATGTGTGCCTTATCGGGGCTGGGTAGATACGGCGGTATATACAGTTGAGACACAGAGGCGGCGGGGGCAGAGGTAGATAGACATCGTCGGCTCGCTGTGTGAAGCTCACAGGCAGACCGGCGGTGTTGGAACATAAATGAACTAACAGAACTGAACTTTTGTTCCCCAGCTACCGTGCAGCTGATGCTGAAATCGATCGTCCAGTTAATCCTTTTGTATTCACTGTAGATCTCTTGAAGGCAAACACACACACACACACCCGCACACACACTTTTACTGGTGTACGCACTGATCCGAAAACCAAACAATAAGGTCAATCCCGCAAGCGATGGGGAATGCTGGTGGGATTGGTTTTAAAAACCATCCTAGACATAGCCAGCATGGAAGAAATGTGGTTGTCAGTTGGGCCTAGCAGGCATGCACGGTTACACTCAGCTGCATGTGGTGGAATGAAGCCTGCAACTAAGACCAAGAGCTTAACCGGCTCTGTCTAGCATTGTGACCTATCGACTATGGGGCGAGTTGATGATGGCCATGGGTATTACCTTGCAGCTTTAAATTAAACTGAGAGTTTAGAAGCCGGGCCACTTGAACACGAAATGTTTCTCGTCTCGATTTGCAAGTTTGTACTTCAATGAACGCTTCAGGACAAAACATGGTTCACATTAGAAACCAGCCAGATGACATTCGATACAGCCAGGGGACTGGCTTCAGGAAGTGAAACAGGATGTCAAACAGGAAGTGAAACCCCTGTGAAATATGCCTAAATGTGCTTAAAGCCACTGGAAACCCAAATACACTTTTTCGTGTTAAGGTGCAGTGTGTAGAATTTAATCTAGCGAGACGGCCTTATATATAATAAATAATAATATAGTATAGTATAGTATAATATAGTATGTTTAATTAGTGTATAATCCCATGAAAATAAGAATTAAGAAATAAGAAAAAAGGTAAATAAGAGTTACCTTAGAATGAGCTTATAATATCAATTTTACATAGGGAGCAGGTCCTCTTCCACAGACCCACCATGTTTAGTTGGTTGCAATCTGCAAACTTCATCACTAGAAGCCACTAAATCCTACACACTGCATCTTTAAGTATGTCATTAAGGACCATTCGTACATCTAATAAGCATTAAAACAAGTCATAGGAATAAATCTTTTTTTTGTGTGCTTTCTAATACCAGGTTAAATTTGGACAGGATTGAAGACGTCATTAAACTCTCGAGCCAATCGGTTCATACATTTCTGGGAGTTTGCCGAGGTCAGCAAACTTCCGGACTCTAGTGCGACTTTAAATGATGAAAATGTAGTCGGAAACATTTCATGTGTAGGTCATTATAAGCTTTTTTTGGTCAAACTAAAAGGTGAATCGGCTTTTACTTTTTATAAAATTAATAAAATATTATGTTTGTCCATGGTTAAGTTCAAGGTTCTTAGTTAGCGAAAGAGGACACAACAGGGAAGACCAAGGGGTCAAATGAGATATTTTACTGATACTGCTAAATAACTAGCAGCAGGAAGGGCCTAGTACAACATTTAGCCAAAACATAGAAACAGTTTACCTTGAAGATCAGTGATGTAGAACTGCTTTTGTGGCAATACATGACTCAATACGGTTAAGTGTGTAAAACTGACTGCAGTGCATCACCAATGGAGACACACTCTCTACCCAAAATATCACACAATTACTACAAAGTACTTTATGGGTACGCTACACACATCACAACGTCAGCAGTACATCGCCATCGACAGCAAAGAGGAACAAGAGGCTTGCGCTGATAGAATAAAAGTCTGGATTTATTTATTTGATCTGTACATTGAACAAAGTGTACCTGACTGCAGCAAGAAGAACACAAAAACAACAGGATGCTTTTCGCGTAGCAGAGGTGTTACAGGTTTAGCAGAGACATAGACACTATCGCAAATACTGCTTACAACTTGTGTGAATGTTAAGGAAGTCTTCAAGGGAATCGGGATAGGGCCATGGACATTTTAACCGGTTCTCATAACTTTGAGGCCTTGACAACAGGCCTCATATGAGATTAGATCCATTTATTCTAAAACTTAATCATCAACACTGCATTTGTGCCAAGCGGGGATAGACTTTATTGTAATTACCTGATCTTGGTAGAGACTTTGGTCTTTACCCAAGATCTATTACAGTTACAGCTCATACACACCGTATTTTTGTACAAAATAATAACAGGGTAGCTATGTTCAGCGCAGATTCTTAATTTCACTCGGTCCACAAGCATATCACCCTTCAATGTGGATTAAGGGTTAGCTCCACTGAACAGTAGGGTTGTGGAAAGTCTACAAGTTGAAATATGCATCTAATAACTGGTACGAGGACAACCGACAGAACATGTGTGAAATTCTGTTTGCTGGATGCTGCTCCCGAAATAAAAAATAAAGCATTTGAGTCTTTTCTACCCCCGCACCCTTACATCCCACATTAACAAAACCTGAATCACAGTAGAGAGGGATATGCCGGTTACTCTTCATGGTCACAGAGTATTTAGATACACACACACACACACACACACACACAGTACAACTCACAGGGGGACTACAAAAAAGATCGACATACTTCGAATACTTTCGGTGCTCTGATGGAGCTCAACATCAACGTGGATTACATTGATGTCACTGCACAGTGCGAGAGGAATGAGCATGCGAACACCCAGCATGTGAAATATAGTCAACCCCAAAGCCCACTGAAAAGCTGTTCTGCGCTGCACCTAGAAAAACAAAGATCAGGTTCACAGTCGTTTGTCCATGAGAAAAGCGCTTGATTGATACATATACAGTATTTAAATAATAATCATATTTACTTAGATATAGACTTGGATATATTCATATCTCTCTTCTTTTTTTATTTCTTTTTTAATTCAGCAGCAAAAAGGGAAAAAACAGTGGGTGAGTGGCAATCCTGCAACTACGTTTCTGATTGGTTAGAATCGCCCTTAGGTCATCAGGTCAATAATTCACGGCCTTTCAATTCAAATCCTCACCGTTGTACAAAACCTATTCTAAACAAACAGCACAACAGTACAGTTTATTCCTTGTCAAGTAGGACCCTCTTTGGTACCGATACTACTTACATTCCTAAAGTCCCATCACCTCACGTCTTAAAGGGCGACAGGACTTACAAATTATGAAGCTATATGAATCCATGTTGTGTGAAACCAAGCCACATGAAGCTATTCTGACCCGAGTAGAATACAAGTTTTGCAGAGATCCAAAGCGGTGTATGAAAAATGAATGTAATTCGGGGGGGGGAATTTTGCATGCAACCAGTGAAATCACATTGTTGTTCATGAAATTGCCATCTGAGTGTGGACTAGTCCTGTACGTATCTAGTGTAGCCTGATCTAGTTATATAGAAACGCATATTTGTCATACCTGCAATAAAGTTTGATAAGTAAACTGGAAATATGTAGACGCTGATGAATCTATTTTGAGGTACTTGAAACTCCTGCACTGCTAAGCCCAGGAAAAGTATTGCATGATCAATATTTGGATGGATAGTAGACAATATATGTATTTATATATATATATATATATGTGTGTATATATAATTTTGGCTTAACATTTCATAAGCTTGATTAGCTGACAGGATACAGGCAATTTACACACATTTGTAACAGAGCTGTATTATGCGGATAAAAACATAGAAAAAACATAGCACCATTTGAGGTCCGATAGACAGATCGGTTAGAAAACCTGTTTGCTGGTAGCACCGTCGACCAGTTTAAAAATCTCAAAAGCGGTACACAGACAGACACGCCCACGGACCAACTGCACAACATAGCAAAGAGCAGAGATATACACCTAGAGGAAACCCCTCCCCACGCAGACAACCATTTACAGCAGCAGGTATTAAAACTGACTTTTCCCCCAGAAGAACGCTAGAGTCCTTCAGAGTACTGAGGTGTTTTGAGAAGTTTCATATACTGTACATGTTAAGAGGAGGATAATCAGGTATAACTTTTCCATGAGCTTCTTCTGTTTTTTTTTGTTTCTTTTTTTGTTTTTCTTTTTAAATAGACACATTAGTTTACAGTCACTGACAAACGGACACCAGAGTAGCAATGAGGTAGGACGGTAAAAGCAAGATGAAGTAGAACCAGTTTGTGGATTGTATACAACGTTGCCGCACAACTTTTGGAGGATTACGGGTGCAAGGGAAGAAAACAAACAGAAAAATTAAATAAAAACCAAGGGCCCATCGATCCCCCTTATCAGTAAGCAAGTTTGACATTGTATCCCGTGTTTAAAACCGCGATGAGTCTTCTGTACAAGAAGGCGATGCAATATGTAGCCCTATCCGAGAGTCTAGCTAAGACTGATATCTATCAAGTCAACCTGTCAGCCCCCCCCCCCCCCCAAAAAAAAAAAACAAAAACAACAAAAAAACAACAACAACATTGCACACAGCTGCTTTGCTTGTGCAGATTAGACAAGACAGGAGTTCACAAGATAAGCCTAAACACTGAAAGTCCCACAGTGTGCATTTGTACATTTCGATTCTTTATCTATTTAAACGCCAGCATCACGGGAGCAGGGATGCAGTGGGGCAGGCGTTCCCCCATCGTGTCACAAGGCCAGCGTCAAGCCAGGTGTTGCTGTCCATACTCCCCCTGCCGTGGTTTGTGATGGTACAAGATGGCAGCGTGGATGCTGTAACCTCTTATAACGCTGTCAATCAATATATATATATATATATATATATATATATATATATATATATACATACATTGGTGTAAGTTGCTCATGTGCTGCAAAAGTCCAGATTGTCCTCGACATGGGCCTTGCTACAAGTGACAGGGTCTGGCCTCACAGTTGCAGATAAGGCTAAATCTAGGTAAAAAACAAATTACACAAAAAAAATAAAACCGTTGATCCGCTGAAGATGGTCTCGGTTAAAGAATTAGGAATAATCCAGCTCCAGGAATCCAGCAAAATAACTCAACATGTCAGGTGATGTAATAGGCTATCTTAAGCACTGTTGAAACGACCAACCCTTTTTTTTTTTTGGCAACAGAAAAATAAAAAACAAAAAGTGACAACAACAGCGTTACAGAATCTCAGCAAGGTTTGTCTTAACACAGCAGAAACTTTTTGTTTAAATACACTATTTTAGCTGCAAGTATTAGTTATACATGCTGATACTTTGTACAGAAACCATAAAGGGAGAGATCTGAAATAAAACCATATATATATATATATATATATATAATAGATCTAATGTCACCTTTGTGGTGGATTAAGATTTGTTTAGCGCTTAAACCTTGGCAAGGGCCAGTCTTGTGCAAAAGCTGGCTGATTCCTCAGTCAGTCACCTCATTGTTACCTTTATCCCATTCATCTCTCAACACTTTGGCTTTATAACCACTTGCCGGTAAAAAATACACCATTATCTGTACAAACCACTGTCATTCCACACCTAGCATCTTAACACATTACATTAGCACACTATTCAGTCAATGTAAATATTACATTGCTGAAGATCTTAGATTGGGCAACCTAATTATCAGGTGATACAGCAAGAACGTTTCGGGCCCTTTTAACCCGCTAACACCAAAAATATAAATCAACTCAGGTCAGCAGTTAGTCTGTTAAGGTTTAGGAATCTAGTTCCCTTCAGACATGACTTGTCTTCTTCCAGACAAAATGTCAGAGATGTCTTCTCCTGCAAGTGCTAACAGCACTTCTGACCGAGCGAAAAACTATTTCTCATTTCTCATTCATGCTCAACAACAATCCAGAACCAACATGTTCTAAGGTGCTTCTTAATTATACATTGATTGTTGGGCCTTACAATTCTATATAGATAAAACAGATACAAATTAAAATTAATACAATCCTATATCATTTTGGACAATTACGTAGCTACAACTCTTTTGAGATTGGAGAATTGTACCGAGTTTTAAAGTGCATTCAATGTAAATTATGTGTTGTGCTAGCCAACTACTGCATCTCCACAACTAAGCACAACGCTTGAACCGTACAATTTGTATCTGGTTTTTACTAAAGCGGACTATCTGGGAAATTTAGGGGAGGACCTACCTATCACCCATTTGAACGTCTTACAACCCAATATTCAACGCATTATACATTTCTATTCACTCAATGTCATATGTTAGAGGCAGCCTTGTCTGTGTTCAACACAGGGAGCATCACAGCGTTGAGAGGGGAAAAACACTTCTTCTGTCTCTCATCTGTGCGTCAACGCCAGTATTCCACCTTTGGATACAATATCAAGCTCAAAGCCAAACGATTCTCACGACGGAGACGATATATCCGTAAAAGACAGCAATAACAAAAACAAAATAAAAACGTCACTTTGATAAACCAGCCAAAATATACTGCGGACGCCATCGGTTAAAGGTGACGGACCTAGACACCGAAAATATAAACGTTATAAAAATGAAACTTTATGTACACTAAAATGTCACCAAAATATATGGTAGCAAACTGAACCAAACGACAAACAAACCAACAAATCTAAAAGACAGAGAGAGAGAGAGAGAGAGAGATAGAGAGAAAAAAATAGAGAAAGGCTTGACAGGCATCTCTGCAGCAGATTCACAGTTAGCCACCTTAGGTCACAGTTGAGATTTCAATCTGCAGTGTTTAGTTCCAGCCTGCAAACAGCCACACAAACCATTCAGGAATCAGGACTCAAACAAACAAACAAACAAACAAACAGAAAGTAGTAGAGGAAAACAAACAGCAACCCGCCACTAAATGACTTGACAAAAAAAACCAAAGAGAGACATTTCAAATGTTCTGATGGCTTAAAGGAAGTTAACAGAAGGGTAACCTCTGCTTGTTCCCTGTGGTAGGGCTTGGGAATAGAAGAGGATAAAAGGGTGTGTGTGTGTGTGTGTGTGTGTGTGTGTGGGGGGGGGGGTTAAAAAATGGGTTGCAGCAGGCCCATCACAAAACCACTGCCGTTGGTACAGGATGGCTTCACAGACAGCTTCACCACACTCTAATACTGCCTTTATCCAGCACCTTGCTCCACCGCACTTACAATCACTTACACCCCGGGCTGGTCCTATTAAACTAGGGGTTGAGGGGGGTGGTTTTTGCGCCGCGGAGCCGGCTCATCTTGGCGCCGACCGTGTGAATCGTAGGATCAAAGATGCGGTACCTACCGCCTCGCGTTACGCCGCTCACTATACACATCACAGCTTAGTAGAAATCTAGGGATGCACATAGGCCTTCCTGGCGATTATCCAAATCTATTATAAATCTATTATAAGGCGATTCTTGGCATTAATATGCCTGTAATATGCACCCCCCCCCGCAAACAAAAAAAACGTAGGCAGTCACAGCATCTGTGAGGGACAAAAATTACTAAAACATTGTTACTAAAATTATTGAAAGTGAAAGCTAGCTCAAATAGACCGCAAACGATATGGAGAAGTGGGTGGGGGAACTAGTTTTTGAGTTATTTATACGAAACAAACAAAAAATGACCACTTCACAACAACTGTCCTCTCAAATGGAAGTGGTCTCAATCTGAATTTACTGTTCATTAAATGACTGCATTCGTCTCTATAGGCGCAACAAAACCCCTCACCTCAACATGGCTGTTAGCAATTAAGACCTTGTAGTAAAAGTGCTTCTAGATGTTCCTCGCCGAGTACCCACACCATTACACACACACACGTCTCACACACACGTCTCTCACACACACACACACACACACACACACACACACACACACACACACACACACACACACACACACACACACACACACACACACACACACACACACACACACACACACACACCTCAGCAACTCAATAGAGAGAAACACCTAATTTCTCAAAGAGTCGAAAGACTCTGTTCTGACACAGAACAACGAAGGCCGAGTGTTGACTCACTACCTACCGAATCACATCCAATAGTACCCGCTTAGTTTCACACACAAACGCCTTTTCACAAAAAAAAAAAAAAGTCTTAAGACCCCCAAACTGAAAAGGTTATAAAATATATACGCAATAAATACGCTCACACGGTCGACCGAGCTGATTGGCGGGTGAAGCTGTCTGGAGCCTTCTAGGGGCCAATAGGGGATGCAGAGGAAGGTGACAGTTATAAAAAAAAATAGTTTGGGGGGGGGGGGGGATAAATGCTCAAATAAAATTAGAATGCTGCTAATGTCACAGAGAATGACCCGTCCACCCGTCCACGTCCCCCCAACTTGAGCCCCATCATCCTCACACAGCCGTCCACAGGGGGAGAGAGAGAGACAGTGGCAGGTGCCCACCGGGGGTCGACCACTACATGCCATCGTAGGTGAAGTTCTCCATCTTGACCGTCTGTCGGATAAGCAGCTTGGACTCGCGCCGCTCCTCGTTCTTGATGGACTTGTTGATGTCCATGATCTTCTCGCAGATGTACTTGTTCACTTTGGACAGTCTCTGCGTGATCTCGGCACTGTCGGCCGTCTCCTGCGACACGCGGTCGTACAGACACTCTGGGAAAGGGGAAGAAGCTTCTTTAAGGCATCCTCATAGAGTATATGTGAACTATATGATCTTTAATTGAGAAGGATGAACGCATCGCATGTAGGGCTGTCGTGATAACCGCAATATTGCAATACCGCGCTATTGGCAAGCCAACCGCAGGAGATGGGAAGCAACCGCCAAAACCGCTATGCTCGCGTTTTTACTGATAGCGAGTTGTAGCCGTCCGCTAACTACCCCCCCCCCTCCCCGTCGGCAGTAATATACCGCATATCGCGTTGTTGAGCCACCTAAATCACCATAGGGTTAAATTCCTTCACCGCGACAGCCCTAATTGCATGTTAACTGTATGAACCGTCTCCACTGCATTCGTTCATCATTTGCCTATCATGGCCTGTGAAGCTGATCTGCGTAGCTCTCTGCTGCTGACATGGAACCAGCGTTATGGGGACACGGCCTTACCTCGGACTATCTTTAACTTGCTGGGTGAGAGCGGCGGTTTTGGCAGAGCGTCCTTCTTCTTTTTGGTGGCCACACCGGTGACGCTGCGGTTCTTGAGGGTCTCGGTGCCCCAGATCATCACGGCCAGGTTCTTGGTGAACTTGGAGTCTCCCTGGGTCCGTTGGAGCTGGTGCCACTTCTCCTCCTCCACCCAGATGCCACCACCTAGATGGACCTGTAGGTCGACGACACCCGGATCAATACACAAGCAGACACACACACACACACACACACGTCCCACTCAATCTTTACAACTAATGTAACATTTAAGGAATGAACCCAGCGACACTGTTGGATCACTCTAATCCTGACTGGTTTTAATCCCGACTGGTTTATAATCCCGACTGACCTTTAATCCAGACTGGTTTAAAACCACTCAGATGACACTGAGATTAATGACTCCCAGTCAGCAGTGGCAGATCTAGTTTTACCAGCTCACATGTTATCCAATTAGGTAAAGGCACACTGGAGAACACAGGCCTATATGAAACAGGGCTGGCACTCTGTTTGAAAGCTATATAAAGTCTTCACTGTCTACTAGTGTACGTCGATTCCTACATACTGCCAATAACATGCATTGCAGAAGTCTGCATTAAACTTCACTCTGACCAGTTGATCTAGGCCACCTTCTCTGGGCAATCTACGTGAGCCAACGTATCACAGGGCGTATTTCACTGCCTCTCCGTATTCTTACCTCGCTTATCAGTGCAAAGTATTTAGGCTTGCATCCAAAAGGCTTTTCCCTGGCCAGCTAATGTACTTTGGGCCCCCAAGCCAGCAGAAAAGCTTTCCACTGCCCTCGAGTACAACATCTCCCCCCCCCCCCCCCCCCCCCCCCCGCCCCTCCCCACCCCCCCCCCCCACCCCACCCCCCCCCCCCCCCCACCCCCCCACCCACACCACACCCCCACACACACACTCACACACACACACACACACACACACACACACACACACACACACACACAACACACACACACACACACACACACACACACACACACACAAACCTGTCAGTCACTTTAAATTCCTCTGCTGCAAATAATTAATATGGGGTCCCTGGTGTAGTAGGAGAGTTCTAATTTGCTTGTGCTCTTCACGCTTCACGTTGCCACGGGCCCCAGAGCTTGTAGTACCAATTCCCCCCTGTCATCCGCCGACAGGACGACAGCTGAATTACGGCGTTTGGGGCACGCAGAGAACCCCTAACAGGCTAATAAACACTGATGATGGTGGTGGTGGTGGTGGCCCGGGCCCGCGGAAACAATAATAATCCTCTCAACCTTGTTTACCTGCTAGTGTAGGGCAGGCAGTGGCAGAAGACAGAAAAAAAAAAACACTTGAAAAACCAGGGCTGATTAACTTCAACACCATGTTCCCCCAAGTTCATGTGTGTTAACCTCTTCATGCAGAGAGGACCCGGGCTACCTGTATTTACTCTAAAACATGAAATGTATTTCAGGATGGAAATGAAATCTTCCAGTGAGGCTGTGTTCTAGCTTTATTGGCTCTGACCTAGTAGCATTCACATTGACTATTTCACTTGCAATCTCACAGGTGTTACCTTTCTTTTGGTACCAAGAGTCCATATGATAGCCCTTGTAGTTGTGGAGATATACTCTATTCACTTTGGGTATGTTATTTTCAGCTAATTTAGGAAATAAGCCATTTCCTAAATAACGCTACCACACACACACACACACACACACACACACACACACACACACACACACACACACACACACACACACACACACACACACACACACACACACACACACACACACACACACACACACACACACACACACACACACACACACGATGCCAGGAGGCTGTGAGCCAAGGACATAGGAGGAGGAATTGAATGGGATCAAGGGGTTAATGGGGTTAATCTCAAAGTATAGATCCATGATGAGGAAGAGGAGAAGAAGAAGGGGGAGAAAACAGTAGAGGATAAGTGGTCGCCCTCGCGGTAAGAGAGAGACGTGACAGAAGGAGCGGTGAGTCATGACTGGTATAAACAGTGACGGGGAGGAGATGGAAAAAAAGGCAATTAAATAAAAGCGAGGACACTGACCTTGCCATCATTACAGGTGTACACTGCTCTCGGAGAGGGCGAGTGGCTGGAGCTGGTGTTGGCTTCTTCCCTGCTGACTTCCTGGGCCTCGACGAGGGGCTCCACCACCTCGGCCTTGATTGTCTGAGTGCCATTGTCATGCATCGGCTCTAGGAGACGACAACATGGTGGGGATTGTGAGAAGAAGCCATATTTGTAGTTTGAGCAACCAATCATTAGGCTGAAATGATTGAAAAATGTAAAATAAAACTACAACACATTGGACCTGCGATGTGGCTTAGTGTCAGCGGCTCCTTGGAACAGTCAGTGCCTTCCTGCTTACCAGCTTGGGGCCAGAATACCCGGTACCTGGAGACAGCCGGTTATTTTAGCCCAGTGGCTAAGCTAAGCTGACTTGGTGGCTGGCCACACTAAGCCTCAACTTAGCTGATGAGTTTTAATATTGGTCGGTGCACTCCACCACCTACCCAGCACCCTGGGGTGCTCTAATCTCCAGCCTATCCCTTAGATGTCATGCCATCCACTGCCATCCCACAGGGGACGCGGGTCTGATGCAGGCGCTTGGCAGGTCTACCGTTTGCTCTACCGCTGTGCAGTTCATAGATACCCCTTGTCATCTTACTCCACTTCGGCCTCAATGCACAACTGATCTGGTGTAAACAAATGCAGCAGGACTGGGTCTACATGACGATGTCTGTATTGTGAAGTCTGGCAACAGAATTTTTTTTTTTTTTTAATCAAACAAAACAAATGTGGAACAATCAAATCCAGCCACAACTGGTTATTGTGAAATATAAAGGCCTATTTATGTACTGGGGAAAAACCACCAGTGGTGCAGCTGTGGTGAGGGTTGAGTTTTGTATACCTTCCTGTCAGGTAGCATTAACATCATTGTAAAACAAATGAGAAATACAAGGGGAAATCATTTGTTATCGAGTCAAACAGACAGAAAGCGACCGATACATTTACTTCTGGGCCAGTATCGGCTGATACAGCGTATTGGCGGTCTGTTGCAACTCATGCCGGGTGATATGTCCGGGCATTATTGTGCCCACCAAAGTTGTCAGCTGATTCAGTTGTAATTTTGGCACAGAGAGACTTCCACTCAAATGGTTCAACTTGGAAATGCGCCAATATGACCCATTTCATAGCTTCAACTCTAACAACCATTGAATAATTTCACTCATAACAGGCATTTCATAGCTTCAATTATAGCAGGCTAATGTTGTACACTTCAACATCAATAGGCTACATTTCTCCGACACGTGCCAGCGTCCTAACTTCCCCTTGCGGCATTATGCAAAGCACACGTTAAGAAGTTTGTCTAGCAAGCATGAATTATGGCCCTCTCGTACGGTTTAAGCCTGGGGGGGCTGAGCCTGTCAATGCCAAGAATGAGCTCTTCTGCTTGACATTCATTTCTCCATGCACTGCAGCCCGGTAAGCATCGCATCACTGTGAAGAGTCGGATCGTTTACGCAGCCAGATCCTTCTAATAGGTTCCTAGAAAGGGCTCTGGTTGAACGCTACTGTATACTCTGGTGGGAGTTCAAATACAGGCTCCACAAAATGACTGGGATAATGATACAATATAAAAGTCTC
>JAOPHQ010003325.1:27500-28814 GCA_030340625.1 Merluccius polli | reverse complement strand
CCCCGGAGCAAGACAGACAAGAACAACTTTGTGGGTGTAGATGTAGTTGGTTTAGAATCCATATCCAATGTCTCCACATTTTCTAACTCCGCTCCCAGGCTCAGATATTCAAACGTTTGGTTCAAGGATCGTTATGAAATGAATACTACTTTTTCTTGGCAGCTTGTCAGATAAAGCAAACACATTTAAGACGCCGCTTTTGACTCTGGTAACTTGTGATGGTGTTTGCTATTATTTATGACATTTTCAAGACTAAATGATTCATCGAAAACTTTATCGTTAGATGAGTCGACTATGAAAATAATCCTTAGCTGCAGCGCTAGTCTAGAGCACCGTATTGCAGATGGTGAGTGCGCGGTACCTCTGTACACATGATGAGTCCTATGAAGAAGGACACCACCGACATGCCCAGGATGAGCAGCTCCCTGCGGTAGCCCCTCCTGAACGTCTCCGGGTACATGTCCACCACGGCCGTCACCAAACTCTCCACACACACAAACTGAAAAAAGACACACACACACCAAGCCAAATGAAAAGCCAAAAAAATGAACATCAAATTCAAGTCAAATTCTAGATTTGATTTTTTACAAAAACAGCAAATCCTCTGTAATTTCTTTATTTGCCTGCTGTTAATTACTATGCATTTCAATTGCAAATGCAAATAATATTAAAACTACTATTTGTAACTGTACGTTCACACCAAAAGCGTCTTGCGCTGCAAAGACGCTTTGACGCTCAAAAAGATTCGCTGCGAATATTTTAGTTCGCGTTTGACGCTCAAGACGCTCAATGACGTACCATTAAATTATGCAGACGCATTTAAAGGAGCCGTATGCTTTTAGACAGCCATATCAAAGAGTTAACTCCCACACACTTTGGCCATATTGCAGAGACGGTTTTGCTTGTTGGATAAACGATAGTCGCACATCCCTCGTAACTACGCCGTGAAGGTGAACCCTCCCGGACTCCGCTATTAACATGAACCGCTCCGCCGGAGCGGACACCAAAATACAAACATGTTTTCCATTTGATTACTTTTAAATAAAGTTGTCTGCAGTTATACGGTAAATACGATTAAGTGTCCAATGTCTCCTACCTGGTCCAGAACCGCTTGGTCCATGCCGTTAATGGTCGGCCCACTTCGTGCGTGTGTTTGTAAAAATGATATTTAAGCTGATTATTACGGTATTGTCTCTGAAATAAAAAAGACTTGGATCGTACAACACCGAGTGCCCCGCCACAGCCGCGATTATCTTTTCCGTCGACATTTTACAGTAGGAACCAACAAAGTACAGTAGGAACCAAAGTGCCGGT
>JAOPHQ010003325.1:0-22500 GCA_030340625.1 Merluccius polli | reverse complement strand
CCCTCTAAGAAACAGCTGCGCTCCTTTATCTGCCTCCAACACTATTTCTCACTTTAAGTCTCTGTATGTTGCTGCTCCTCTCTTTAATGATCCTCTGTCTTACTCTGGCTCTCCCTGTCTCCCCTTCTGTGTGTCTCTCTCTCCCTGTCTCTTCTTCTCCCTCCCTCCCTCCCTCTCTCTCTCTCTCTCTCTCTCTCCCTCTCTCTCTCTCTCTCTCTCTCTCTGTCTGTCTCTCTCTCTCTCTCTCTCTCTCTCTCTCTCTCTCTATCTCCAACCCTGTCTCCCATTCTCCCTGTGTTCCCTGTCTCCCCTTCTTCCTGTGTGTGTGTGTCTCTCCCTCTCCCCCTGTCTCACTCTCTCTCTCCCCGTCTCCCCTTCTCCCTGTGTGTGTGTGTCTCTCTCTCTCTCCCTCCCTGTCTCTTCGTCTCCCTGTCTCACTCTCTCTCTCTCTCCCTGTCTCCCCCTTCTCTCCCTGTGTGTCTCACAAAGGTAATCTCATGAATGAAAACGATTAATTTATCCAATATCACGCATCCCCCGCTAACTCTCTGTGCTGAGAGTGATTAACACTAAGTGGTTCGCCAGCAGGCGCAGAGTACAGCAGACTGGCTGATCTGTTCCTGACAGATGATTGAGTGTTGTGAAGCAGAACGTCTCATTAGCACATTCATGGCGTCTCACTCTGTCCGTCAACTGCCTGGGAGTAAAGCAGGTGTCAACACAGGAGTTGTACATAGTGATCACACTGACAGACACCCACATTCAATCGCTGTTATCCCATCCTATCTATGTGTCCGTCTATCTACAGTATCAATCTATTTGTCTGTCTGTCTATCGTATCAAATATAGTATATATCTATCGATCAATCAATGTGTGTGTGTGTGTGTGTGTGTGTGTGTGTGTGCATGCCTGAGATAAGACCAGAAGTGGCACAGACACTTACATTTCTGCCGCGACAGATTAATGGGAAAATCTACAAAGGCAAAAATGAATTGAACGGAAATATGTCATTGCCAACATTGCTTAAAATATTTAGCTCAAATATGTATTTGTGTATTATTTGTTTGAAGTAAATAATGAGTTGGTACTGTAAGTAACTGTGGACATGGTTCTGTATGTAGGGCATAACTCTACATGGCATGTCTATAGAGCCGGCCACTAATGTGCACAGTATGAAAGATTGGATAGTTGCCTTTCTTTTTGTTTCATCTTCAAACTGAATAGTATAGTCCTTGATAATGCAGTGTTTTCACGCACACACAAAAACACACAAACCTCAGCAGTCAGCATCACCGGTTGGCTGGTCCACCACTCCTCATCTCGTCTCCTCACATAAAAACTTCATATACCGTGATTGTATTTTATTTTATTTTTGCTCTATTTTATCTATACTAGTACTTTGACTTCACCCGTTCACTCTTATACTTATTATTATTATTATTATTATTATTATTATTATTATTATTGTGCATTTTATCGTCTATTGTCTAAGCACACCTGGGAGCAGGCAAAGTAAGCATTTCACTCCTCACTCCTAGTTGTACATGTATGACTTTGTATGTGACAAATACAACTTGATCTTGAACTTTCCGGTGGACTCCAGACCGCTTTGACACGTGGGAGCCGATTCAGACGCAACAAGCCAAGTTTTGGATATAAAACCTGACCACACTGGTGGAAACTGTCTCATCACATGGGACTGTGTACCTGACCAACGGGAGCCGCTCAGAACTCCTACAGAGGATAATGGAGGTGGAGGTGGACAAAGAGGTCGTATTATTGTATTGTATTACAGTATTGATAATAATAGCTCTGAATGCGGGCTGCGTCTGGCGAAACGGTGACGCCAGCAGATCTCACACCTGTCTCCTAGAGACCTTCAGGTCACCGCTGCTAAAGATGGCGGCTCCAAGAAAAAAAGAGAGGCAGCTGCTTCTCTCTCAGCTCGGCTGCCTCTGTTCTCTATATTTGTTTCAAATAATAAATCACTGATAAGAACCAGCGTCTCCCCTAAAAAACATAACACAATTTTTGCCCGTCTCCCAAATTTCGGTGCAACAAATACGCGACCCATGCGGACACACACACTAGTAGTAGAGGGTTGAGAGCCTACCTGAGGGTCCGAGAGGCGGGACATGTCTGGGTAGAGGTAGAACTTGATGCCCTCATAGGCTCCTGGCAGCGTCACTCCTCTAATCAGCAGGACCAACAGCATGACGTAGGGGAAGGTAGCCGTCACGTACACCACCTGGAGATACACACGACAGGATCATTGTATTTATTATATTTTATTTATTCAACATTTATTCATCCAGGGTAAGCTTGCTTTTCTTCAGCTCACTATCCTGACCCGCGTGGCGTCTCAAGCGGGAAGCGGCGCACTTCTTGCGGGAAATAACGTTTGGCGAGGTCGTGAGAACAAAATCACGTGATTGCGTACAAAACAAACAAACAAACAAACAAACTAACGCATACCTCGCCTCAGATGGCGGCAACATTGTGAACGTTGTGCTCGTCCGGTCGGACATTCGAGGCCGTCGTGATTATTTTTTATTTATTTTCCCGCGTCTCCATGGAGACCCCACGCGGGCCTCAACTGACGGTACGTTCAGGGATCAAACCGACGAAACCGCGTCGAGTTTAAAAACGAGTTTGTTCCTCGAATAACTTCTTCGGCTGCGACTCCTTCGATCGGCTTCTTTTAAAAAGTACGCCGCAGGCTTTTGGAGGCAGGAGGAGGAGGAGGAGGAGGAGGAGGATGTTCACCTGGAGGAAACCTAGCATGAACATCACACCGGAGGATCCCGGTCAGATGATGTCAGAGTTAACCCCTGAGCCGACAATATAAGGAGCGACGTAAAAAAGTAACGGGAAGGATCACACATAGAAAGGCCTGAAGACCCCCCCCCCCCCCCCCCCCATTGCAAATGTATGGGGGTTGTGTGTTAGCGCCACCTCCAAACCCAGGCTTTTTTTTTTTTTTCCTAAGCTGCGTTTCCCCCCCATCTCGAGGCTCCTAGGAAGCCCGTAGGAACAAAAGGCCCGGGCTCTTGGACGGTGGCGGGCAACGAGCGTCCCCCTGGTTCGCTGGCACGCCGTCAAGGTCCAATTGAGGACAGAACAGGCCGGGGAGGGACGAGGAGGTGGGAAGAAAAGAGGGCTCTTCTGGCTCTGTCTGTTGGACAGGAGCGGTCCAGAGGAGTGATGCCTGCAGTGTGGGAAAATGCTGCTTTTTTTTTTTTTTGTGTGCAACACACACACACACACACACACACACACACAGACGCTTGCACGCGGGCACACCCATAGACACATACGCACGTGCACACACACACACACACACACACATACTGACATCCATACAAACACAGTGTGCAGTATTGTGAGTGGCTAAAAAAACGGGCCCACATACACCTGTGTCCACTGCAGAGCAGTAGTGCTGCAGACCCACATTTAGTGACACACACACACACACACACACACACTTTTGCAACAATTGCTTACAAAATAATGATTCATTGCATAACTTTGAACAAGTTCAAATGAGTCTGTGTTTGGTGAAAGCGGACCAGACGCTATGGACCAAGCTGTGCTCATCCCACCGCGGCCTGCGGCGAGAGTGTGGGAAAAACGTCTTCTTCCGTTCAATTCATCCGTTCAGCAACAATTAGTTCAATAAAACGATTACACATCTTAAACCACACTAGCTCTCTCTCTTCCTCTCACTCTCTCCTCCTTTCAGATTCAATGCCCCCCCCACCCCACCCGCACCTCGCTCCCTCTCCTTCTTGTCTGTACATCTCCCTCTCTCTCTCTCTCTCTCTCTCTCTCCCTCTCTCCCCCACTCTCCGTCTCAAAAGGAAGAAGAAACATATCCCATCTCGCTGTGCACTTTTTGATGCTCCACATGCTCCTTCCAGCTCGCCCCAGGAGCAACTTTAACGCCACCGCCAATGTACTGGTCAACCTCTCTCCCCCCCCCCCCCCCCCCCCCCCTCCTTGCCCCCGCCCCCCCCCACCGCCATGCCCTGCCGTAAATCGTACGGGAGGCGATGGGCTCTCCTGGGAGAATGGCTGGCAACCGTGGGCCCCCGCAAAGCAAACAGCTTAGTGAAGAAGGGGAGTGTGGGGGAGTGTGGGGGGGGGGGGGGGGACTACTGAATGGATTGTGGTTTTCTGTATAGAAGAAAGCATCTCTCTCCCTCACTCCCACTCACTCTCTCTCTCCGTCGCTCCCACTCTCTCTCCTCTCTCTCTCTCTCTCTCTCTCTCTCTCTCTCTCTCTCTCTCTCTCTCTCTCTCTCTCTCTCTCTCTCACTACCCTTGTTTCACTCATCCTCTTTGAGAAAAACCCCAGCATGCTAGCTGCGAGGGAGAGAGAGAGAGAGAGAGAGGGGGGAGAGAGAGAGAGAGAGAGAGAGAGAGAGAGAGAGAGAGAGAGAGAGAGAGAGAGAGAGAGAGAGAGAGAGAGAAAGAGAGAGAGAAAGAAAGAGAGAGAGCGAGAGGGGCCGGTCGTGGAGTAGTAGGACAGGAGAAGGAGGTCTGGTAGGGATGGGACGGCGGAGGGGGGGGGGGTACTCTGCATGCTCCTCATGAACGGTCTACTTCTCTCCCCCTGAATACGGGAATCAATCTTGGACGGCTCGCTAAAGCTGAGCCATGAAGAAGAAGAAGCACCCAAAAACCCCACAGCCCCTCCATCCCCCACCACCACCATCCACCACCACCATCACCAGCATCACCACCAGCACCAGCACCAGCACCACAACTCCTGCTTCACTTTGCCAGACGGAGGACACTTCAAGCGAGATATAGGCTCCGCCCCCCCCTCTCACCCAGAAGAAATCCCACCCGCAATTATGAACAATCAATGTAAATCCATTTTTCCCCTCATACGTACGTCTCTCTCTACCTGTTCTGTTTTACCATAACACATGACCTCTCCTTTTTACCTCCTCGCTTTCTCACTCTCTCTCTCTGTCTCTCTCTCTCTCTCTCTCTCTCTCTCTCCATTGTCACTCTGGCTCATTGAATCTTTCAAGAGCTCCTCCAAGGCTGCTGAGTGAGGTGGACAGTGAGACCACCAGTTGCTCACAAGAGTCTCAGGGAGCACATTAAAATGGAAAGGAGGATGAGAGAGGCGAAAAAAAACACAGATATGCTTTCTCCTCTGCTCACAAGAGAGCGGGAGAACGCATACTTTTCACAGAAAACGTGAAAGAGTGGCGTTGAGGAGGAGGGGAAAGGGGGGCTAAAAGCGGCAACACTTTTGTTGTGCTTTGTGCCGCTTCTTGTTTTTTTGTTCCCCTTCCTTCCTTTTTTTTCAAAGAGCGTAAGGATTGCTGTAGTAAATCGTCCGATTACTGCGCACACACACACACACACACATTCAAACATGGACAAACAGGATGTGTGTGTGTGTGTGTGTGTGTGTGTGTGTGTGTGTGTTAGTGCGTGTGCATGTACTCACACAGGTGGATGGTCACATGGGTGTATGGGTGTTACCTTGCCAGTCGATTTGGGGCCCTTCCAGATGCAGAAGTAGCAGATGAACCAGGCCAGGGCCAGACAGAAGGCCAGCTCCCAGCGCACCCCCCCCATGTGCTCGATGCCATCCGATATCTTCAGCACTCTGCGTCTACGCAGGAAGGGAAAAGAAAATGAGCAACAAAAACATATTTTAAAATAGTACCCATTTTGTATTTATGTGTTTAACTCTTTATTTAACCATTGAGATTTAAAACCTATTTTTTTCAAGAGAGACCTGGCCAACGGGCAGCATAAAAACAACATACATACATACAGACAGACAGACAGACAGACAGACAGACAGACAGACAGACAGACAGACAGACATACACACATACATACAATCGGTTACAACAAAAAAACTAAATGGACAGGAAGCATATACACATAACCTCTTACAGTCCACAGGATAAGTTCAAAATTAGATACAAAGGCATTGGTAATACTCTTCATATTCTTCAGAAACATAAACACTACTACTAGTATTTAGTAGTAGTATTTAAAGAGCCAATCAGTCGTATCGATTGGCTCTGATATCTGACTATTCGTAATCTTGATGTCATGGGGTTATCTGAAGGAATGTACAGTAGCATTGATTCAAACTGTGAAATACTGTCAATCTGAATATATAAAGAGTATGAGAAGTGGTTAAAAAATGAACAGGTGCTCTGGCTTTCTTTTTAGAAATAAAGTCATGAATAATGTTGGGGCGAGTTGAGACGGCACAAAGAAGGAAAGGGTTTTTTTTAACGCTACATTTATAATTGAACATATATCCACTTCCTATGACCTTATATGGCATGAGGAATCCTCCAGACGTTGCACGCATGTTGCCCATGCATTACATTCCGCTAACAAATCACCTCTTTGTAGCGGTTTGCCAATGTGATCGCACGTGCAACAGTGCGGTCGCCATGGGATTCTGGGCATGCTATCCCTAACGATGACATCATAGGTTGTCATTCGTCGCGAATCAACGATGTTACTTCCTGTTTGTTGACCCGCGGCCAGGAATCAGCACAGAGGGGAAAGAAGAAGAAGAAGAAAAAAGAAACGGCTAAAAAACTAGCCAGAGAGGTATACGATGCGCTGCCAAGCGCTTGCCACTCGGTTCACCCTCAAGGCCCCTGCAGCAGCCATTGATCATAGTGACATGTTCTTGGTGGCCTTCCACTCTCCAGGTCCAACACAGCAACCCCCCCCCCCCCCCCCCCACCACCACCCCCTCGACCCTCACACCTCTCTTCCTCCGTCCCTCCGGCCACCGCCGGTGAATGAAGGGGCAGGAAGCGTTGGTAGCGAGTGTGGGCACATGCTAATGTCGTTCACATTCTACACATGCGCACATGTACTGTAAATCTCCTGCAGGCCTGGTGCATGGTGCTGCTGGTTTTTAATTACTTCTTACTTTGTCCAGCATAACTTACTTACTTTTCCTAACAAACATCGTTAGTTACTACCTACTAAAAGTGTTTAAGGAAAGAGCGAAGAGTGCACATTGTAGGGATGCAGTCTAGACAGCTCTGTGACATTTTAAAGTATTCTTGGAAAACAATTGAACGTTTTTCAGCACTGATGATGGTTATCGTTCGTGTCTACTTTGTGAGTGTGAGAAATAGATAATTACTCCATTGTCCGTTAAGTATTGATCTAGACCGGCCCTGAGATGATTCAAGTTCACCAATTTCTACTGGAGATGCTCTTCATGTTTAAGACACTGAAAGACCGGCTCACAGTGCACTGTTCTCTAGCTCATAATCATCTGTAATTTCCATTGAAGAGGGCAATTCAAAAAACACTTCTGTTCATTGGGTAATCAACCCCATTCATGTCAAAGATAGGGTCTTGCACAAAAGTTGCCATCCAGGTTAGACATCTTTTGCATGTCGACGTTTGTGTTTCTGTGTTCAAGAGACGTGCATCTAAAATATGCTCTGATACATTAAAACACAAATTAGAAATATATATTAGAATAGAATGGAAATTAAATAACATCGGTTCAAAGTTCAAAGGTAGATAATCTACTACAAATTGAACATTGCATGATGTACAGTGTAAAAATACACTCGTCTTGGCATGAATATGATGAGGTCATTGGTCATTTTTTTCTCTCTGCCACCAGCATGGCAGTTGGCTCTGCTGCCGTTTCCTTTGGCACGCCGTTTTCCTTTTGGCAATTGGCTAAGATCAAATGTTTCCATTTGTGCTTGTCATTGCTTAAACATGCCAAAGTTAAGGACACAAAATAATCCCCGGACATGCTTTGAAACGGGAACTGGTTTGGTATAATATCGTGGAATATGCTACTGTGGACAGCAGTGTACAGCAGTGAGCGGGGCCTCTGGCAGAGACACAGGAAGTTTGCTCAGCATTACATGCTGGCATGGCTCGAACTGCTGCCATACACGGCTCTAGCTGGGAGGCAGCTGGCCTACCCAGGGCTTGTTGACACCAATAAAAAAAGACCCGACTAATTATTAGGCGAAAGGGTTAGCAGGGTGAATCAGATGGCTCGCTGCATCATCTCTGATTTGTAACTCCAGAGTACAGATTGGAGTGAAGAGCTAGTGCACACGGTGTAACACCGCTGTTCCTAACATGAGAAAAGCCCACGTTGTTTCACAAAATGCCGATTGCAAAAAAAGCATTACATATAATCTAGGATTCAGAGATTTGTATGCAAGAATGTGACACACCTCAGAAACAAGACGTTTGAAACTCCATTCAACCCATTGTTGTCATACAAAGACAAGACTATAAATAAATCAAGCTGAAACTTGATTTAGTTATCCTCATCAAATGAGGACAAGACCAGACCTGACCTTCACGGCGTCAAACTCATTCACATAAAGGATATAATATAAAGGATAAGAAGTAAGAGATGTGCTACTTACTCCCAGAACTCAATGACTGGAGAGGTGGCGTTGGGGTTTGTGATGTTGGTGGCGTTTTCTCCATAGACGTCAACACAATTCTCTGTGGACACAGAAAGACATATTGATCATGATATAATAATAGCATATGCCATTAGGTGGGCACTTTTATCGTTAACTTGTCTTACAAGTGCCAGCCTTCATTCTCAGCATGGATAATTATCACAATGGAAAATTATGGAAAATATATTTACTGTAAGAGCCTTTTAAAACAACATTTAGAGTACCATCACAAACTGTTCCTGGTTCCAGCCCCCGAATCCCCACCCACTTTTAAAAAATGTACTGTGATTCAGCGTCTGTCGTCGGTTGCTTGAGCATTACTCGGTTCAGCATGATTTACACCGAGCCAATCGGCGTCTTGTAGGCGGGACTTAAAAAAAAAATATGCTGACGGAATCAGTGTGACCATAGTGAGCAACAGGAAACAACACAACTTCAGACCGAATTATGAAATGAAACAAAATAGAAATTCACGACGATTATCAGGCTAACAAACTGTGCCAAGGCCTTCATGGTGTTGGTGATGTTGGTGAATATTTTATCGTTTTATACTCGGATCACGTCTCGGATCACGTCTCGGATCAAGTCTCGGATCAAGTCTCGGATCAAGTCTCGGATCGAGTCTACACCTGTGTTCCAGTAGTGGCCGCACGCAGCCCAGGGCAGCTCCGTGGTGAAGCAGTTGAAGAGGTAGAAGATAGCCCAGGCTAGGATCACCACGTAGTACACATTTAGATGAGCCTCAATCACCTGGGTGGCGTAGCCAATCCCTGGATGGACAGAGATAGAAGAACAATGGTTTATCGGTCCGAGGGATAGAAGAAATATATGAGACAGATTTTGCAAAAAAAAAGCAATGGGAATAGGTTGCTGTCATGTCATGGGTTGTTAAATAAACTTATTCCTGGACTAAGTCCTTTTTTTTAAGGCAGACATCATCTTTGTTCAAATACTCTGAAATGATATGAGTGCATAAATAATAAGGAGAAATAATACCTATCCACCCACAACTCAATCAACCCAGAGATCTCAGTCAAATTGGGCTGTGAACCATGGCGGGAATTTCTGGATACTAGGGTGGAGAGGAAGTAAAGCACTTCTACCTTTATGACCGGTGCTACGGAGAACCATGAAAGTGAAATAAAGTGTACCCACCCTCAAACAGCGGGCAGACTTTCCTCCAGCAGGTGATGCCTCCCTCGCTGGTGAACTGGCCCAGGGCGGTCTCCAGGAAGAACACAGGGATGCCACAGCACACAAAGAAGATGACGTACGGTACGAAGAAGGCACCTTCACATACCCACAACACAAGGGAGTGTCAGCAATGTACTTTGGAAAAGGTGCTGTTCTGAATGACCCTTGACCCATCTACCTTACCTATCTGAATGACCCTTCATCTACCTTACCTATCTGAATGACCCTTCATCTACCTTACCTATCTGAATGACCCTTCATCTACCTTATCTATCTGAATAACCCTTCATCTACCTTACCTATCTGAATGACCCTTCATCTACCTTACCTATCTGAATGACCCTTCATCTACCTTATCTATCTGAATGACCCTTCATCTACCTTATCTATCTGAATGACCCTTCATCTACCTTATCTATCTGAATGACCCTTCATCTACCTTATCTATCTGAATGACCCTTCATCTACCTTACCTATCTGAATGACCCTTGACTTATCTATATTGCCTATCTTCATTACCCTTCACCTATCTACCTCACCTATCTGCATTACCCTTCAACTGAACTGAAAACTATTAGGCTGTTACCAGTTGGCGACTGTTAAAAAACATTTGACTTTATAGATTCTGCTGCGGCACCGTCAAAAATGAGAGTGACCTTTTCCCTCAATGATGCGGATCATGTGGCTCCATACTGGGCTAGATAACTGTCCTAACTGTCCATCTTTCAATCAAGGAGCCGGCCGTACAGACAACACACAATTCAATACACTCCTCCTTTGACGGAGACCAGAACAGAAATAATTATGAGCCATCTCTCGAACCACACACTGAAAACCTCACACGGCTGACTTTAAGAACTAAACACGTTTTTTTTTAAGTGGTTGCATTGAGATGGAAAACGTGCCTATAAACCCGTCATTTTAAGATCCTTTCATTCCTATATATTTCCCGTCTTACTGTCTTTGCCCTCACAAGAGACTCCACTTCTATTTCACCGAAGGATTTCATCTAAAATGTGACCTTTCCATAAGTGACCCTTGTTCCTCCATGCAGGTGTATACATTCACGAGTGCCACTCTGATATAGCAGAGGTGTCCTGATCTCTCCTCCTCCTTCTCCTTCTGCTCTTTCTCCTCCTCCTCACCTCCTCCATTCTTGTAGCAGAGGTACGGGAACCTCCAGACGTTGCCCAGGCCGATGATCTCCCCGGCGACAGACAGGAAGAACTCGACCTTGTTGTTCCATTGGCCCCTCTCATAGTACTCCTGGCCATCCACGCTGGAGTCGGACCCCTCGGGGTCCCGGGCGTCCTCGCCCTGCTTACCGTTCACAACGGGCCCACTCTTCTCCGCTGTCATGACGCACCCGCAGCAGCTCTGACAACCACCAACAACAACAACAACAGCACAAAGTACACAGGATGTGACCTCATAAGCAACCCATTTTAACGGGGAGGGGGGTGGGGGGTGTGGGGGTGGGGGGGGGGGGGTCCATTCACAGTGGAGTAAACTCAGTGTAGTGAAACCACGCCCATACTACACTGAGGACTGACAATTTTTCCAACAGACTTAAATCACCCTGATGCAGCAATATCACGCCTTTGTGTGAAAAGTTTTGAAGTTTAATAGGGGGGATATGGAAAAGATTGGATTACTTATTCAACCGTGGCAGAGTAGAAAAGAACAGAAAATAATAGGCTAGACCAGACAACTGTTGATTATATTAAAGGGTGAGACTCCACTGTGGAGGTTGCAACTTCTACGGCGCCTGTACAACCATCCGCATCCATCCAGTGAAGTCAAACTAATCCAAAAGTCGTGTAAAGAGATCATCATCCTCATCCTCATCCTCATCATCATCATTTCTCCGCGTCGATATGAATCCCAAACTGGCTCAAACTGACCCCAACAGCGAATTGCCACCTACTGATAGTCCCCTATCGTCTCCTATTAAGAAACATATCGGAAACATATCGATCCTGTGATCAAGACATTTTAACTCCAGACATAAATTAGTAACGCAGTCTTTTACTCACCGACCTCAAAAAATGGCAACAGCGGCAAACCCTCCTTTGGCTCCCGATGGGATGCGCACCACCAACAAAATTGGCGATACAAAACCAAGTGGTGGTTAAAAGCCTGACCCGGAGCGAGGAGAGGAGAGGAGAGAGACAGAGAGACAGAGAGAGAGAGAGAGAGAGAGAGGGGGAGGGGGGGAGGGGGAGAAAGAGAGAGAGGAAAAACGAGGAGAAACCTAGATCCACGACAGGATAATTGGGTTAGTTAAAGTGTGCCGTGTAAAGGGAGGAGAGGAGGAGAGGAGGAGAGGCGGTGGGTACCAGGCGGCGGACAGCTTGCGACTGCACTCCCGCTCTCCAAGCGGTCCGCTCTCAAGCGCCTCTACTTGGATGGGAGCCATGTTGGTGGTCCCTCCATCCAACCACTGGGGCTCCCGGTCCGCTGTGGCCGGGATGAGGGGGGGGGGGACACACGGGTCAAACACAAGGACAAAAAAAAGAAAGAAAGAAAGAAAGAAAGAAAGAAAGAAAGAAAGAAAGAAAGAAAGAAAGAAAGAAAGAAAGAAAGAAAAAAAGAAAAAAAAGGAGTGATAGCCATATTTAGCAGTTTGTATGAGTTTGAAGTCAATTGTGAAAAACAACAACATCAACTTGGTGTCTGAACAGTATCTGACTGTAGCTTTATGTGTCCCCGGTTGTCTTGTGATTATTTACTGGATATTAATTATTTAATTATTTAAGGAAATTAAATATGGATAAAGCCTGTAGTAGCACACAACTCATTTATGTTTTTGAACCCCCCCCAAAAAAATAAAGTCACTGAGTTCAGTTCTTAAATGAAGCCGACATTGGAATTGAATTTAAAGTACGGCGCTCGTATGTTCATGTGCATTGTGCCACGAATCAGCAGCAAAGCATACGAATGCAATAGTTTAGGGACATTGGACAGTCCTGTCATGCGCTCAAAGCTTTTGGGGCTGACTTTTGCCTTTAACTGTCGAGAGCTCGTGGGAAATCAAGTTTGTGCTCTTCAAAGAGGCCATTAGATTTATGAATCCATGTCACTGGTCTTGTTCCCTTTGTCGCTCTGGTTGCTCGCGAGGGACTTGCTCTCAGCATACCAAACATCGTGATCCCCCTTTTTCTTATACTTGTACCCCCCCCCCCCCCCCCCCCCCCCCCCCCCCGCCTGGAGAGGTTGCGGTGCGATGGGACACCAGGGACACCTTAACGGATGTCCTCCTTTAAAACATGCATGGGGGGGGGGGGGGGGGGGGGGGGGGATGGCCTGGAAACATGGCAGTAGGATGTCCCCAGTGGATGATGGATGATCAACTGATCATAAAAAAACACCATGCTGCTTATACCGAATCAAGAAAAGAAAATGTTTCCTATAGGCTTAAGGGGTGGGGGGGGTGTGGGGGGTGGAGGGGGTTGTGATGGGTGAGGAAGGGGATTGTGGGTTGGGGAGGGGGGGGGGGGTGTTCATACACAACTTGATTGCTCCGTTTCCAGGCATGATGGGCTCGGTGCAGCAGGAACTCTGCAGGGTTTTAAAGGAGCTGACCCGGTCTGTGCGGATCCCTTCACATCAGGGTCACTCGTCATTAGAGGCTTAAGGGGGAGTGCCTTGCATGGAAAGTATGACCACCCAAACCCTTGCTGGCAAACACTGGCGCTCGCCTTTCAGCCAGAGTCAAGTCCTTTATGTGGTCTCTTACTACACCGTCATCAGAAGGGAAACACTGCTGCTGGCTAATGTAAAAAAATACACAAAAATACAATAAAAACTGTATAAAATAACAGGAGGAAAAACTATTATTTTTCATCATGTATTTTGACAGTGATTCAACAAAAAAAAAAGAAGAAAAAAAGACAAAACCCATGCAGTTTCTACCTATATACATAGACATAACCCTATATTTTTATGAAAATAAATACCCTTGAGTCAAATATCATTAGATTTGATCTGATCTAATGCCAGAGCCTATTATGGTTCAATGGTATTGATTGGTCTGTAATACAAAGAGAAGTTGTAATTGTAGCCCCTGATTATGTCACTGGGCTACCAATGACATATCACAGACTAAATTGTACATCAGAGACTAAATTGCTTTACAGTGATTGGCTGTCAAGTTTCAACAGATCAAGACCGGTACAGTCCTCTGAGTTGTTGAAGTGAGGAGGAACAGAGCTATGAAACTATGGGCCATGATGCTAGGACATGCCTTGTTGCTAGGATACCTGACATTACTCATTTACGGGAGGCTGAGAGTGATGGGAAATTAGCTCGAGGCGAAGTGGAAGGATTTATATAAGGGATAATCCACGACGAGGTGTGCATGTATCAAAAAATAATGCACGACGCGGGGGCTAAGAGCCTCCGCAAAGCCGTAATGCCTCCACCATGCCGTAATAAATTATGTAATTCAAAAGTTTGAACTCTTGTGAAGAAACAAGTTCACTGATCATTCAAGTTCAATAGTTTTTTGATATAGTCCTCAATCACTGCATATTGCACATTGCATACTGATGACTGATGAATTTACTACACACCAGAGGTGAAAAGGAGGAGTACAAGGAGTGGAGAGGAGTACAAATATAATTTAAAAAAGTAGAAGTAAAACTACTGGTGTAAAAATCTACTTGAGTAAAAGTAAAGTAGCTCATTTCAAATGTTCTCAGAGTAGAGTTACTTTTTTGTTCTCCAATGCAATAAAAAAGTACAAAAACATATATAAAGCTCAAACTAGGTTTTTTTTAAATTAATCCTAAACTTCAACCAAATCCAGTGGAGTTTCGGTTGGCTTTAGGTCTGCAGAAGTGTTTTCCAACTCATCCGTCTCCATCTCCTTTGTGATTAAGACGTATTCTCGTTGCTGTCTGACTGACTGTCCTTCCCCTGGCGCTGCACTTAGCCAGGGCCAAAAGATTGGAAAGTTTATGGTGCGCCAGCGCAGTTCATAGAAAACTTGGGGAAACTTACATTACTTCAAACAAAGTATACTTAAGTAAAAGTAAAATTACTGATTTAAAAAATGACTCACAAAAAGTTTACAAAAAAGCTGCTCAATTACAGAAATGAGAGTAAGTGTAATGTGTTACTTCCACCTCTGCTACAAACCAAAAAAGTATTAAACCTGCACTTTGTAAATGTTTCCATTAGCAACCTCTAGTGGCGTGAGTTGTAGCTACAGTTATAGCTACACAATATCCCACAGTGGGGGAAGTGGACCAGAATAAAACGAACCATAGAGACAAATTCCCCGGATCGATTGACCCGTGGATGGGCACGTTTTATTCTTGAGAAACCTTCTCGGTCAGATATGTTTTTTAACGGACTAAATAGCTGCAGTAGAAAAGCTACATAGTGCAGCTTTAACCATAAGCACCACAAATACAAACGTCCAGGTGCTTCACACGCTCGCGTTGCAGGCGCCATCGAAGGCAGTCGTTGTGACTGAGATGACAAACGCCCGGTCTGCAGACTCAGAACCTCGCTAAGCTAGAGCGGTTCGGTGTGCGAGACGCCGCCATCCCCTCAATAGAGACATCGCACCACACATCTTCGCATGAACGGCGGTCGGTTTGAGCGGTTCATCAGGATGCACCCGGTACGTCCGGACACGGGTCACTTCACTTACAAAGCCTTAGACGCCATTGATGCGCAATTTCCAACAACATAAAGCAAGTGAAAGAGGCAAAGCGAGGAGAAAAGCGGAGAGGGAGAATGGCGGACAAAGGGGCCCGTTCGACACATCCCAAACTCAGGTTCAACAAAGTAGCCGTGGCCAGTCAACAGTCTGAACCGGCCCTTTCAGCGCCGCTAAGTTGGGCTTTGTTTGCCCACACGGGACATTCAGTCCCATACAGAGATGGGAAATATTGACATTTACATCCTCCGGGGAGAGTTTGCATTGCTATACAAGAGTAACTCATGTCCACAATGTTTTTTAAATGGTGTCGCATGTGTGCAAGCACCCCGGGCTTTTCACACACACACACACACACACACACTCTCAAACACAATCACACACACACACACATCTCTCTCTCTCTCTCTCTTTCTCTCTCTCTCTCTCGCAATCACACAATCGCATACAGATACACACAGGCACACACTGACTCCACCTTAGTAGTCCTACCCCCCCCCCCCCCCCCCACCCAACCAATAGCTTTCCCTCTGCTTGCCAATAGGAGAGTGTGGAGCAGCCCCCCCCCCCCCCCCCCCCAAGCAGGCCACCCAGTAGTGAGTGAGACCTGCCAGCCATTTCCAGGCTCCTTCCAACACACCCAAGATGGCCGGTATACGATTAGTATGCTGGGTATGGACGACGCGCCCCTGAAAACCAGAGCAGGTACAACAACCTCTTCATCACCATATTATATAGGCTGAGATGAACTGTGCCGCGTTATCTCGGTATACGCCACAAAACGTCATTTCCTTCGTCTTCTCCTTACTTCCTATACGCGCCGCACGACAGTCCCCCGGAGCGAGAAGAACAAGAACACAAGGCGAGGATTACATTAACAAAGACGAGGGGGGGGGAATAAATAAATATAGGTGTGTTTTTTGGACGTCGAATTTGACAAAGCCAATTTCCGAAAAACGTGTAACGGAAACGGAAACGAACCTCCCTCTTATCAGAAGTCCCTCCCTCTCGCCCTCTCGCCAGTAACGCTCATTTGCAGCAATTATCCCGTTCCGGGCGTCGCGTCGTGAGATGGGAACGACGCTGGGAACGAGCGGCTCATCACCAGACCGTCGGATAACAGACCGAGGGGGAGACTCACGTAACACGCATATACCGTATAGCGAGACGAGTAGGGATGGGAATCGATACGATTTTTCCGATTTCGATTCCATTTTCGATTCCGCTTAACGATTCGGTTCTTTATCGATTCTCTTATCGATTCTCATTTGGAAAAAAAGGATTCAGTGATGTTCGTCCGGAGCGCATCGAATACGCGACATTCAGAAATCGTTCGTCCACTGGAATCGATAAGGGAATCGTTTGCGAAATTGGCAAACGATTCCAAGGAATTGAAACACTGGGAACCGGTTCTCAACAAGAACCGGTTTTCGATTCCCATCCCTAGAGACGAGGGGAAAGAGTTAGAGGATAGAGGGCATATATCATATATCACGGTGTCGCACATGTGCCACAGAAACGGTGGCGGTGGCCGCTTTACCTGCGGGGGGGGGGTCAAAGACACCTGGTGGGGCAGCGCTGGCCTCCCTTATGAAGAGACTCCAGACCACTTTCGAGGCATATATGTTGTCTCTACATGTGCGTTTGTGTACATGGCCACGGAGAAATGTATGTAGACACGCAATTACTCACGCGGGATCGAGGAGAACGTCTTGCAGCGCAACAAACTCCGGGTTTACGGTCGATCCTGACGGATATCTGACTGTCCGACTCCGCATTGATCGAATAGACTCGGTTGTCGGTTCTGATGAACGCCAGGAACTCTCTACTCCCGTTGGGAGAATATCACGCGAAAGCCTAGAGGTACGTCTATTTCACGAATCACCTGACAGGTTGTCTTTCAACGATGACCCAGAAATAAAAATAGCTCCCGGTGGCGTGTGCAGGACCCCGTGGAAACGAAGATACATTGATAACGTGAGCGCCCTTCTCTCTCTCTCTCTCTCTCTCTCTCTCTCTCTCTCTCTCTCTCTCTCTCTCTCTCTCTCTCTCTCTCTCTCTCTCTCTCTCTCTCTCTCTCTCTCTCTCTCTCTCTCTCTCTCTCTCTCTCTCTCTCTTCATTATGAGCCTTGATCATTCAGAGCACGTTTAATCAACCTGTCTAGACAGAATATTCACACAGTGAGATACATGTGACACTACTTACTCCAGACAGTCATGCTTGCTGCTACCTCTCTGTGTTTGATGGTCCTTCTGGGCGGCTGGTGTTGACGGAGGATGCAGGGAAGAGAAGCGGCTCAGTCATTCCCAGCAGGTCAGGAGGTGAGGCGGCAATCACAGTCCTGTCCACAAACTGTCAGGGAGGAAATTGACAGCGGACGCACGGGACAGAAAATCGGTGCACATCTGTGCATCTGTTTCTGTGCATGCATGCATGTGTGTGTGTGTGTGTGTGTGTGTGTGCTTCTTATATACCGTCAATTTCATTCAAACAACTCCAACAGGAACTATGTATAGTCTCCTGTCTGTGTTATAGGACAGTGGCAGGACTGGTAGTCACACACACACACACTCACACACCAGAACAAAAGGGAAACAACTAACAAAGATACACACACACAAACACACGCGTCTCACACAGCATACACGACAAACAGAGACACACTGTGCAGGGGAATGATCATTTCAAAATCAATCTCTTATAAAATACTACATTAAAAAAAGGTCTACGGAGGAGGGGTGAGCAAGCAGGAGCGTCCAGGGAAGTGTTGGCTGATTCTAAAGGACTGTCAGTTACCACAGGCCTCTAATGGGGCCAGAGAGAACGCAGCAGGATTTAACTTGGGGCCCGATAAAGGGCCATTCTTCCTGGAAATGGACCCTTGCATATGGACCTGAATGCACCCAGGGCTAATCTGCCAGGGCTGTGGGAGCCCACTCTATATTCAGGGCCTGTGCGAACCACCGCAGCACGCCACCAGGCATGCTGATGCTATAACATAACATAAGACTGGATTTCTGAAATGGAGACGGATGTACGTTTTGTCTGTTCTTATCGTGGTAAATGTTGTGCTGTGATAAAAGGTTGGGCAGCCATGCCCACCTAATGGCGCTTTGACATTTTTTAAACAGTAATACAATAATTGATTGATTGGTCGCGTCACAGCCTATCAGATAGACACAAAATTACCAACTGTCTCTCTGAATGAATATTCATGAGCAAACTAGAAAGCTTCGCCTTCCCCTCTATTCATATATATATATATATATAAATCCTATCCATATTAAATTCACCACTAACAGGTACGGTAATAATAGGGCTGCTGGGTATTGCAGATATGAAATAACACTATTTGGGGGGGGGGGGGGGGGGGGGGGGTTACATTTAAATGGGGATATTTCCAGGGACAGGCATCAAAAACGGGACTGTGAATATAACACTGTTATGTCCTGTTCCTACTGTTTTTCCCAAAGACAGTTTTTTAGAAAGCTGTAGGCTCGAGCAGCTAATAAAGCTACCAATATGAGTAGTATTCACTTTGATGTTTAACATTTTACGCACCTGTCCTTCCTGTCACATTTAGGAAATGTTAAGCTCTTCATGCAGTTTTAGCAGGCAAGCAATTTGGGTATGAACCCCAGCATCAGGGCGGTTGACCGCAACAGTAGTAGTAGGCCTAAAATAAGGATGACAGAGAAGCACAAACTTCATCAAGGTTTGGGGAAGCAAGTCATTGCATTTGCATTCTATGTGAAGCCGTCTTTTTCACGTGACGGTTATTACCTCTCCTCATTAACCCTGGAGTGACCTCTGTGCTTTGTGATTACAAGCCCTGATATTACCGCCTCTTCACTAACTACCACTCTTCAAGCCGTGGTTAACGTACTGTGACTGACAACCCCCCGCCGTTAAACAACTCAGGCATGGGGACATAACATAACTAGTTGTATGTTCTCAAGTTCAGTTGAATATTCATAGTTGAATAAACCAAAGGCTTACAATGAAGCCTATAGCATTACAAAATATACATGATATATATATATATATAGAGAGAGAGAGAGAGAGAGAGAGAGAGAGAGAGAGAGAGAGAGAGAGAGAGAGAGAGAGAGAGAGAGAGAGAGAGAGAGACTATGTGCATATTAAATGTAGAACACATCTAACATGAAGTGCTCAAATATCTCCAGTCAAACACTGCCCTCCAGTGGAGTGAAATACACTCATAACTTGTTAAGATGTTATGTCATTGTAAAGTTAGTTAGATCTGGCATACGGTTAGTAATAGCGATGTTCATGTATTACATTACAGTTCGTACATCCGCATTATGTGAATCTTTCACTGCATCACTTTTGTTGGAAATCGTTTTAAATCAAATTCAATCACATAGCCTAAATCAATCAACCCAGGATTTTATATTTCTATAAATCAACTTGGTTTTTCATTATTAATATACATCACTAAAAAAATCAGCAAAAGTGATGGCAAGTGCAGGTTTAAACTATAGGGGACGTTTGACCGGCGAGCCTCATGAGTCTCCATCCCCTTGTTTCAACCAATCACCAACCTCACTGTGTGTCTACCCATCCATCCATCCATCCATCCATCCATCCACACACACACACACGCCATGCATGGACCTTCTGTTGACACAGGAACACAAATGGGATCCACATATGATTATGACTTTCCATTTGAAGGTCAGAGGAACTAAATGACAAGCAACTTTCCAACAGGTCAGAGCTGACATGTGACCCAGTGTGCGGATTCAGACCCCCTTGGCGGCGACGCTGCATCCGTTCTGCTGTTGCAGACGCTGCAGCCGTTAAGAATTGAAGCACTGGCAATATTGTGACCACACGTGATTTTAATCGCGTATTACCTTCGTCCTAGAACAACAACAAAAATATCTCTTGGGGAAAATTAGACGTTACTTAAGCAAAAAGCCGTAGCAGCAGGACGCAGGGTAATAGTGCGGCGAAGAGATGCAGACAGTCTAAGTGTGTTGTTCTGTATTAATAAAGAAACCGCGGCGCCACAACAGGAGAGGACACGCGGCGGCGGCGGCCGGGACACGTTATTCTGGTTCATGCTGTGAGGAAGATGACATTTTATTTTCATCTTCATTTTTGTGCTTCTTCTTTTTCTTTCTTGTTTTATGTTGTAATCACTTTTCCTGCCATTAGTGAGTTGAGTGGAACCCGTCGAGCGGCGAGGGCCACGGCTCAGCATTACTGTTATCAGCAGGCCTACTGCCATCATCATCATCATCATCATCATCATCATTGTCATCGTCATCATGATCACACTCTTCCTCAGATATCCTTCTCATTGTCTTTGTTATAATGTGTTTTCATCACGCTGGAAAATAATTACACACATTTGTTTTACTGACTTTTGGAGACCACAAACAATCCGGCAAAACGCTCCCGTTGACAGTTTGAGAAAGATCAGAAAAGCATGACGTTTTTTTTGCATAGTATTACATGAACAAAGACATTGAGTTCTTTATTTACAATTATTGTATAGATTTAAAAAGGAAAATCATAAAAACAAGATGAATAAACACTTAATCACTTACCCAAAACATGGCTATGTGTGCCAAGAGACATCTGTTGGCATTTCTCTTTTTCTTTGTTCCACAAACTGCATGCTGCTAAATACAGTACATCGAGGCAGGTGAGAGTATATTGCAAGAAGAAGTATCATTGATATCATTATTGTTGCCATTGCCCTCTTAAATCACCAGTTAACCAACATTGTCGTTATTGCAATCAACATCATCATCATCATCGCCATGCGTGTCACAGTCATTGGTTGTAGCCTAACACGAGGTGTCGTACTTTGGGATGTAGTTGTGGTGTTTGCGGTGCGTCTGACAGGAGCTGGAATGGGAGACGCAAAGCGGGACGATCCCAACCCCAACCGCGAGGCTGGCAGGATGCGCTGTGGTGCATGATGGGTATGTGTGGCTCCTGTTTTGCTCCGATTATGAGAGATTAATGCGATGCAAAAATAAATGGTACTCGTAAAATGTAAAAAAAAACAACAAAAAAAACAATAAAATAACGATCGGTAGTGGCAATTTTAAAAAAATCTTTTTTTGAAAATGTTTTTTTTCTTCTTTGCAGAGAAAACAAATAGGTAGATTGAAAGGTAAAACATTTTCAAAAAAAAAACTACCCGCTTCTGCAGAACATCAGAATGCAGACCATATTTGTAGTTCATGGAAAGAAGATTTGTATTAGTATGGTCCATGGTTCAGATGCTATTTCCTGCAGTCCTGAGCTGACTGATAAAGCTTAAGAGTCCTCTTCACACGGCCACGTGACGAGAGGCGGGGGCTATAAAGAGATCGAAATTCTCGTTAAGTGATTGTATTTACGGTGAGCAGCAATATATATATATATATATATATATATATATATATATATATACTATATTATATATATATATATATATATATATATATATATGATTTTGAAAGTAGAAAGATATTTAATTGGTTCAGGTTGCATATATGATGCCTATCAACAACATGCGAGCCAATGACTCCATTTAAGTATAAGAAATAGCGACGATAGCACAGAGTAGATTAGTGAGAGTAGATTAGTGAGAGTAGATTAGTGAGAGTAGATTAGGTGGCTTTTTTTGGTCCTTCGGGGTGCAAGAGGACCGACCTCATTACTGTTATGTGGTGTAGCATGTAGCATGTAGCATCTGGTTGGTCGAGGCAGAATACATAGTTCACAACTAGTGGGTACACTTGAGATGCTTGAGTATTTGTTGTTTTGTGTGTTGTGTGTGTGTGGGTGGGTTGTGTGTGGTGTGTGCGTGTGTGTGTTTGGTGTGTGCGTGTGTGTTGCTGTGTGTGTGTGTTGGTGTGTGTGTGTGTGTGTGTGTGTTGGTGTGTGTGTGTGTGTTGCTGTGTGTGTTGCTGTGTGTGTGTGTGTGTGTGTGTGTGTGTGTTGTGTGGTGTGTGTGGTGTGTGTGTGTGGGTGGGTGGGGGGCAGGAAGACGAGCTTGGTTAAAACACACAGAAGCACATCTAGAGTTAACACCACAGAGTTTGTTTTCATTCACAACCAGGAAGTGTGGAAAAAGAGTCAAAAAGCAACATTCCATTTGTGTTGTCATTATTTTTGTCGTTTTTTTTTTTTTTTTAGTTTTCTT
>JAOPHQ010003324.1:0-17500 GCA_030340625.1 Merluccius polli | reverse complement strand
TATTAAGTTTAAGGTTTATCGTTAAGTTTAAGGTAGTAACTTTAAGGTTTATCGGTAAGTTTAAGGTAGTAATCTAGGTATTAACTTTAAGGTTTATCGGTAAGTTTAAGGTTAGTAATCTGCGCCGTTTCAGATCAGTCTCTTCCTAGTCTTGGGCTTTGCGATAATATCAAAGGTGTTTGATATTATCGCAAGTCGCAGTGATGTAACCAGGGCTTGAAAACGAAATTATTTTTCAATCGTTCCGTTCCGAACGGAACCGGTATATTTAACGTTTTCGTTCTTGCGTTCCGCCACCAACATATCGTTCCTGAACCGGTTCGGAACGTAAAATAACGTTCGTTCTTAACGTTCCGGCAGTGTTATTGGGCCTCCGCGGTGTGTTACCATTGCGCACCCCCCGTCGGCCGTTACTATTGCGCGCGGCGCGGCGCCCCGCGGTGTGTTACTATTGCGCGCCCCCCCCCCGTCGGCCCGCGGTGTGTTTGTGTTACTATTGCGGGCATAGACATATATACATAGTATACATGTATATATGTCTATGATTGCGGGCACCCCCGCCGGCCGTAGGTCCGCGGTGACGCTCGAACGTGAACGTCGTTTTACGGCAACGGACTTCACATGATATTATTCACAACTCGGATTAATTTAATGAAACCCATTGATTCTTTTGACCGGTGGACCCTTACGGACTTAAGGAATATAAACAATGCAGGAACGGACACACACCGTACCTACGGACTTTATGATCGCTTCAAAAGTTGGAAGTCAGACCTTTTCCCCGTCTCTCTTGTTTACCGGTAAGTCTGATGAATTATGCGTTGGTGTTCATAGTTTGTGTTAAATGAACTGAATGATTTATCTGTGGAGAGTCTAACTGATCTAACGATGTGCGTTATGTCCATATGGACAGACGTTTAAACGGTTACCGTATCTTTGTGTAGGTGATCTAAACGGCTTAAGTCGTTCAAGAAATAATTTAGATAAAATCCAGATCCGGCCTCAATTGGAGACCTGCGTTTATTTGTCAAAACGTGTCGCCACACCCCTGCGTCTATTAGGGACCTTGCTTTTATTGGAAGTTTTACGGTATATAGAGAACGAAAAAAACCGGTTATTAACCGGTTTTGGGGATTTCAGAATAACGTTTCTGTTCCGGAACAGTTGAAGACCATTTGGTTTTCGTTTCCGTTTCCGTTCCTCGTAAAATACCGTTCGTTTTCGGTTTTCGTTTTCGTTCCTTGAACCGGTTCGGAGCCCTGGATGTAACACAATCAAACAACCAATAGATGAGCTCTGACAAAAGCGGAAACGGGAAACCTGACAGTTTCTACCAAGGGCATGATGGGAACAAACTGCATGGTGGGAAAATAGAATAAAAGAGTCTAGTTGTAGTCTTGTAAATAGTGACCCTGCAAGACTCACAGTCTTTGTAAAACCTCCGTCTGAGACTCGGCTGGGACTAAAATCTCTCAACACTTTGTCTTCAGATGTGAGTCAGGTGTGAGCTGATAAGTTCTCCAAGAGTCTTCCAAATCTTTTCAAAGTCTTCTGATGTGTGGGCAGTTTAACGTACCGGCGCCGATCTGTTTCCCATCCCCTTTTATCGGCGCGCCCCCCGGTTTGTCTCTCGGTCCGTAACGCGACGTCCGGTCCCCACCAGAACCAAAATGGTTGCGTGCAGTGCTTAATTTGTAAAGTGGGAGGTACCGGAACGCAGAGGGGGTGTGGATCCGGCGGCTCATTACGGGGTTAGAGGTACCGGTACCTCAAAAAAAGTGTGTGGGGGGGGGGGGGGGTGTTCGCGATTGTCGACGGGGCGTGGGGGGCGGAGGGACCGCGGACCGATGGCGGGGTTGCGCGATCGTAACCACAAAAAAAAAGGTGCCGGATCCGACGTCGGAGGTGCCGGAACATGTTCCGGCGTGTTCCGGCCCAAATTAAGCCCTGGTTGCGTGATGTGGAGGAGGAGTGAGAGTCTGCGAGCCTGCCGTCTTTAGCGGCGTCCCGGTCCTCCGAGGTAAACTCACATGTTGTCGTCAATATCGGGAGAGACGTCTCTAACGCCGGTTAGCGTTTCGACGGGTTGCTGTTTAGCCGTTTAGCGGACGCGTTTATCCGCGGCGACCCTTCGAGTGCAGAGGTGAGAGGTCAGGGGTCAGGGGTCGTCTCGCTCAAGGATCCCCCCGGACACGGGCGATCGAACCCGGTCCCTTTTTGGGCTGGGACTGGAGCCCAACACATACTAGCCGCTATGCTATCCTGCTGCGCTATCTTGTTCTAGCATATACCGCTCACCGCTAACCCCGCTATGTAGCGCTGACCCCGCTATGTAGCGCTGACCCCGCTATGTAGCGCTGACCCCGCTATGTAGCGCTGACCCCGCTATGTAGCGCTGACCCGGCTATGTAGCGCTGACCCCGCTATGTAGCGCTGACCCCGCTATGTAGCGCTGACCCCACTAAGTAGCGCTGACCCCGCTATGTAGCGCTGACCCCGCTATGTAGCGCTGACCCCGCTATGTAGCGCTGACCCCGCTATGTAGCGCTGACCCCGCTATGTAGCGCTAACCCCGCTATGTAGCGCTAACCCCGCTATGTAGCGCTCACCCCGCTATGTAGCGCTAACCCCCGCTATGTAGCGCTAACCCCGCTATGTAGCGCTAACCCCGCTATGTAGCGCTCACCCCGCTATGCAGCGCTAACCCCGCTATGTAGCGCTGACCCCGCTATGTAGCGCTCACCCCGCTATGTAGCGCTCACCCCGCTATGTAGCGCTGACCCCGCTATGTAGCGCTCACCCCGCTATGTAGCGCTCACCCCGCTATGTAGCGCTGACCCCGCTATGTAGCGCTAACCCCGCTATGTAGCGCTCACCCCGCTATGCAGCGCTAACCCCGCTATGTAGCGCTCACCCCGCTATGTAGCGCTAACCCCGCTATGCAGCGCTAACCCCGCTATGCAGCGCTCACCCCGCTATGTAGCGCTAACCCCGCTATGTAGCGCTGACCCCGCTATGTAGCGCTGACCCCGCTATGTAGCGCTGACCCCGCTATGTAGCGCTGACCCCGCTATGTAGCGCTGACCCCGCTATGCAGCGCTAACCCCATGACAGCGTTTTAACTTTTGTTTTTATTGTTTCACAATACGTTATCAGAGTCGAGACGAGATCCTTCACCAGACGATGAATCCCGATACGCAAGACGCTACTTGTCGCAAACACAAGAGACGTCTTCACACGAATGACAAACCGTGAATGTTACACCGTAAACAATACTTTATAGCGCACATACAAGTACAGCTTTATATATACTGTATATATATATATATATATATATATATATGTATGGTCACATGTGACAAAGGTTACCGGGTCATAAAATCACCGCCGTTGCTTTCCTTTCAAGGCGGCGGCGAAGGGTTAATATAATCTTCCGCCCGTATATATTCTGCACTCACAAGTATAAAAAAACTATATTTCAAATATATATATACGCAACACATCTAAATATTTAATAGGATATTGCAGTGAGTAGCGTTGCAGGGGAGAGAGAGAGAGAGAGAGAGAGAGAGCGCCCGGGCCAAAGATAGCAGCAAATGACTAAATGATTAAAAAGGATAGGAGTGTGTGCTCTCTCTGTATAGCGGCAGCGGCGGCGGCGGCGGCGGTGGCGGTGGCGGCGGCGGCGGCGGCGGCGGCGGCGGCACACAGGAGCGGTTAGTCAAGAAGCTCGCTCACAGAAAACACAAAAGGTGGCGTTCGCCAAGGAACAAAACGAGGAAGTGGCGCGGCGAGCCAAGAAACGGTTTCTAATCCCACTCAGAGATGCACGCACAAATACCGAGCCCTGGGGTGTGTTTTCTCTCAACCCCGTATCAACTCATCAAAATACTAATGCCGTCTTTCAGCGAGGGGGGCGGGGGCGGGGTGGGGGGGGCGGGGGAGGATGGTCATTTGAAGCCGCCGCCGCCGCGACTTACTTCTCCGTAGATAACGTTAATCCCGCGCCGACGTCAAAAACCCAACCCAAAACACGGAGATGTACTCTCTTCTGTCAGCGGGAGATAGAAAAAAAAGAGTGAGCGAGATCTAGGGATTAGTTTGTTGTATGGTTTTAATCCCGTGTTACATGTGGCACATAAAACGAAGGTGTGATTCAAATAGCACGCATGAACTGACCCGAAGAAACGACAGATTTTCTTCACAATCCGCCCAAATGTGGCAAACTAATCTCCACACACACACACACACACACACACACACACACACACACACACAGACCACACAATCAACGCTCAAAAAAAAAAATGACCTAAAAGTTAAGACAACCGTCTATTTATACGCCAAAACAACGCTGTCAATACTCCTCAAAGTCAAAGTCAAGGGGTCTCAGAGGAACGCGCCAAACCCAGAGGGGAGGGGGGGGGGGGGGAGGGGGGAGGAGGGGGAGGGGGGGGAGGAACCCGGCTCTGCTATTCCAGCTGGTCCCATTCTCCCGGACCCGCCGGGGTCTCGCCTCCCCGCTCCTCCTGCTCAACCTGATCTTATACTGCCTCTTGGTGGCTGAGGAGGACGCCGCCCCCCTCCACCGGCTACAATGGGAGGTATTATGGGATGTGTGGGGGGGGGGGGGGGGGGGGGTGCAGGGGGGGGGGGGGTGCAGGGCTCAAACTATATATTACAATACACACTCGGAGAAAATGAACGATGCAAATAAGGAATGTAAAGCTGTTACAGCGATATAAGTGAGATATCAGAGATCAGAGGAGAAATTAATCATATATATACATTATATATAAATATATAAAACATATACATATATATTAGAATATAGACGAAATCACGACGCCAACAATAAAACATTAAAACAGTCTCAGTGTACAGTAAATACGCCATCTGCCATCTGTGCTAAGATTACAGGCTTCCACATCAAAAGGGCAAAACACGTTAAAAGCATCCATACACTGTTCTGTGTATTTAGCGGTGTGAAAGTGTGTGTGTGTGTGTGTGCGCGTGTGTGTGTGAAAGTGTGTGCGCGCGTGTGTGTGCGTGTGCGTGTGTGTGTGTGTGTGTGTGAGTGTCATGTAATGAATAAACACCACCAGCCACCACCACCACCCACCCTGATCCTCACATCACAGCGTCCTTAATAAAGCCCCCCCCCCCCCCCACCAACAAGCCCCCCCCCCCCCTGTAATCCCAGACATACCAGAACTCACACCCTCATCTCCTGTCTGGGGGGGATACTGTGTACATCCATTGTATGGAAAATAATTTGTCTTCTGTTGTCGGCTGCGGCAGACAGACAGACAGACAGACAGACAGACAGACAGACAGACAGTAACTTAATTCACGGTGTTTGAAACAGTCCCCTCTTATTGTTGCCGGGTAAGATGTCCGAATGATGACACCGCAAACACGCTTATACTCGGCGCATCGAGTCCTCTCTCCCCATCTTCTCCATTTCTCTGCATGACTTTTGGATGGTGTGTATTAAGTTTCCCCCCTTTGGGAAAAAAATTAATAAAGTACAAACGGATCCAAATTATACAATTAAAATAAATATAAAAATAAAAATGGGACTTTAACACGACAGAAATGTCATGCCGCAACTTTATTTACTGTAAACCCATGATGTCTCTCTCTCTCTCTCCCCCCTCTCTCTCTCTCTCTCTCTCTCTCCCTCTCTCTCTCTCTCTCCCTCTCTCCCTCTCTCTCTCTCTCTCTCTCTCTCCCCCTCTCTCTCTCTAACCTCACGCTAACCTCTGTGTTCGGTTCACACCGCCGCCCGGCCGCCCAGCGGGAACGCTGGAAACGTTTCAGATTAAAATTGCGAGGCGCTGGCGGCGGTTTGCGTCTGCATACCAGAGACTCGGTCCCGGTAATCCTAATCCGCCGTGACCCGCCGTGACCCCGCTGCTAATCTCATCAGCCGAGACGTAATTCTGCAATCGCCACATGGCGAAGGCGGAACCAGGGGGGGGGGGGGGGGGAAGCACCGCCGCCACCGCCGCTGCACACTTCGGTGTGATTCGCCGAATTAAAGGGGCGTGCAGGAGATTGGCGGGAAAAACATCGCGGCTCGTTCACAGCTGAACAATTAAAAGTACTTAATGCTCCGCGCAGGATTACAAGCGCTTTTTTGTTCGGCGTCGGAGGAAGTCATAGCGGTGATTAATGACGGAGCGGCGGCGGCGGCGGTGGCGGCGGCGGCGGCGGCGGCGGCGGCGGCGGCTAGGTTGTATGGGGGGGGGGGGGCACAGTGTAGCGGTTACGGACGAAAGGATCCGGGTTCGATACCCCGACGTCTGCGGCGTAGCTAGCTAGGATAGACGCTCTTTAACGCCGTGTATCTGCGTTCGCTGTAAGCTCCTTTCGGATGAAAGCATCGGCTAAATGATTAAATGGCCAAAAAGTCAAATAAGTGCACATCCCGCTGCGATGAACGTCATGCTGGGGGGGGAGGGGGGGGGGGGGGGGGGGGAGCACGCCGCCGGTCTTTGACCTCTGTGATAAAGACAAGTACGTCCTTCTCCGTCACATGCGGCGCGGGCTTCGCCATCAAGCGACTCCGCAGCGTCAACACCGTCGACACCTACAGCCGCCACACCGCCACACGCAACTCAAGGCTCGCAAAAGAGTCGCGCGCTCGGGAAACAGGTAAAACGACGCAGGACACGAAATGACCCTCCCACCCCGGCGATTAGAGCCGCTCCGAGAGGAAGACCGTATCATAGGACGGCCAAAACAGGAAACCGGGGGGGGGGGAGGCTGTGTATCAGTCGACGAAACGTTGAAACGGCGTGTTGGGAGCGGCGATGAGCGAGGCCGTAATTGGACAGGAAAATGACAATTACTCGAAATGGCTCCGCCGCCGTCGCTGCTGTAAAAAAAACGTCGGTACACACATCACGCTGTCACTCAGAGCGGAGCGGCCGCGCGGCGCATACATCACGGATAATTATATTATATATGAACAGGACACCTCACGCCTGTCTGTCTTCGCAAGCGTGACCTTCATCAATACAAAACTCAATACGGACGCCGATCAATACGGAAGCCGATCGATGGATGACCTACAGAGGGGCTCCCGGTGGAAGGGCTGCAGTGAGACACGCTACAGCGGGGGGGGGGGGGGGTTGGGGGGGGGGGGGGATTATATACGGTATATTGATGATTTTGAAATATATTCGTTTCATCGGCGGCCTTAAAAACATCTCCGCTCGTACGACACGTGATTCAAAAGCGAGTTTGTGTTTGTGGGGCTATCAAAGATTTAAAGACCATTTTGGTTAGTTAAAATTTTAAGTGGCTTTGGTCTGCGACGTACGAGTCTATCTATAATTTACAAACATCTGCTTATGATGATTATGACGATTTTAACGTCTCTGTTCTGTTCTACAGAACTGGGCTGTTTCCATGTATTGAGTTCTGTAATCCCGTACTGGAATAATCAAAGTATGGTTTCTGTGATTAGAGGCCGGGGGGGGGGGGGGTTGGGTTTAATTTGGGTTCTGGTTCTGGCGCGACGAGACTCAATGACAATAAATGATCATCAGAAACAGATGCGAATCGTTTCTGTTGAATCGAAGAACATGGCGACTCGTACAATCTGTCCCAATCCTAACCGACTGAGCAAATGCATTGAATATGTATTATCAATACTAGTAATTGATATTGAAATATATTTACACATATATACAGAGTTTGTCATTGGCTGTGTGGTATTTTTTTCAGTTTTCGTACATCAAGTTGTGTAAATACAGTTACTGTGTTGTATTGATTCAACCACTGACATTCGATATTCAGATCACCCCCCCCCCCAAAAAAAAGGGAGATACAAGAGTATCATACAAGTGAATACGACCACAGACTGGCTGTCAGTCGGCCTGTCAGTCAGTCTATCCGTCTGTCTGCCTGTCTCCGGTCCGTCAGTCCGTCTGCCACCTCGCCGCAGCGTCTGGGACCTTTCAGTGTCATGTGACAGACGGCGTTCCTCATCATGTTGACTACACAGCATAAAGTCATGCTTTCTGTTAGGGCTTAATATTAAATACGGTACATTAAGTCGTGCTTTATGTCAGGGCTTAAGTCACATTTTAAGTGCTGTGCTCAGACACGTAGGCCGAGAGGGTGTGTGTGTGTGTGTGTGTGTGTGTGTGTGTGTGTGTGTGTGTGTGTGTGTGTTTCCTCTGCGACCGTCGCCGAGGTCGAGGGGTGAGGCTTCCTTTGTGGGCTCAGATCTGACCTATTTGTGTGTGGACCTTGTGCTAATTGATGATGTCTGTGTGAACACGCGTGCACGCACACACTGTAACACACGCACGCGGGCGCGCGGCGCGCACACACACACACGCACGCACTCAGAAACAGACGCAGGCACTTATACACATTGTAGCACACACACACACACGCAGGGACACAGACTGAAGCACACGCACGCAGGCACACATGTATATGCGCGCGCACACACACACACACACACACACAATCTAGGCTGAGCCCTATGGGACACCATACTGTTCATATGTGTGTGTGTGTGTGTGTAAGTAACCAAGCCTACTAGGCAGACAAACCTAAAACCATCCGCCTGAATGGTGACACTGCGGTCTGAGTCGGTGTGTCAATTTAGCGTCAGCATGTTTTAATGTCAGCCATCATCACAATGGGGGAAAACAACAATGTAATGGGTTTTTTTATATATATTTTAAGAAACAAACGTCTTGCAGATAAAGTTTTTCTGACAGTCGGGTGCCTACCTAAGCAAACCCGACACTTGAACTTGAAAATGTGTTTGGTTTACACACACACACACACACACACACACACACACACACACACACTAGGAAATGTCACCATCGAGAGTTAATCACCGCCTTTTTCCTCCAACGTCCTCTCGGGCGCCGAAGGAGAGAGGGTGGCTCGCGAAGACCTTGTTTTTTTTAACAAATGGTGGCGGTGACGTCCGGCGTCCGGGCGGTCACTTCCTCCCCCCCCCCCCCCCCGACCGCCACGCCGCCGCCGTCATCAAAAGTCTCCAGACAGGAGCGCCAAGGAGAGGCGCAGATGCGGAGGGCGAGACCGCACTGTGGAAATAGGCCACCCATAAACAATGGCCATACATTCATCTTACTGCTGCACACCCAGCATATATATATATATACATATATATATATATATATATATATATATATATATATATATATATATATATATATATATATATATATATATGCTGGGTGGCGCTGGGACACATCAACTACCAATGCCTGGTCTAAAAATACAGCGCGTCCCGTGGCGTTATTATAATTAGTCTGCGAAAACAATGGGATTGATTGATTGTGATGTCGTGTGATCGTCAAACACATGATGTATGATGTATCCCCGGTCAGGGGTGTGCGCCCGTCACACTATAAATATCTATACGTCCGTACAGCGAGTCGCGCGGTTATTATTTATCGTAGAAAAGCGACGGGAGCGCGTTAATTGATCAGGACGTCGTGTCGTGTCCTACGGTGCGACTCCAGACGCGTATAACTAACATAAATACAGTAAAAGGCCGCAAATAAAATACCGAGAGGTCAAAACCAAACGCGTTCAGCTCGCCGCTCGGAGGGAGGCTAGCCTAGCGGCGCTAGCACTTGAATAGCTAGCACATGAATTCTTTAGTACGTCTTTAGTATTTTCAGGTATACAATGAATATTAAACAGGAGAATAATAGCAAACCACTCCATTTCACTGTCGCCATACCGTCTTGTATATGAAGGACATCGATATTTTGCTCAAGCAAAGCATTAGCTGCATAATTGATTGAATATTAGCGGCGGCCTGTTGTGCTTCGTTACTTATAGTTTCCACCGTGGGAGTCCCCAGACGTATTAAACTACTTTTTGCAAATGAGTTTTTTGCAAATTACAAAGTGATCAAATCACTTGATCGAATCAGACCCGCCTGCGCACCGCGTCCCATCAGTCCCATTGAAAGGAAGCGCAGGCTAGCTGAAATGCTAACAGATCAATACGATGTCTGAACCTGTAACACCGGACTGGAAATCTGCATCGCATTAAAACGTATCAAACAGTCGGTCCGTCTGAACTCCCATGATCAGCATAATGAGAAAAAGTACATAAATGCAAGAACAACCGAGTGAACCCATAAATAGATATGAAGTCTGTGCAACACTAAGCATGAAGTTACTTTTCCTTTGACCTTGTCGGTGTGTGTGCTGTACAGTATGCACTCAACAATGCAGACTATAAATAATACACTTATACATACATTTAATAACAAATCAGCTCAGCAGTCTCTGAAACGGATAGGCCGCCGTGTGTGTGTGTGTGTGTGTGTGTGAGACGTATGTGTGTGTGTGTGTGTGTGTGAGATGTACGCGTGTGTGTGTGTGTGTGTGTGTGTGTGTTTGTGTGTGTGAGACGTATGTGCGTGTGTGTGTGAGACGTATGCATGTGTGTGTGTGTGCGAGACGTATGTGTGTGTGTGTTTGTGTGTGTGAGACGTATGCATGTGTGTGTGTGTGTGTGTGTGTGTGAGAGACGTATGTGTGTGTGTGTTTGTGTGTGTGAGACGTAGGCTATGTGTGTGTGTGTTTGTGTGTGTGAGACGTACGCGTGTATGTGTGTGTGTGTGTGTGTGTGTGTGTGTGTGTTTGTGTAATATGGGAAGTTCTGGCGCGAGGTGACGCGGTTGACGTTATTTGCACACACCGAGAAGTTGTGCCGGCGCTCGTCTGCGAGGCGTCTCCTCCACCGCCAACCAACACTATGGCTGAACGGATGTACGGCTATAGGACGTCTTGTAGTCGGCGTCTTATGGACACGTCTTGTAGTCGGCGTCTTATGGACACGTCTTGTAGTCGGCGTCTTATGGACACGTCTTGTAGTCGGCGTCTTATGGACACGTCTTGTAGTCGGCGTCTCATGGACACGTCTTGTAGTCGGCGTCTTATGGACACGTCTTGTAGTCGGCGTCTTATGGACACGTCTTGTAGTCGGCGTCTTATGGACACGTCTTGTAGTCGGCGTCTTATGGACACGTCTTGTAGTCGGCGTCTTATGGACACGTCTTGTAGTCGGCGTCTTATGGACACGTCTTGTAGTCGGCGTCTTATGGACACGTCTTGTAGTCGGCGTCTTATGGACACGTCTTGTAGTCGGCGTCTCATGGACACGTCTTGTAGTCGGCGTCTTATGGACACGTCTTGTAGTCGGCGTCTTATGGACACGTCTTGTAGTCGGCGTCTTATGGACACGTCTTGTAGTCGGCGTCTTATGGACACGTCTTGAAGTCGGCGTCTAATGGACACGTCTTGTAGTCGGCGTCTTATGGACACGTCTTGTAGTCGGCGTCTCATGGACACGTCTTGTAGTCGGCGTCTTATGGACACGTCTTGTAGTCGGCGTCTCATGGACACGTCTTGTAGTCGGCGTCTTATGGACACGTCTTGTAGTCGGCGTCTTATGGACACGTCTTGTAGTCGGCGTCTCATGGACACGTCTTGTAGTCGGCGTCTCATGGACACGTCTTGTAGTCGGCGTCTTATGGACACGTCTTGTAGTCGGCGTCTTATGGACACGTCTTGTAGTCGGCGTCTTATGGACACGTCTTGAAGTCGGCGTCTAATGGACACGTCTTGTAGTCGGCGTCTTATGGACACGTCTTGTAGTCGGCGTCTCATGGACACGTCTTGTAGTCGGCGTCTTATGGACACGTCTTGTAGTCGGCGTCTCATGGACACGTCTTGTAGTCGGCGTCTTATGGACACGTCTTGTAGTCGGCGTCTTATGGACACGTCTTGTAGTCGGCGTCTCATGGACACGTCTTGTAGTCGGCGTCTTATGGACACGTCTTGTAGTCGGTGTCTCATGGACACGTCTTGTAGTCGGCGTCTCATGGACACGTCTTGTAGTCGGCGTCTTATGGACACGTCTTGTAGTCGGCGTCTTATGGACACGTCTTGTAGTCGGCGTCTTATGGACACGTCTTTTAGTCGGCGTCTTATGGACACGTCTTATAATCGGCGTAACGAAGTGCGCCGCTCTCCTCACAGCTGCACGCCGGCCGCCTGTTTCCCATCCTTTCTACCCTCCATTTAGTCCGCCGGTTGCCCAGAACCGGTATCAATAAAAGGCTTTTAGGCCCGTGAAAGCGTAGGCCCACATTCAGAAAATATCCAGCGTGTGTGTGTGTGTGTGTGTGTGTGTGTGTCGATACGCTTTTTTCCGTATCCGTCACTAATGACAGTGGTCGAGAAACGAGTCGGACAATTAGTCGATACCAATTAGCCCATCAGCCGAGCGCACCGAACAGCAGCCTCTACTCTGAAGGTGACATCTGTTGGCCGTACCCACGGACCCGTCGCCGCTGACGACCAACTATTACGAACCGTCAGTTGTTTGCGCTCGTGTCGAACAAAAGTGCGGCTGTGGCGAACGGATTGTCAATCGGGTGGCGCGTCCCTGCAACGCACAGGGAACAGGGATGTCCGGGTTCACCATAACCCTCAGCACCGGGTCCACCCGGGGGTTCAAAGGAACGGAATATTAACCTCACCTTGTTTGTAGCTTAGCTTAGGTAGCTTAGGTGAGGTAGGCCGGCTTTAGGTAGGTCAGGTTAAATGAGGTGGCTATAGGTCAGGTTAGGTTAGGTCACGTAGATTGTTAGGTAGCTTATATGGAGGGTAGGGGAGGTTATGTAGATGAGGTGAGGTGAGGTTAGGTTAGGTTAGGCAGATCAGGTGAGGTGAGGTTAGGTTAGGCAGATCAGGTGAGGTGAGGTGAGGTTAGGTTAGGCAGATCAGGTGAGGTGAGGTTAGGTTAGGTTAGGTTAGGCAGATCAGGTGAGGTGAGGTGAGGTTAGGTTAGGCAGATCAGGTGAGGTGAGGTTAGGTTAGGTTAGGCAGATCAGGTGAGGTGAGGTTAGGTGAGGTTAGGTTAGGCAGATTAGGTGAGGTTAGGTTAGGTTAGGCAGATCAGGTGAGGTGAGGTTGGGTTAGGCAGATCAGGTGAGGTTAGGTTAGGTTAGGCAGATCAGGTGAGGTGAGGTTGGGTTAGGCAGATCAGGTGAGGTGAGGTTGGGTTAGGCAGAGCAGGTGAGGTGAGGTGAGGTTAGGCAGATCAGGTGAGGTGAGGTGAGGTTAGGCAGATCAGGTGAGGTGAGGTTAGGCAGAGCAGGTGAGGTGAGGTTAGGTTAGGCAGATCAGGTGAGGTGAGGTTAGGTTAGGCAGATCAGGTGAGGTTAGGTTAGGCAGATCAGGTGAGGTTAGGTTAGGCAGATCAGGTGAGGTGAGGTTAGGCAGATCAGGTGAGGTGAGGTTAGGTTAGGCAGATCAGGTGAGGTTAGGTTAGGCAGATCAGGTGAGGTTAGGTTAGGCAGATCAGGTGAGGTTAGGTTAGGCAGATCAGGTGAGGTTAGGTTAGGCAGAGCAGGTGAGGTGAGGTTATATTAGGATGAGGTTAGGTTAAGTGAGGTTAGGGTGGGGTAGGTTAGGTTAGGTTATGTGAGGTAGGGTAGGTTAGGTGAGGTTAGGTGAGGTTAGGTAGGGTAGGTGAGGTTAGGTGAGGTTAGGTAGGGTAGGTGAGGTTAGGTAGGGTAGGTGAGGTTAGGTGAGGTTAGGTAGGGTAGGTGAGGTTAGGTAGGGTAGGTGAGGTTAGGTGAGGTTAGGTAGGGTAGGTGAGGTTAGGTAGGGTAGGTTAGGTGAGGTTAGGTGAGGTTAGGTGAGGTTAGGTAGGGTAGGTGAGGTTAGGTAGGGTAGGTTAGGCAGATCAGGTGAGGGTAGGGTAGGTTAGGTTATAGGTTAAGTGAAGGTAGGGTAGGTCAGGTTAGGGTAGGTTATAGGTTAGGTTAGGTGGTAGGTTAGGGTAAGGTAGGGTAGGGTAGGTTATAGTTACATTAGGGTTAGGTGAGGTGAGGTTAGGGTAGGTTATAGGTTAGGGTAGGTTATAGGTTAGGGTAGGTTAGGTGAGGTGAGGGTAGGTCATAGTTACGTTGAGGTTAGGATATGTTAGCTTAGGGTAGGGTAGGTCATAGTTACGTTGAGGTTAGGATATGTTAGCTTAGGTTAGGTTAGGGTAGCTCGCTGTGGCTGCTGCAGCCTACAGTCAGCCTCTCATCGACGCTGCGCGCGGGGCCTCCGTCAGACTCCCGCGACAGTCCGCTGTCCGTGGTGCTGAAGCTGAGCAGGACGCCGAGGGGATGCGGGATGCGGCCGCATCATCCTCCGCTCCTCGGGATGATGCGGCCGCCCCGCATGCCCATGCACTTCTCTCGCGAAATGCGAGGGGGGGGGGGGGGTTGAAAAACCGTGAGTCTGAATAGTACAGGACCCTGCTACAGCTCTTCCGTATAGGGGCTGCATTTCCTTGCACGCAACAGTGCGAGGCGCATGCCTGTTGCAGTTAGAAGAGGGAGAGAGGGGAGAGGGGGGAGAGAGAGAGAGAGAGAGAGAGAGAGAGGTTTTGATTGATCATGTGGCCTATAGGAACCTGCAAGAGTTGTCGAATATTGCTGCATAGACGCACCTTACGGTCCATCTGTTACTCACTCACTCCCGGCATCGATCCGATTCATAAACTTCCACTTAAGCAACAGCAAACCCCTTTTTCTCCTCCGGTGTACCAGCTAGTACACCACCATTCATCCTTCCGGGGTGTCTGACTTTAGCATGGCAACCCCCCCCCCCCCCCCCCCCCACCACCACCACCACATCAGCACCACCGAACCACCACCACCCAAATCCCCCCCCACCCCCACCCCCACCAAGAAAAAATAAAGGATGGATGAACTTACCGCAGTCCACACACAAGATCTTCCCCACGTCCTTCTTGAGGTTCTTGCCACTGGCGTCCAGGGGCGCGAAGGACGCCTTGAACACCAGGGGCTCGTCCGTGGGGTCCATGAAGAAGATGTACTTGCGGTTCGGTATCACTTTGGCGCACGACGCCGACGACGACGACGGCGGCGACGACGCAGACGACGAGGGCGACGACGACGACGTCTCCTCCTCCGGTCCGACGACTTCTCCCACATAGGTGACGAGCTGCTCCCGCTCCAGCCCCCCGCTGTTGAGCGGCCACACGTCCAGCACCCTGACGTGGACGCCGCGCGGCACCGCGGCGGCGGCGGCGGCAGCGGCGGCGGACGCGGTGGATGCGGAGGATGCTGAGGAGACTGAGGATGCTGATGATGCTGAGGAGACTGAGGAGACGTCGGCTGGCGCGGCGGACTGCACCTTGCCCTCGATCACCACGGCGGACCGGTACGCCTGGTCCTGCAGGGACTTCAGACTCGGGGAGTAGCAGGCGAAGGAGACCCCGATGACCAGCACGGATAAGCGCACTGGATCAAGCCTCATGCCGCCGCCTGCTGGGGGCGCGTTGCGGCAGGGCTCGCCGGGCCGCGGGGCGATGGCGCTGGAGCTGGGGCTGCTCGGTGGTGGCGGCGGCGGCGGTGGTGGTGGTGGTGGCGGTGATGGGGGGGGCGGAGGAGGTGGTGGTGGTGGTGGGGGGGGTGGTGGTGGGGGTGGTGGGGGGGGGGCGAGTGGGCTCCTGTGGCACGGCAGCGCGGCGGACCTTGCGTCAGCGTCCATGCCATCGGGGATCCACTGCTTCGGTCGGATAGCGTTGAGCAAAATTGGTGATGGGGTGGGGGGGGGGGGGGATGGGGGGTTGAGGGGGGGGGGGGGGGGGTTGAACGGCAGCTGGGAGAGAAAAAACCGGGAGGACTGCCGCCGCGGCGACAACCGTTGTGTGTGTGTGTGTGTGTGTGTGATGGAGGTGATGGAGGAGGTGATGGAGAGGGGGGGGGGGGGGGGGGGGGGGGTTAGCGATCCAGTCGGCGTGTAGTGCTGCTCCTAATAAGGCGTCTTAGGGAAGAAAAAACAAAAAAAACGTGCATTTCTCCCCCCCCCCCCACCCCCAATTTCGCCATCCTCCCCCCCCCCACCACCCCCCCTCCTCCTCCTCCTCCTCCTTACGATGGCATAGCTTAATGTAGATGTAGGAACCGCGAGACGACGCCACTATCTTTGTCGTCGTCCCCCCCAAAAATTTTTTTTAAAAATTAATAAAAAAATAAATATAAAATCGCAGTGTGTTTGGGGTCCTGCTCCTCCTCGGCGGTGATGATGATGATGATGATGATGATGATGATGATGATGCTCTCCTCTCTCATCTGCAGGAGCGAAGAGACGCGCACGCAACCAAACACCAACAAAATGCTGCAGTGAAGCCAGAAGGAGTCCGCTCGCAAAAACACACCGCTTCACTCCAGAAATAAAAACCATATATTGTTCAGCGCGGGTAATGTCAATACACCGCCTCTCTCTCTCTCTCCCTCACCCTCTCTCTCTCTCTCTCCCTCACCCTCCCCTCTCTCTCTCTCCTCTCTCTCTCTCCGCCTCCTCCACTTACCACAGGCGAGGAGAAATACGCGGATCGCCAGAAGCTCCGTCACAAAACGCAGGAGCGGCGGAGCGCTGCTGGCTCATACACACACACACGGCTTGGCCAAATGTCGACACCATCACTCCGTAACCCCGGCAGGCGGGCAGGCCTACGTCAGGTGTTTCATGATGACTGGTGGGTGGGTGGGGTGGGGGTGTGGACCAGCCAGCAGCCCCAGCCTTATTCAAATAAAGCGTCCGAGAATGCGCCTCCTCGAAAATCCCGCGGAGCACAGGGCGAGGAGGAGGCACATGGGTGAGTCCCGAGATGGGGAAAGTGAGAAGTGAGTGAGTGAGTGAGGAGGGGTGAGGAGGCAACACGGTAGGCCTGGAGACGCGCTGCGAGGGACTCCTGGGTACTTTTGCTTCCCACCCAATTAAGTCCATGCGTCCCGCTTCCAATTAGCGGGCAACTCAATTAAAAGAGAGAGAGAGGAGGAAAAAAAAGTAAACCAGATTAAACCCCCCCTACACTAAACTCCTACAATATTACATGTTTCTCGCAGGCGAAGATGTTGTAGCCTATATATGTCACTAAATAGCCCTAAAATGTACTTAGAAAAGACTGCAAGACTTTAAAAAAAAACATGCGCAATCGCAGCAGATGCATCCGGCAGACGTTAAGATGTATTAGTGCGCATGTTGTGTTATTTCTAACCTTAATCGGTTTAATTTTGACGTTTTTTTTAAATTATTTCTCATCTCATCAATAAAACCTGAGTGAACCCGAGCACAATACACCGGAAACAGCGACACCTGGTGGCCAGACGTGTGCAGGCCGACGCTATACTTTGAGTTTCGAGTTGGTGCTGTTGAACATGTTTAAAGCCGTGATTGTGCCGCATGCATGCTTCAAATAGCCTCAACTGACTGAAAAGAAAATGGGAATCCCCTTTTTCGACGTCAAAAAGAGGAGTTTTAGGGTCGGGATGGAAACATTGACTCATATAGGCTATCGCGAGAACAACCTCCAGAATAATATCTGAACATCTAAACATTCATCATTTAGGACCACGTGTCGTGCTTGTTGTTTATGTGTAGGT
>JAOPHQ010003323.1:7500-36792 GCA_030340625.1 Merluccius polli | reverse complement strand
AGACAGATGGGCACAGCCAGAGAAAGGTCAAAGGTTAAGAGGAGGCTGATGTGGCGGTCAACAGGAAGTCACGTCTAGAGATTAATATAATGTAACACTTCGTTTAACGCTCTGTCCTGTTTGGTGGCTCTCTGCGTATAAAAGGGACTTTTAAAGTGTTCAAAGCTGAAAACAGGAACAGTGGGAATGTATTTGAATGTCACCACAGACACAAACGCACCGAAGCGCTGAGCCTGGCGCCCAGACGACCCGCAACACAGACCGGTTGTAACAGAGTCAAGGACAACAACTCAACTTTAAATTTCACTGTATGTAAAATGCTCCTTTTTTTTTTTTACAAAACATGTGACCAATAAAACTTTGACACACCGGCATTAAGCGGTCGGGAGCGACTATGATGACGGTCACATGCATCATCACAATGTTCATCAGCCACTTCTGCACAATATTTCACACACAGCAAAGTGTCTAAGTGTGTAGAAGAGAGAAGAAGGAGGAGGTCTAAGTGTGTAGAACAGAGGAGAAGGAGGAGGTCTAAGTGTAGAACAGAGGAGAGGAGAGGAGAAGGAGGAGGTCTAAGTGTGTAGAACAGAGGAGAAGGAGGAGGTCTAAGTGTGTAGAACAGAGGAGAAGGAGGAGGTCTAAGTGTGTAGAACAGAGGAGAAGGAGGAGGTCTAAGTGTGTAGAACAGAGGAGAAGGAGGAGGTCTAAGAGGAGAAGGAGGTCTAAGTGTGTACCTGTAGTGTGGTTGTAGTCCTCCGTCTCGTCCCCACAGTCCACTCCCTCCACACACCCCCCCATAGGGGGGAGGTTGGGCCCCTCCTGCTCCGCCCCGGGGGAGGTGACCGGACTCCCCGTTGTGGCCCCGAACGTGGAGGCCCCCCCGGCCGCCGTGGTTAACAGCGTCACGGTGGAGGGGGGGAGGGGGGTGGGCTCTGGAGGGAGAGAGAGAGAGAGAGAGACATTAGGGATGCATAAACCATTGCATAAACAACCGATAGATGGAAAGTCATCTGTAATCTAATCTGTAATATGATCTAAAATGTAATCTAATGTAATCTGTAATCTATGTAATCTGCAATCTAATTTGATCTAAAATGTTGTCTGTAATCTAATCAAATCTGTAATCTAATCTGTAATCTAATTTAAAATACAATCTGTATTCTAATCTAAAATGTAATCTGTAATCCAATTGTATCTAAAATGTAATCTGCAATCTAATCAAACATAATCTAATCTATAATCTCATCTGTTACCTAATCTAATTTGTAAATGTATCTCTTAATCTAATATAATATGTAATCTGCAATTGAATCTAATATCTAAAATAATTAAAATCTGTAATATGTAATTTAATCTAATCAGTAATCTAATCTAATCTGTAATCTAATATGATCTGTGATCTAATCTGTAATCTCATCTGTAATTGTAAATGTAATCTAATATGTAATCTAATCTGTAATCTGTAGTGTAATCCGTGCTGACCGTCCAGGTCGCAGCCTAGCAGCTCCAGCCGCAGCCCCAGTCCCTCGGCGGTGGCTTTCTCAGGGTACAGCCGGACGTAGCGCACCTTCAGCGTAGTCCCCAGCGACCGCAACTCCGGGGTGTCGTGGTTCTGGTTCCCAGCAAACACCTGCACACTGACAAAACAAAGCAGACCAGGGCTTTTACTTTGAAAAACCAACCGGAAGACGGTGTCAAAATAAAAGCGTTGTGGCGCGATTGCTGTTTGTGCCGTACTGGAGCAGTAGACAGATCAGACCTTAGAGCAGACCAGGGCTTTTATTTAGAAAATTAACCTGGACACGGATTCTAAATAAAAGCATTGTGACTCTGATGAGATTACTACTACTACTACTACTGTTACTATGACTATTACTGGCTAATGTAACAAATGTACATTTGTTTTGTGAATAAGTGTCTTCTAACTGATGCGATGTCATGTAAACACGCGTAACAGCCTTTCCTCAAAAACAGAACTCCACTGAGGTTTCTACATTTGAAAGCATATTTCTGTGAGCCACCATTTAATGGCTTGAGGAGGCATTGAGAGTGTATTCCTACAACCTCGTGTCACATGACCAGGCGTACAAATGCCTCCACCGCATGTACGCCTTAATGACCGCCTACAGGCACACGCACGCATATAGACTGTGTGTGTGTGTGTGTGTGTGTGTGTGTGTGTGTGTGTGTGTGTGTGTGTGTGTGTGTGTGTGTGTAGAGATACTGTTTACGCTAAACTGGAAGGAAGCAAGAATACAGACAGAGAGAGACAGACAGATAGAGAGATATAGAGAGAGAGAGGGAGTGATATAGATAGTGATAGAGAGCGATAGAGAGATAGTGATAGAGAGATAGAGAGAGTGATAGAGAGCGATAGAGAGATAGAGTGATAGAGAGATATAGAGAGTGATAGAGCTAGAGAGAGATAGAGAGAGTGATAGAGAGAGATAGAGTGATATAGAGAGAGATAGAGAGAGTGATAGAGAGAGATAGAGTGATATAGAGAGAGATAGAGAGAGTGATAGAGAGAGAGAGTGATAGAGAGAGATAGAGAGTAATAGAGAGAGTGATAGAGAGTGATAGAGAGATAAAGAGAGTGATAGAGCTAGAGAGAGAGAGAGTGATAGAGAGAGATAGAGTGATATAGAGAGAGATAGAGAGAGTGATAGAGAGAGATAGAGTGATATAGAGAGAGATAGAGAGAGTGATAGAGAGAGAGAGTGATAGAGAGAGATAGAGAGTAATAGAGAGAGTGATAGAGAGATAGAGAGATATAGAGAGTGATAGAGCTAGAGAGAGATAGAGAGAGTGATAGAGTGATAGAGAGATAGAGAGTAATAGAGAGAGTGATAGAGAGAGAGAGATAGAGTGATAGAGAGTAATAGAGAGAGTGATAGAACGATAAAGAGAAAGATATAGCCTTTAGCAACACCATGTTTCACATGGAACAATACAGTAGGAAACTATAAGGGAACATAACCGAAGAAGAAAAAGCGAAGTAATCACACACACACACACACACACACACACACACACACACACACGTATGTGCAGAGCCAGGCCCTCAAAACCTTAAAACCTCAGTCTGCCTCTCTCGCCCTTTGAAGAGGTTTGGAGAGAGAGATATTAAAAGACACAGGAAGGGCCCCACAGAGAGAGAGGGAGAGAGACAGAGAGAGAGACTAAGGGTGAGTGTTTTTGTTTTTTAGACGCATCTCTGCAGTGTGTCCGTCATCTGGAACTAATGACAGACAGACAGAGGTGACATCATCGGGGCAGACGGAGGAACAGGAAGTACGCTTTTAAAACTAAACCAATTTCCTCTGACATGTCAGAGCGAAGATGGCTTTCATCAAGCCAATAAATGTACGACTTAAAGCTCGGATCAGCCAGCTGCTCATCCCATAACCCCCCCCCCCCCCCCCCCCCCCCGCTTTCCCAAACTGTAATCAGAACCGGGCTTTAAAAAATAAACGATAAATAAAGATAAAGGATCCTGGGCTTGCGATTGGCTGACGGAGCTGCAGCTGATCGGGTCGGCGATCGATGGCGAGGTAAGTGTGGGGTCCGGTTACACAAGGGGCCAGGCGTTCCCCGACATGAAGATCCATTCATTAACGGTAACGCAAGACGCCGGGGGTTCAAAATATCCGACCGCCGCCGCGGCGTCTTGCGTTGCGTCCAAACACACACACTCGAGTAGCCTCCATTTTGTTTTGAGCTATCTGCGGTAGCGGGAGATGAGGGACCGCAGGGCTCCTTTAATGGACGACACCAAACCGCTTTCTCAAACTTTGAGGGGGAAACGAGAAAAGTCTGGTTTCCACTTTTAACAGCTTTCGACCCGTTGGATCTCCCATAATGCACTTCTCATTGATCCGCGCTCGCCTCTCTCTCGTCGCAGAGAGAGAGCGTGGGGAGAGGGAGAAAGAGGGAGGGGGAAAGAAAGAGAAAGTGATAGAGGGAGGAAGAGACGAGAGGGAGAGAGAAGAGGGAGAAAGCAGGGAAAGCGAAAAGGAGAGAGGGAGAGGAAGAGAGAGAGAGGGAGTGAGTGAGAGAGAGAGAGGGAGAGGAAGAGAGAGAAGGAGTGAGAGAGAGAGGGACAGAGAGAGAGGGAGTGAGAGAGAGAGGGACAGAGAGAGAGATGGTGATGGAGGAGAGAGGGAGAGGAAGAGAGAGAGGAAGAGAGAGAGAGGGAGTGAGAGAGAGAGGGAGAGGAAGAGAGAGAGAGTGAGTGAGAGAGGGACAGAGAGAGAGAGGGAGAGGAAGAGAGAGAGAGGGAGTGAGAGAGAGAGGGACAGAGAGAGAGGGAGTGAGAGAGAGAGGGACAGAGAGAGAGGGAGAGGAAGAGAGAGAGGGAGTGAGAGAGAGAGAGGGAGTGAGAGAGAGGGACAGAGAGAGAGGGAGTGAGAGAGAGGGACAGAGAGAGAGAGGGAGAGGAAGAGAGAGAGGAGTGGGAGAGAGAGGGAGAGGAAGAGAGAGAGGGAGAGGAAGAGAGAGAGAGGGAGAGAGAGGGAGAGGAAGAGAGAGAGGGAGTGAGAGAGAGAGAGAGACAGAGAGAGAGAGATGGTGATGGAGGAGAGAGAGAGGGGAAAATAAATAGAGAGCACTGAAAAATCAATGGAGTAACAATAAAAACGGTAAAATAATTTAAACTCCACATATTTTGATCGGTTTCAAGCGCCTTTTTCAAGTATCAGCACATTTGAAGACGCTGCGCTACAAAGATAAATTTAGATGTACTCTGAGAACTATCTAACTACATATAGATCGGTTCCAGCCAGGGTTCACCACAGACTTAAGGACGCTTCGGCTAACCACCAGCCGCCATCATGTGCTACTTACTATTTACTACCATTTAGCAAATGCTTTCAGCCAAAGCAACTTACAGGGAATCCAGAGACAGGTCATTAAGGAGCAGGTAGGGGTTAGACAGTACAGAGACAGGTCATTAAGGAGCAGGTAGGGGTTAGACGGTACAGAGACGGGTCATTATGGAGCAGGTAGGGGTTAGACGGTACAGAGACAGGTCATTAAGGAGCAGGTAGGGGTACAGAGACAGGTCATTAAGGAGCAGGTAGGGGTTAGACGGTACAGAGACTGGTCATTAAGGAGCAGGTAGGGGTTAGACGGTACATAGACAGGTCATTAAGGAGCAGGTAGGGGTTAGACAGTACAGAGACAGGTCATTAAGGAGCAGGTAGGGGTTAGACGGTACAGAGACGGGTCATTAAGGAGCAGGTAGGGGTTAGACAGTACAGAGACAGGTCATTAAGGAGCAGGTAGGGGTTAGACAGTACAGAGACAGGTAATTATTTCTGAATAATGGTTTTTAGCGGAAGCAATACATTATTTTTAAATTAATAAAATCATTTTTTGTTGTTATATTTTGTGTCAAATTATTGATTTCTTCAGTAAGTAGCCGTGTAATTAGTGGGACGATGTACAGTGAGCTGGTCATTATTGGACCTCCATTGGATCCTCTCCAGAGGAACCCACCTTGGGCTTGGTCCCGCTGTCCTCCCGGACCAGGGTCCACGTCTCCCCGTCCCGGCTGTAGCCCACCTTGAAGCGCTTCATGAACACATTGCGGTCGCGGTGCCTCCCACCCTGGATCAGAACCCCGCTCACCATCTTGTCCTGGCCCAGGTCCACCTGGCAAGGCATCATGGGAAATAGAAGATGTGTTCTTGTGTCCATATTCAAACCTCTACCCTCTACTTGTAACTGTACTCCCAACTTGTGCCCGTATCCCTACCATACCTGTATTTCTATCTTACCTGTAGTCCTACATATAACTATATGCATACACATACTTCTGCCATACTCGTACCTCTAGCCCCACTTATCAACACCCTAACTAGTCCTCACCCCTACTCCTACCTGTAGCCCTACTTGTCCTTCTAACTCCTACCTGTAGCCCTACTTGTCCATCTTACTCCTACCTGTAGCCCTACTTGTCCTTCTAACTCGTACCCGCAGCTCTACTTGTACATCTAATTTGTACCTGCAGCTCTACTTGTACATCTTACTCCTCCTACCTGTAGCTCTACTTGTCCATCTTACTCCTACCTGTAGCCCTACTTGTCCTTCTAACTCCTACCTGCAGCCCTACTTGTCCTTCTAACTCCTACCTGTAGCCCTACTTGTCCATCTTACTCCTACCTGCAGCTCTACTTGTACATCTAATTTGTACCTGCAGCTCTACTTGTACATCTTACTCCTCCTACCTGTAGCTCTACTTGTCCATCTTACTCCTCCTACCTGTAGCCCTACTTGTCCTTCTAACTCCTACCTGTAGCCCTACTTGTCCATCTTACTCCTACCTGCAGCTCTACTTGTCCATCTTACTCCTACCTGCAGCTCTACTTGTCCTTCTAACTCCTACCTGTAGCCCTACTTGTCCTTCTAACTCGTACCTGCAGCTCTACTTGTCCTTCTAACTCCTACCTGTAGCCCTACTTGTCCCGCTAACTCGTACCTGCAGCTCTACTTGTCCTTCTAACTCCTACCTGTAGCCCTACTTGTCCTTCTAACTCATACCTGTAGGCCTACTTGTCCTTCTAACTCGTACCTGAAGCCACTCGTTCCTGAAGGGCTGTTTGGTTTGCTGCTGGGTCCACCCAGAGCGGCCGGTCAGCAGGCGGGAGTTCTCGGGCACCCAGCCACGGTCGGCGTGGGACGAGGCTATGATCTGGGCGTCGGTGATCTGACCCGACACCATACCCAGCATCCCCGAACACGGGTAGTCTGGAGGGAGAGTGGACAGCTGTTTGTCTGCATGTTTTACCGAATGTTCTCCTGACTGTTTAAGGCGGGGCTTAGGTTAGGTTAGCTTAGTCCTACCTGAGGTTTTTACTGACTGTTTAGGGGGTGTGGGTGGCTTAGCCAATTAGAGGTTTCTACTGACCATTTAGGGGTCAGTAGGAACTGTTTAACTGACTGCTTAGGGGGTGGTGCTTGTCCTACCTGAGGTTTTGCAGCCGTAGATCTCGAAACGCATGCAGATGCCTTGCTCCCAGGACATGGGGCGGATGCGGACGTAGCGCGCCAGAGTCTTCTTGGGGAGGAAGGAGCGCACCTCATCTGTCGGGTTCAGGTTACCCTGGAAGACCTGGAGGGAGAGAGAGGTTCGGTTAGAACACAGAGAGAGAGAGAGAGAGAGAGAGAGAGAGAGACATGCGTCTTGGGTGATCCCATCACAAGTGGACAGCTCTAAGTATGGGTGAGAATCAATGCACCCAAGATGCATTAAGGACACATTGAGATCCGAACCTCAGACCACATTGGGAGGAGGTCCAGCCACTTTCGGCCACATTCTTCTAGCAGTGTGTACACCAATATGTCCACATACCTCCTCTGCTTAAGCGGAAGTATGTACTCATTCGCACGCCACAAAGTGTGACAGCGGTCGCAGTTTCCCACATATGAAATCAAATGTAAAAGATTAGCTAGCCATCATATCCATCACGCATCCCTCATTTCCTCTCGGGTCTCGTGGCTATCATAGCAGCTCCTTTTGTTGCTCCTTTTTCTCATCTCCAGTTGGTTCTCAAATCGTGTAAGCTGGCTGAAATGTCCATAGAGATATTACGAGTGCGTCGAACATCGAACATGCCGAGGAATAGACCCAGTCTGTATTGTTTTGATATCTTCTTCTTCAACTACTCATTTGGTCTTTGCGAACAGGAATTATGTACGTGTTTATTTGAGTATAGAGCAGGGAAGTGAGATACGGTCACGCATGTGGAGATGCATGTTAACGCTAGGTGTGAACTGACCTACTTAGAGCCATCCACTTGTGATCGGATAAACCGAGACGCATGTTAATGCCAAGTGTGAACAGGGCCAGAGAGAGAGAGAGAGAGAGAGTGTGTCAACCATGCAAGACCACTACTATCTCTTGGGGAGCAGTTAGTGGTGAAGCATCTTGAGAGGTTTAAGGTTCGCTTCTATTCAAATTTCAATCTAGGACCCAAAAAACTAATTAATTTTGTTTTAACCAAGAAAAACAAGCTGCTAGAAATTAGTATTTTAACGATAAGCAGGACCGATGAACATTAACCAATAATAATAACACGTAAAAAAATAAATAGAGATTTGAATGTCAGACTAGATAAATAACAATAAATAAATACATTCATAACAAATATTATTCATAATAAAAAAAACTATTAAAAAAAATGATGGAAAACAAAAAAAAATTGATTTGATAATTATTACCTGCCATTACAGTATATATTGATATTTCTATTTTAGAATGTGTGCGGCTGAATAATATTGAATTTGATCTCATCGAATGTCAACACAGACAAGTCTTATCTATACAGAGACTAGTCAATAGACCAGTTGACATATCAGACGTGTGATAGACATGTGAGCGTAGAAAAACCGCCATCGATCGCTCTAGTGATCCCGCCCCCCCAAACCCGATCAACCAGCACGCCACCATCATCAGCTGATCCATACAGCCCATAATAATCACCTTCTGCTTGGAGTCCTCCTTCACCGTGACCCAGTCCTCCCCGTTGGAGCTCAGATCCACCTTGTAGGAGCGCACGTAGTACCGCTTCTTCGTCTCCTGGGAGATGGCTCCCTGGGTGCCCACCGCCACCACGTAGCGCAGGAAGCCCAGGTCCGCCTGCAGAGAGAGAGAGAGAGAGGTTAACTTAGACCAAAGAGAGAGAGAGATAGACAGATAGACAGATGGAGAGAGAGAGAGGTTAGGTTAGAACCCAGAGAGAGGGAGAGAGAGAGAGAGAGAGGTTAACTTAGACCAAAGAGAGAGATAGAGAGATAGACAGATATATATATATATATATATATATATATATATATATATATATATAGAGAGAGAGAGAGAGAGAGAGAGAGAGAGAGAGAGAGAGAGAGGTTAGGTTAGAACCCAGAGAGAGAGAGAGAGAGAAAGAGAGAGAGAGGGGTTAGGTTAGAACCCAGAGAGAGAGAGAGAGAGAGAGAGAGAGGTTAGGTTAGAACCCAGAGAGAGAGAGAGAGAGAGGAATTTAACCCCCAACCTGCTAGCTCCAACTGGTTGCAGCTTTAGCAGCCCAGAGACAGATGTGTTAACACTTTACTAGCTGTATCAGTTAAATCATTAAAAGGACCAAGTCACTGACTGGTGTTTGTTGCAATAAGACCAGATAGATGAATAGACCAGCAGCAGCTCTTAGTCCCTGGTCTAAATGGTGGATGTGTTGCTCTTCCTTGGTGTAGGTCCTTTGGTTTAGTTTGTTTCGTTCCCACAGTGTTTTCAAACCAAACAAACCCTTCCAGGGGTAAAAATCATTCGTACACCTCAGCCCTCTTGGTTTCCCCGCCTTGCGCTTCAGAAACGTACGTCCCGCCGGAGTCCACAAAGGTTACGTTTCTTTTCGCTAGTGCGGTGAAACCCTGAGCTTTGATTTCACAGCTGTGTCGCGTTAGCCCTGAAACACAAACCCGAGCTGCCGCCGCCGCCGCCGCCGGGTTGTGCGGTTCATCTTGCTGACGTGACGGTTTGTTAGTCAGTAGAGTCAGCTTCGGCCCAGAGAGGAACGCTTCACAAAGAGATATTGTGGAAACCAGGGAGTAAGAGTGCTGACAAAATCTGTGTGTGTCTGTGACTGTACGTCCAAGATGGAGGATCCTACCTGGACTCCTCAGATTAAGATAAGAATAAAAACACACAAAACATCTGGAAAATATATCTATACACCCAGCCTTGGGAAAAGTATATATAGATATATTTTCTGTATATTTCCTTAATATTTTGTACTTTTATTCTTATTTTCTCTCTCTATTTTTTTTTAATCTCTTTCTAATTCCTATTGCTCTCCTGTATACTTTCTGCTATGACACCCTACACCCTACAGGCCTACATCTTATCTCTCCTAAACTTAACTTATCATCTTTCGAGACCACGGCAGTGTTGTTGGGGCGTGTGTGTGTTCCCAGCGTTTGTTCACACAGAGGAAGCTGAACACTAAAATAGCTCCTCCTCATGGAGGCCCTTCTCTTCCCAGTGCGCTGCTCCATGTCTTGTTTCTTCCCACCGGGGTTTGGGGAGTTTTCCCTTGTGGGTTTAACGACTCCGGGTCATCGACTCTCATGTGAATCCGAGGCTTTTGACGTTAATTGTTACATGGGTTGTGTATACGTTATTTATATTTCACAGTTTTAGTCATTGGTTATCGTTGCCTTCACGGCTCAAAGTTGTGCGGCCCACCATGTCTAGCAGTCGCCTTTTAAAATCGAATCTCAACCACATCCAAAACGTGAAAACAATTAGTCGCCCTGATTGATCGACGGCGGTTGTAATCGACTGTCGTTTGGCTCTAAGCGGAGCGGTAAATGACTGACATCCCGGCATTCAGATGGGCCGAGACTAAAGGAGACTCCGACACACACAAAGCGCTTCCTGCCGATAACAGGACACTGTTGTTTTTGTCTCTGCCTTCACCTCACACGTCATTGGCAAGACCTGTGAAGAGGTGGGTTCCAGTTGGATAGTCCAAGTGCAGAAACAAGGGGAAAAAACACCCCCGCGACGCTGTCCTGGTTTTAAGAAACAAACCAAGAGTCTGGGCCGTTATTTCCCCCCCCCCCCCCCCCCCCATCGGATCAAGAAGAGTCTTGGCAGCAGAATGTCCTCCATCCTGGTCCTGGATCTCCTGGGGGTTTCGGAGGCTGAACTCTGCGGTTCGTTCCCCTCCTGTCTAAACGAGTAACCCGCCTGGGTGTGACCGCACCAGGGCTAGCTGGGTGAGCCTAGCCGGGTGAGCCTAGCCGTGGCTCCTGACACTTTACAAGGTCATCTCGTTGCCGAATGAGCTCCATAAACACAGGCCACTTAAAAACCTGGTTTGGGGTTAAGCTGGCCTGGTTATGGGCTTAGAGTGGCTTAGATGTGGGGTTTAAAACTAATTCCTGGACACTTGGTTTTAATCAACATCAGAATCTAAATACATATCCTGTCCTTTCCATCTCACTTCTCAGATTCATGAGGACTATAATTAATGAAAACACTTCGGCATATCTACTCACAACATCTCAATTCAGATATATTTTTGAATGAGAACTTTGACCTCAATGAGTTCACTGTGAGAAACCCCCAACAACACATTAACCGGTTCAGGAGGGGAGACCCTTTGTTTGAAGTTTGGACAACAAACTCCCTCCAATCGTAAAGACAACACCCCCCCCCCCCCCATCCTACCCTCCAGAAAACGTGTTCTCCAGATGTTGTCAGAAGCTCTTCCTGGTGCCGTCAGAGTCGTCTCCTAAGACAAACGTCTCTCCTCCGAGCGACGGGACGTCTATAAATACTCCGGCTCCGGAGGGGAAGGAAGCCCTTCCTTGTCTTACCTCTCAGCTCTCAATAACATGTCAATCACAACCCCCACCCCCACCCCCAGCACCCCCACCCCCTCTCCTTCCCAAAGCAGCTCCAAGTAACCACCATTTTGGTTCCCGTCGATTCGGAGCCAGGATGGTGGGCGGGCGCTTCATTCATGCTTCATAAAACCTTGATCTGACTTGGCGACTCCAACGTGGAAAATTGGGTTTTAGGTCACCAGCTGACGCAGTAGCGGTGACTGCCAGTAGGTGCTTTCTGAGTAAAATAAGACCACGTGATTATGGTTTTACGATCTTAACGTTAATGGCGGAAACACACCGGCTCTTGTGATGCTCAACCATCATCTCCTCAAACTCCTGACCAGCTCAGGGAGGAGAAGACATAAAGGTCTTGTGATCAGGGTCCAAAATTAGAATGGTATCGTTTTACTGCCAGAGTGGAAAGATCAACCAATTGGCCAAGCAATTGTTTAAATATGTAACCCTGCATTTTTTTTTTTTACAAAATCTATCAGCCATTGGCTGGTGGCAGGTGTTTATTTTGGACCCTGCTAGTGAGGGAGGATGGAGGAGTGTGTAATGGAGAAGACACGAGGCATGAAGATAAACTAATGTTCATGTTCTTCTCTGGAGAGATGAGGGGGTGGTTGGTGGAGGGGGTGCAGTTCAGAACACAGCTAATCAAATTAAATGGATCTTCTCCTCACTTGCACCACGCGTCATATGTCAAACATCTCACTATCTCACCATCTCCAGGAACCTCTAGCACTTAGTGTCTTCACTTAGGTAAGCCTACCAGTCACTTTACTTTATCTAGATCGCACACACACACACGCACACACACACATGCTAAGAATATATGTCCTCAAGGCATTGTAAGGGATAAAAGCATCTACCAAATGGCGTATATAACAATTTACAGTATATTATATACTATAATATAACTATTTCTCTGTAATTAAAAATGTTTTCCACCCCAGGGGCTTTAAATGGGCCCCTAGTAGGCGGTGGATTGGCCCTGAGAGAGCTGTTAGCGGTAGCGTTAGCACTGATGCTCACATCCTGTCTACTTCCTGTTTCAGTGGCCACAGGAAGAGAGGAGAGGTCTGGGGTATTGGGAGACTTCCTGTATGAGTTCCTGTGTAGAATAATAGCCGAAGAGGTTTCTGGGTTCACAACCACCAGGGGTTTGTAGAAAATAACGTCCCTGTAGGGGCAGCTAAACGCTTTCTAGGTCCTCCACTGAATCTGGAGATAATACCTTAGATGTTAGCTTGTTAGCTTAGTGTTAACTTAACGCTAAACGCTTTCCAGGTGATTGGCGGACTTTCTAGCTAATACCACTACATGTTTATTTAAATACGTTAGCCTACAAAAGATTATAGACTATTAGCAACAATTTGCACAGCGCCACTACTTTTTGCTATTTTAATAGCTTACTTACTTAGTTACTATTGGAAAACTCGTTCGGGATCAATAAAGTATCTATCTACTGTATCCATTAGCTAGCTCAATATCATCCCTGCTAACAACAACAATCTATATTTAACTCTAACCTATGGTCTCATCTCATGCGGAAAATTGTTTTAAACAAGCGTGACAATGGCCTCAAATGTCATGTGACAAGTAGGTCAAGTAGGACAAACTTTTTTTGGCACACGTTTATGAACACTGAAAACAACCTCCTTATTTGTTGCCTGAAATCGAAGCATTTCATGGCTACGAATGACTCCTACTCGTTATTCTTGAAACCTTTGAACTTTAACTAGTTCAATTCACACACGTTCACATTCACATTGGTATCACCGGCAGATGCTGACTGGGGTACATCGATGTGTGTGTGGAAGAAGATGCAAGCAGGGTCCAAAATGAACTTTTACTATTTTGTCTTTTTACTGCCAGAGTGGAAAAATGTACCGGCCAAGCAATTGTTTTGATATGTTTTACCTGCCAAATGGTCAAATCGCAAACCACCATTGGCAGGTGGCAGGTGTAAACTTTGGACCCTGGTTGCAAGGATTCTCAGGCCTATAACAGGTGGGTGAAGGGCCCAGACGAGGTTCAGATCCCCGGTGTCCAGCGGTCGTACCTGTATCCACTCCTTGATGTTGTCGTCGGACGGGGTCCAGCCGTTCTCCTGGTAGTTGAGGCGGGAGCGCTCGGGGGACCAGTTGCTGTTGTACTTGGAGGAGGCGGTGATCTGCTCCGGGGAGATGTCCCCGGACTCCATGCCCAGCGCGCCCATGCACTCAAAGTCTGGAGGGAACCAGAGGACAAAACATTATTGACAAGGACACAGGAAAAAAAACTTTATCGACACGCAAAGGTCGAAAACCTGAAGCTGAACAAAATATTGACCCGGGCAAGACTAAGGCTGTGCGTGTTTATTGACAAACACACACAAGAGCTAGTCTGTCTACAGGGAAGGGGAACCAGCGTGATCAATAACACATCTTCTTGTCAAAACATAACAGTATCTGCAAGAAATTCTTCAGGACACTTTCAAGGAGATGAACTCAATTAACCTAAAACCAAATCAGTCTGCAGGTTAGAAAAAAACACATCTAAGAGCAAGCAAGTGTGGTATTATTTATTTCATTATTTTAGTCATATAGCAGACGGTTTCATGAACAGGTAGGGGTCAGGGCGTATCTTGCTCTAGGATGCCTCCTACAGGTAGACTGTGAACATTGGGGATTGAACCCAAAACCTTGGACCAGTGGTTCTCAAACTATGTTTAATGGACCCTGTGGAGTGTGTGTGTGTGTGGAGTGTGTGTTGTTGATAGCTGGTTTACAGCCTCACCTGGCCTGAGTCAGACTGATCAGACTCTGGGCTGGGTGGGGCTGCACACCTGTGGTGCAGAGCAATCATGGCACCCAGGGTAAACCAGCTATCAACACAAACACTAGGGAGAGAGGCACTGTCATAGCAGTGTGTGTGTTGATAGCTGGTTTACCCTGGGTGCCATGATTGTGTGCGTCCAATCAGTCTGACTCGGGTCGGGTGAGGCTGTAAACCACACACACACTCCACAGATATTGCACCCCCTTGAAGATATTTTTTTCAGCCAAGCCAAAACATTTTAGGGAGGGTGGCTTACGACCCTGCTGGCTTCATGCAACTGTAGGCTCCATTCTCCCCCGAAAAAAAGCACAAAGCCAGAGGGGAGCAGAGCTTGTGCACGTAACTCACGTATACTCACTCACACACACACACACACACATTCTTGCCCCCGAGTACATACGCACACACACACACACACACACACACACACACACACACACACACACACACACACACACACACACAACTTCCCCCTCAGTACTCACAAACAAAAATACATGCCTTTCCTCACGTACACACACACACAGCTCAAACACACCCTGAAGGCCAGCGTCGTTGGAGTGTTTAATGGTTAACTCTTGGCCCTTTTTCCATAAACATGTACTGGCTGGACTGGGTTTGACTCGTTTCAACTGGTAATGGAGACGCAAATCGGCGGTTTCGCCGTTTGACGCTATCTGTCACGGAGGAGAGGTGTGGCGGGGAAGGGGGGGGGGGTCTCTCACCATCATCTCCATTTCTGGGCGACAGGCCGGTGACCCCCGACTGGTGGACGGTGTAGTTGGCGGAGAAGCCCTCCTTGGAGATGGCGCTGTCGGTGGTGATGATGAGGGACAGGATGCCCGTGTAGGAGACCACCCGGCCGGGGGACGACAGGCCGCAGTAGCGGCCGATATGGGGACCCACTGGAGGAAGGAAAGGGGGAGGTGAGGGGAGAGAGGAGGGGTCGGAAGGAGAGTGAGAGGGGAGGAGAGAGCGGAGCGGAGGAGAAGGGAGTGGGATGGGGAAGGAGAGGGGGTGAGGGAGGAGAGAGTGAGAGGGAGAGGGAGGGAGGGAGGGGGAGAGAGATAGGGCCAGAGAGAGACATAGAGAAAGAGAGGGGGCAAGAAAGAGAGGGGGGGGGGAGAGGGAGAGAGAGAGGGAGAGGTAGATTGAGGGAGGGGGAGAGAGAAAGGGCCAGAGAGAGACATAGAGAAAGAGACGGGGCGAGAAAGAGAGGGGGGGAGAGAGGGAGAGAGAGAGAGAGAGAGAGAGAGAGAGAAAGAGAGAGAGAATTTGTAAGAAGTACAAGAGATTGAAGAGAAAGGGGGAGAGAAATGAACAGCAGAATGGAGGAGAGGAGGGGAGAGGAGGGGAGAGGAGGGGAGAGAAGAGAGGAATACATCGTCAGTTACTGCAGACTAGTAATGGGTGTTTTACTGGTGAGCTGCTGCTGTCTGGGAGCTGCGGCCTCGTCTTGTCCTGCTAGAGCTGCTGTCACAGGACACAGAGAACATGACAGCTCCTCCACCACCCCCATCACCTCTCTGTCACCCCCCCCCCCCCCCAACCCAACCACCTCTCCATCCACCTCCCCTCCGTCACCCCGCCAGGTGATGTCACACCTGGGGACCAGAATAAAGGTGAGATGGCATCTGGCCCGCTTGGTTCTCTACACAGGGGTTGAGTCGGCACCGAAACAACAAAGAACACACTCCACTCCCTCTCTCTGTCTCTCTCTCTCCCTGCTGTCTGTCTCTCTTTCTCCCTGCTCCGTCTCTGTCTCTCTCTCTCCCTGCTCTGTCTCTCTTTCTCCCTGCTCTGTCTGTCTCTCTATCTCCCTGCTCTGTCTCTCTCTCTCCCTGCTCTGTCTCCGTCACTCTCTGTCTCTCTCTCTCTCTCTCCCTGCTGTCTGTCTCTCTTTCTCCCTGCTCTGTCTCCCCGTCTCTCTCCCTGCTCTGTCTCTCCCTGCTCTGTCTCCGTCTCTCTCTGTCTCTCTCTGTCTCTCTCTGTCTCTCTCTCTCTCGCTCTCTGTGAGGTTTGCGTCCCCAGCGTTAGAAGGGCGTTTGTTCCAACACGGCCTCGTGTTAACACTGTGAACCCGTGTGATGGGATCTGAACCTACAGCTGTGCCTTGCTCGTTCCTCTGGTACAGAGACACGGTGTGTAATCTGGCAGATGCACACGCTCCTGTGAAACCAGCAGGGACCGTGCAGCACATGAACACATCACACACACACACACACACACACACGGGATGAAATCTTGGCAGCTCTTGAATGCTGGCTCGGTTTTAAAGTGCCACATCGTTTGCTCTGGTCTGTCTCGATGTGCCACTGTGCCACTTACTCCCATGTCACTCACGTGCACACACACACACACACACACACACACACACACACACATGAGCACACGCACAAACACACACACGAGCATGCTGCGCCCGCGGGGGTTGTGCACGCTCCGTTGCACAGCATTGTGGTGGAACCCGGTGTACTAAGAAAGGTATTTCATGTCGGCCGATATACGCCCTAAACATGCGACCGGCGATCGGCCGAGCAACTTGAAATTTGCCGATAGCAGGAACCGATCACGTGACTCTTCCACTATTTTCCATCATATAGTAATAGGTCTTATTACAATTCTTTTTATTTACAATTCAAGACTATATTTCACTGTAAAAAAACAACAATCTGTGATCGGTATCATCCTAAAAAAAAACCTGATGGCTGCATCCCTCGACACCATTAGGTACCCGCTGGTGTCCACTGTGGATGAAAGTGTGTGTTTGTTTACTCCCATGGCTGGAGTACGCGGTCACATGCCAGCTGACAGATGTGACGCATTTGTACCCAAATCTAATCAAATTAAATCAAGTATCTGAACCTCTCTGCTGACTTCTGGTCTCTCTCCATCTCTCCCAGCTGCTCCTACCCCCCCACCCACTCTCTATTACCTCCCTCTCTGTACTCTTTCCATCTCTCTCTCCCTTCCCTCCTCTCGCTGCCTATTCACCTGTTCCCCCCTTTCTCCATCCATCCATTCCTCCATCTACATACCCCCCCCACCGCCCCCGCCGCCGCCTCCTCACCTGCAGGGTATCCGTCCCAGATCTCCAGCCAGTCGTAGCGGCACTGTGCTCCGGGCGGCGGCGTGGTGTCGGGCTCCATGCTGAAGCTGTGGAAGTCCACCACGATCTCGGACATCTTGGGCGCGAAGATCATGAAGATGCACTCCAGGTTGTTGGGGTACTTGTCCGGGAAGCCCGGGGTCTGGATGACCCCCGAGGGAGCCGTGAAGTTGCGGGAACACTCTGGACCTGGAGGAGAGGGGGAGAGACAACCGGACGTCACTTTGTGTTGAGAAGTGGTGAGAAGTGGTGGGGACATCAGGGCTCAGATGAAATGTTTTAAACGGTCTTATTAAGGCAATGTAATGGGGGGGGGGGGGGGCAGTATGAGGTCAGAGTAGATCATTATGGAGCAATCATTTTACAATCAGTAGGCTAGGAGGGGATTCTTTTATTTATTTTCTCAAAGGTTTCTCATTGGTAGTTAACATTTATTGACGCAAGCTATTTTTCAGGACATTTTTAACAAATTACGCTTCTAAAAAGTGATGGGGACAAAATCGGCCATTTGAAAAAGTGCGGGTGACATGTCCCCATTGTAGACAGACAGACACCACCAGTGTACACGGCACCTATGATTCAACATTCAGCTTTATTTGTCATTGCACAAGTTGAACCCGTGGCTAGCGGCTCCAGGAGAAGCCTTGGCCAAGGGCACGTAGGGCAGCAGTCTGCCTCAGCTCCATCTCAGCACTAATTGGGATGATGTTATGATATTGCCACAGCGTAAAGATAACTAAACAATTTAGAATAATAATAACCAAAATAATTAACAATCAAATCAATCTATATATCAGTATATATATATATATTTCTTTATTTTCGTCGTTATATTTGTTTTCGTCATTCTCTTTCTCTCACTCTGTCTCTCTCTCTCTGGGAGGTGAGGTTAGGGGCGAGTCCCTGGGGTTCGTATGATGTGTGCGTGCATATGTGTGCGTGTGTTTGTGTGTTGGCTCATGCCCTACATTTCATGTATTTTGCTATAAAATCGATTTGGCCCGAGATCTATTTTAGGAAGCCCGTTGAAAGATTGAGGCCAAGTAAATCCTTCTCTTATAATGATGAATATAACTTCAGTCATATTAACAACATAAAACCATTAACATATCAAGTAAACCCTTACCTTATAATGATGAATATGACTTCATAGTCATATTTCAAACTAACTAAACCCTTCTCCTATAATGATGAATATAATGTCAGTCATATTTCCAAGATAATGTAATTCAGTTGCAATAGTGTTCAACTGAAGCAGCCGTTGGTGTATTTATTTAAAGTTTGTGTCGTACTTATTGTAACACTACCTGCAACAACAAGACATAAATATCCGAGTGTGATAGGTTCAATTCCATCATTAGGGCGGGACTTAGTGAGGCTCTGAGGGTGTTTATTGGCTGTAATAGCAGAACCTCAGATGGTTTATAGAGCCTGTTAACGACCCACAATTACATGCTGGTAACACATACACACATATACATGCATACACAGGCCCATGAAAAATATATAGATATTTTGAAATGGTTAACATATTTAAGTTAAGGTAAGGGCTAGACAAGGTTAAATTTAGGTATTAGGTTAGAGATGGTAAAGTTTAGGTAAAAGTTAAGCGGTGGTTAAGTTAAGCCAGGCGTTAGATAAAGCTTAGGGTTAGGGTTTGTCAACATCAACACAGGGAGACAGAATATAAAGCAGAGCAACACAGCAGATCAGTGAAGCCTGGCGTGTATTTAACTTCCTCCATCCACAGAACATAGAGGACTATTCAAACAGAACAGGAAGACACCAGCGGAAAATTAACACGTTTCGATATAAATGCTAAATAGCAGGGAGCCATGACAACTGGAGAAACACTGCCAAGAATCCAACATGTCTGCGAGTGACTGAAACCAAACGTTCATTTATAATGTTGTGCAGCCGAATGACTCAAAAGTATTTTCAAAATATATTTCAAATATTTTGTTTCATTGTGTCCATGAAGCTTAGGGTTGAATAACGGAACAGGATTCACTTTTTCCTATTTATTTTATTTTATTTGTTCTAGTGAAAGTGATCTTTATCATTTATCTGGTATCATTTATTTGGAAAGAATCCTATTTTATTTTGAAAGCATCGATTTATGTCTCATCATATTAATATTAACATATATAATATGAATGTGTATCGTTGAATATTGTATGAAGGGCGGAGCTACAGGGAGACCCCCTGGTCACGTGACCTCAGCATGGTCACATGATTGCCACAAATCAGTTGTTGAGAAGGGTCGGAGAGGGGCATTGATGACAGGGTCAAGGGTCACTAGGAGGGGTGCGTGTGTGTGTGTGTGTGGGAAGGTCCAGGCCAGATGTGACCTCAGTCTTGCAGGAATGCTTCTGAACATCAAACAGGAGAAAGCACACACACACACATGCACACGCACACACACACACACACACACACACATGCCACACACATAAACACACATACACATAGAAAAAGGATAATGAAATGCATGAATACAAGAATACAAGATACTCACACACACACACACACACACACACACATACACACACACACCTGGTACTCTCTGGCAGCTTGCTGTAACTCAGGATCATTAAACGACATGATGGATGGAGACACCATAAGGTGTGTGTGTGTGTGTGTCTGTGTGTGTGTGTGTGTAGGGGTATGTTGTATTTGGAATGTGTTGTCTCAGGCTGTAGTCTAGAACCATGTGTTGCCGTGGAGAGAGAGAGAGAGAGAGAGAGAGAGAGAGAGAGAGAGAGAGAGAGACAGAGAGAGAGAGAGAGAGAGCATCTTAAACATGGTTTGGATCATCACGGCATATGGACTGAAAACAGGAAGTGAACCAATTTAGGAAGCAGAGGATATTTATTTTATATTCTACATTTACCACAAATGCACACGCACACACACACACACACACACACGACTGCTCTTTGTCCTTTCATGTTAAAACATTGAACATGCTATCTCTCACACACACACACACACACACACATCCCTGCAGCCAAACAGTAGCCAGCGGCGTGGGGACAGAAGCAGGAAGTACACAGGAAGTGCTCATCAGCAACGGGAAGTGAGTGATTGTGTATCTTTGTCGTTTGAAAAAAAAAAACCCTGGCAGAGAGAGAGAGAGACACACACAAACACACACACACACACACATTCTCACACACACACACACACACACACACACAGCTGAGAAAGAGATAAGTGTGCAGGAAGAGTGTGTACATGTGTGATAGAGAGTGTCAAAAAGAGACGGACAGAGAGAGAGAGAAAGAGAGAGACAGAGAGACAGAGAGACAGAGAGACAGACAGAGACAGAGAGAGACAGAGAGACAGAGAGAGAGACAGAGAGAGACAGAGACAGAGAGACAGAGAGAGAGACAGAGACAGAGAGAGACAGAGACAGAGAGAGAGAGAGAGGTAGTGTGTGTGCCTTCCCTGGCTAACTGACACATTAACAAAAATGTGTATTGTCCCTGTCAAATAAACCAATAAAGAAATTAAATGAGAGAGAGAGAGAGAGAGAGAGAGAGAGACTCTTTAGGATGTTTCTGTACTCCCCTCTGTCAATGATTATTAATGATTATTGCTCTTTGGGGTCCATAGAGTTGAACACAAGTTCTCTTCTTATCATTTGTCCCCCCCCCACACACACACATGTGTGTCCCCCCCCCCCCCCCCCCCCCCCCAGCTGGCAGGCATCCAGGTACACCCCAGGGCCCCCCTCTCTCCCTCGCTTGCCGCTTGCTCAATTGGCCCCAGAGGGAGGGAGGAGGGAGGGAGGAAGCGAGGGAGGGAGAGCCAATAAGAATGTAGGACAGTAGCGCTGGACTCCTTCCCTGACAGGAAGTTGTTTATGAAGACCGCTACCTCATCACACATCCTGCCCCCCCCCACCTCCCTCTCCCCCGCTGGGAGTTGCTGACCCTCCCCCGTGAAATTGTGGGTGCTTGAGTTTCTCTGGGGGTGGGGGGGGGGGGGGGGGGGGGGGGCAGTGGGATAGAGGTGGTCTTGTGGGGAGGGGAGGAGGACAGTAGGATAGATGTGGTCTTGTGGGGAGGGGCGGAGGACAGTAGGATAGAGGTGGTCTTGTGGGGAGGGGGGGGACAGTAGGATAGAGGTGGTCTTGTAGGGAGGACAGTAGGATAGAGGTGGTCTTGTAGGGAGGACAGTAGGATAGAGGTGGTCTTGTATAGTGTTGTTTTTGGCGGCCTGTTTTCATTTTAGTCTTAGTCTAGTCTTTGTGTCAAACTGTCATTTTAGTCTTTATTAGTTTTAGTCACGTTTGTACTATTTTAGTCTAGTCAAGTTTCAGTCGACTAAAAGTCTGAGCATTTTAGTCTTATTTTAGTCGACGAAAACTGATGACATTTTAGTCTAGTTTTAGTTAATGAACATTGTATTTTAGTCTCTTTTTAGTAATGCAATTCTATTTAAACCAGTAAATATAGTACAAGTACCTAGTATAGTATAGACAAAACCAAAATGTTCTTTAAGTCACCCATTTCACAAGTCAAACAAGGTTATCTTATTATTATATTATTGTTACCTTATAGACTCAAGAAAACATTCAATTACAGACATGGAAGACGCTCTGATTTGAATTTACAACATATTTATTTTACCCACCAAACATGTAAGAAGTACACACACATGGCTAACCTGCCAGGTTTTGTTTGAGCTTTAAGCCTTTACACACCGGGGCGTGACGAATAAACGACACGAAAATGTATACTCGCCTATTTCACATCAAAACTATTCATAGCGGCAGCGATGCGAATCTGCGACAGTTGCGACATTTGTTCAATACAAGTGAAGCGGCTTTTTCGCCGCGTAATATTTGCGTTCTGTGTGAAAGTACTCATGACAAAAACAACAGTAAGAAAACTCATATTTACGTGCAAATTAATCACAGGAAAAAAAACGCCCCGGTGTGTAAAGGCCTTTAACTTGCCGCGAGTGGGGATTGAGGAAGTGACGTCGCTTGCGTCTTCGCAGTGCGCTGATGCAGCCCCGAGACTCAGGAAACAGAAATATTTCAAAATAATAATAATAGCGGGACGAAATGAACGGGACGAAAAGAGTTTTTATTTTGAAAACCACATTTAGTCCCGTTTTTATTCGTCAACAATATTGCATTATAAATTTGATTATAGTTTTCGTCACATGACCACCATTTTCGTTGCGTCTCGTCTCGTTTTCGTCACGTGATAAAGGTTCGTTGACGACGATATTTAGTCATAATTTTCGTTGACGAAAGCAACACTAGTCTTGTAGGGAGGACAGTAGGATAGAGGTGGTCTTGTAGGGAGGACAGTAGGATAGAGGTGGTCTTGTGGGGAGGGGAGGGGGGGGGGACAGTAGGATAGAGGTGGTCTTGTGGGGATGGGAGGAGGAGGACAGTAGGATAGAGGTGGTCTTGTGGGGATGGGAGGAGGAGGACAGTAGGATAGAGGTGGTCTTGTGGGGAGGGGAGGAGGACAGTAGGATAGAGGTGGTCTTGTGGGGGAGGAGGACAGTAGAATAGAGGTGGTCTTGTGGGGAGGGGAGGAGGACAGTAGGATATAGATGGTCTTGTGGGGAGAGGAGGGGGGAGGACAGTAGGATAGAGGTGGTCTTGTGGGGGAGGAGGACAGTAGGATAGAGGTGGTCTTGTAGGGAGGACAGTAGGATAGAGGTGGTCTTGTAGGGAGGACAGTAGGATAGAGGTGGTCTTGTGGGGAGGGGAGGGGGGGGGCAGTAGGATAGAGGTGGTCTTGTGGGGATGGGAGGAGGAGGACAGTAGGATAGAGATGGTCTTGTGGGGAGGGGAGGAGGAGGACAGTAGGATAGAGGTGGTCTTGTGGGGAGGGGAGGAGGACAGTAGGATAGAGGTGGTCTTGTGGGGAGGGGAGGAGGAGGACAGTAGGATAGAGGTGGTCTTGTGGGGAGAGGAGGACAGTAGGATAGAGGTGGTCTTGTGGGGAGGAGAGGAGGAGGACAGTAGGATAGAGATGGTCTTGTGGGGAGGGGAGGAGGAGGACAGTAGGATAGAGGTGGTCTTGTGGGGAGGGGAGGAGGAGGACAGTAGGATAGAGGTGGTCTTGTGGGGAGAGGAGGAGGACAGTAGGATAGAGGTGGTCTTGTGGGGAGGGAGGGAGGACAGTAGGATAGAGGTGGTCTTGTGGGGAGGGAGGGGAGGAGGACAGTAGGATAGAGGTGGTCTTGTGGGGAGGGGAGGAGGACAGTAGGATAGAGGAGGTCTTGTGGGGGGGGGGGAGGAGGAGGAGGAGGACAGTAGGATAGAGGAGGGTTGTGATGTTGATGGTGACAAATCAAGCGCTCCCTGGTCAGGTCAGTGCCAAAGAACCACCACTTCCTGCTTGCTACAGCCACGCCAGGTGCCCCCCCCCCCCCCCCCCCCCCCCCCCGCACCCCTGGGATGACTGACCCGTCTTGAAGACCTCGTAGCGCACGGAGAAGCCCGCCCCGTGCGTCTCGTAGTCGGACACGAACTTGATGAACAGCTCGTTGCCGGTGGAGACGATGGGGGAGGGGGCGATCTTCCCACAGAACTTCCCCAACATGGGCCCCATGTCGTTCTTGCCGTTGTACACCTCCACATAGTCATACCTGGAGGAGAGGAGAGGAGAGGAGAGGAGAGGAGAGGAGAGGGGGAGAGGAGATGGGGAGAGGAGGAAGAGGAGGAAGAGGAGAGGAGTAGGAAGAAAGGAAGGAGGATGAGGAGGGTGAGGAGGAGAGGGGGGAGGAGATGAGAGGAGAGAAGAGAGTGGGAGAGAGCGGAGGGGAGATGAAGGTAAGGTGAAAGGAGAGAGAGAGAGGGGGGGGGTAAGAAGAGGAGAAAAGAGGATGAGACATTTACATCTGTAAGATCATTGTTGTGTATTTCATCTCAAAACCACCCCCTCCTCCTCTGTCACCGTCAGTTGGTACAGTCCACTGGGTGGGCTGGCAGGCTGATCTATCCATCATACATCTGGGTGGACACTCCCACTTGTGATGTCACTAGAGGGCAGATTTTGACTTTGATTTTGACTGGCTTGTAATGTCTAATCAACATCACACCTGGTGGTAAAATTGGGGCCTGTGTGTGTGTGTGAGTGTGTGTGTGAGTGAGAGAGAGCGAATATATCACAGTGTGTGTGTGTGTGTGTCAGTATATCACTGTGTGTGCATTGTGTGTGTGTGTGTTTGTGTGGTGTGTATCACGGTTTGTGTGTGTGTGTTTAATTGGGTGCGTTTATTAGTAAGTGAATTACTGTGTGTGTAAGTATATCATAGTGCTTATGTATATGAGTGTGTGTGTGTGTGTGTGTGTGTGTGTGTGTGTGTGTGTGTGTGTGTGTGTGAGAGTCACCCAGTGACAGAGCTACATGACAGATAGTCTCCTGTCCTCTCTCAGATAATTCAATTGCACACCACCATGATATTGAACCCGGGGGTCTATCTCGCCCCGTCCGAGAGCGGGGGGGGGGGGGGGGGGGGCCCTAGAGGGGCCAGGGGCCACAGACTCGAATGCTTTTACTTTAGTATCTCAGGATGGCAAAATATGGGTGAGCCCTGGAACCAGCTGTTAAAATAATCAGCTGTCCTTTACTGAAGGACCTGTTTTCTTTGGGCACGCCTCTCTGTGTATCTTAAGGGACTTCCAGTGATTTCAGATACAGGTCATTAAGGAGCAGGTCGGGGTTAGGGGGGGCGTCTTGCTCAGGTTTTGAACTTTGAAAGCGCGCTACCCACTAGATTATCCTGGCCCCCCGACCATGCAGATGAATGTGTTAGCGACGTGCTACATGCCTGCTCAGCATAATCCTATAACCATCAAATTACAAATCCTCTTACTCTCTGGTGTAGCAAACTATGTGGCAAACTAGCGAAACACAACATTAGCGGCGGCTAGCGTGAACGGCATTTAACAGGTAATCACTCAGGAGATATTGCTTCGCTGGACGGCTAGCTAAATTACTTGATGACAATAAATGAGACATAAAGCAGCAGAGCGAGAAATATACCCGGACTTGGACTCGGCTGACAGTTGATTTCCCAGCGGCTAACACACTATTGGCAAACGATAATTAACTTGTTATGATTTAAAAAATGATGTTTTTATGACACAAGCGCAGTCTGAGTGTGATGATAAACATTATATTCATCTGCTTGAGTGTGTGTAATATATTTTATGAAATAAAAATCAATATCGATAGAGATATGGTTTGTCTCGAAAGCACAGCATCAAACGCACAGCATTACAGTCATTTAAACTATCTCTCTCTCTCTCTCTCTCTGACTCTCTCTCTCTCTCTCTCTCTCTCTCTTGTGTGTGAGAGTAGTGTTAAATGTCTGCTTATAAAGTCTTAGTGCCTACAGTTATTGCTTACCGATGGTGTTTTTATTCGGTCTAACAATCCACCCCCCTGCCTACCTTATGGGATCATTAAAAAGAGCCATAGGGGGAGAGAGAGAGAGAGAGAGAGAGAGAGAGAGAGAGAGAGAGAGTCAGAGAGAGCGAGAGAGAGAGAATATATTATGTACATGAACAGTAAGTAAGGATGTACTCACTGTTTCTTGGGACAGACTATTACATGGGGTGAGTCTGTTTGAGACAGACTATGGAACAAGTCTGTTTCTTGGGACAGACTATTACATGGGGTGAGTCTGTTTGAGACAGACTATGGAACAAGTCTGTTTCTTTGGGACAGACTATCTAATTAAGTGAGTTTGCTTGCGACAGACTATGTAATGGAGTAATCACATACTCCATTACATAGTCTGTCACTGTAGTCTTTGTAATGTACTGGAGAAGGTCCATTTCTTGGGACAGACTATGTCATGGGGTGAGTCTGTTTCCCACTCGTTAAGGAGATCATTGCCGTCCTCCTGCGTCTTCTCGCGACTTTATCTTGTTCAAACACTTCCAACGTCTATGCAAACCATTCAAAAGCAGCTGTCCTTGCAGATGCCTTGCTCAGGGGCAACATAAAACCGCTGCCACTTTATGTGGGAACTAAATTGCAGATGTTTACTTTCCCATCCCACGTACTTGGTGGGACTTCTAACAAAAACATGTAACAAGTGAACGACTTCACATTTACAGTAAGCTCTAACAAGAGGCAACCCAGGCCAATTAAATTCCCCTTGGCCAAGAATAATACATTCAGTGGTGGACACTTCATGATTCCACAAAGTAAAAGTCTCGGTTTCGCTCCATGCCAGCCTTGAACCAGTCGATTCTGGCCATAAATAGTAGCGTTGGGTTGTACCAATTAGCCATTCCACAAGTTTGGCTTCATTTACTCGGAAGGACTTTTTCTTTCTAAACTCGCAAGTGTATTCCAGTAATTAATACCAAGTTAGACAATAAAGGCAAAGTTTAACAAAGTTAACGTCTGCGGCCTTGTCATTAAACTCTCTACTAAACGTCTCCAGTCTGTTACAGTTTTATGGGCTAGCTCATTAACATGCTAGCTCCGCAGTGTTTTCCCGCGAGCGCCCCGCGGCGTTCCCATCACCTCGCATCTGAAAGGCATCACAGCGGCGTTTATAGAGCAGCGCTTAAAGCTGTCATTACGTTCACCTCCCGCGACAAGGGATACCTGCAGGTCCTTCTTACTCTGTCGTTCTTTTCCTCGACTTCCTCTCGCTAGCTATCCACCTCTCTTAGTTCTTGTCCATTCACAAAATGCCCATCTTGGATTAATAAAGTACATAGTACTTGTACAAAGTTTACCATTTTTAGAGCACGAAAAAATGCTAACAAAACTTAATGCTAACAAAAATGGAAAGCTGGTGGCGTTATGTTAGCCCATGCCACATGTTCAACTCTGAATGTCGCCAAGAAATCAGGTCATTAAATCAGCATACGTTTTAGGATATAGAAAAGGCTCATTGTGACCCTTTTCCACGATTTAATCCAGAACAAAACCGACACTGACAATCCATTATGTTCAAGTTATTTTGTGGTACTATCCCAACATAATTGCTTACTTCCTCCCAGAGTTGTGGTTGGACAAGCGCACACAGAGAAGCTTTGACAATAAACTTTTATTGCCCAGTCATCTGATAACTGTTTGGGGAATTCAAGCTGATTCAACTACTATTGGACTCAAACTGAATTAGTCAACCTCAAAAAAGACATAAGCTGGTGCTGTCATGTGCTAGCCTTTTCCCTGGCTAGCTTAACGGCGGTCTATAACACCGATTGACAGTGGAAAAAAGGCTTGGTTGTCTTGGTAATTGGCAGAAACAGAAGCATAAGCATCTGAGAACTGAATGGTACTTCCTGAAGACATGGGAAGTGGATCTAAACATAGCCGCCGACTTGTTTACCACAGCAGGACGCATTGTTCAACACACTGAAATTCAGGTGAGTTGGACGGGAGTCACGAAACACGTTGTGGTTAAAAATAACAACAAAAACAACATTTTGATTCATCGGCAGTTGCTTATCGACACGCACAAAGCAACAGCAGATAAGAATCAGTTGGATGGAAACGGCAGTATCTGTTTACATTTTACAGATTAATGTTTGATTTTTAAATGTGCAGTTTGACGTTCCCTTCCTGTTGTTGGGAAACCTTGAGTGTCTAACAGCAAACATGATGATGATGATGATGATGATGATGATGATGATGATGATGATGATGATGATGATGATGATGATGAATAACTGGTTACTATGAGAAGGCTCCAGTAAAAGCCCTCACAATCACAATTCAATCTTCTATTCATGTCACTACAGCTAAATGTCCCTCACCCTGTGATTCAGATTCGCAATCCTGAGTGACAGCAGCCAACAAGCTATATATTGTGCAGCTATTTCTGAGTGCTACGTATTGGTACTGCTACTATTGATTGGAAAACCTTGAGTTATATTGTGTGTAACCTCCACACTCGCATATAAAACACACACAGAACAGATATCTAACCTACTCCTATGAGGATAGCGGCATAATTGCGTTGACCCGTGAAATCCCTTTTCCAGTCATGTAACAACCTCACCATTTGTTTTGTGTGCACATTTAGCTTGTTGTCATTTACCGCCAGAAAGCATGTTGCCACGGCAACTGAGTAACAGTAGCCTACTACGTCGTCCACTACAAACGTCTTCTGCTTGCTCGTAGTGCGAAGCGACCGTTTGCACTCAGAGGCCAGGAGCCCACCTGGGCGCCGCCCGGCCTGCCCACGTGGGGGTCAGACACGCCCTGCGGCTGGCAGACGGCTGGCCGGTGGGCGACGCCCGACCAGATGGCGTGCCGCGGCGGCTAGCTACGCACCAGAGCTCACAGCGCCGTCGCCCCCAGACCCTACAATTAGAACCTGCTAGAACCACCCAGATGGCCTGGAGCAGAAGTGTGAGCTGACACAGACACACTAACACATTTATATATATATATATATATATATATATATATATATATATATATATATATATATATACACACACACACACATACAGTACATAACACATATTGTGTAACACACACACACACACACACACAAACACATTAACACATACACACACACAAACACACACACAAACACAGTAACACGTACACACATACACACACGCACACACGCACACAATAACACGTACACACATACACACACACACATGTCACAAATCCCTCTCTGCGACATTGACTCGTGGATCAGACAGCTAAAGGCTAACTATAGCTCACTGTAACTATAACTATGACTAGCTGTGGACTAGCGTGGCTCTCTACATCATCGCATTAAAGCCCAGATATTCCACACAGGTCGTTGCCGTGGGTTGCGACCACCGCTGAACGCGAGGCATGCCGGGCGTCGCAGGTCTTCACATGATGAAGATCGCCTGAACGGCTTAGAGACCCATGGTGTACCGACAGAACCTAGCCACCGCAGGAGCGGGAGGTTAGTTTAAAAAAAAAACCTCCCCCAGTCTAACAGGCGTCCATGTTGACAGGAAGCAGTGTTACGCCCTGCAT
>JAOPHQ010003323.1:0-2500 GCA_030340625.1 Merluccius polli | reverse complement strand
TGCATACGAGAAAGACAGAAAGAGAACGAGAGAGAGGGGGGGGGGGGGGCGGAGCGAGCGAGAGAGACAGACAGAGAGAGAGTGAGTGACAGAGAGAGACAGAGAGAGAGACAGAGAGAGACAGAGACAGAGAGAGAGAGAGAGAGAGTGACAGAGAGAAAGAGAACGAGAGAGAGGGGGGGGGGGGGAGGAGAGAGCGAGAGAGAGAGAGACAGAGAGAGAGAGAGACAGAGACAGAGACAGAGAGAGAGTGACAGAGAGAGAGAGAGAGAGACAGAGACAGAGAGAGAGTGACAGACAGACAGACAGACAGAGAGACAGAGAGACAGAGAGAGAGAGAGAGAGAGAGAGACAGAGAGAGAGAGAGAGAGAGAGAGAGAGAGAGAGACAGAGACAGAGACAGAGAGAGAGTGACAGAGAGAGAGAGAGAGAGAGAGAGAGAGAGAGAGAGAGAGAAAAGCACATTTCCCATAAAAGGAGCTTGGATTAGTTATGGCAATTCATTTTACATAAATGAATCATTTAGATTGTAAAACTACAATTAACGATTTTCCGTTTCCAGTGTGTCTTTTGTTGGGCTACAATTCTCTGCAGTTGACTCATTAATAACTCATAAGATATGGTTATTAGATGCAGACGACACCAGTCAGAGCTCATTACACACCAGTACTGCTGTATCCATGTGTTGTGCTGTGGTATGATTGGTAAACAAAGTGTTTGTGTTTGCGCGGACTGGAACACACTCCAGTATTTCAGAGCAGATCACATTTGCTCTGACAACTTCAAACTAACATTTTTCTTGGTGAACCAACGGCCGAGGCGTGTAGCGCTGACGGAGACGGCTCGTAAAAATACATCTTCTTTCTTTTTCCGAGCGTCACCGCTCTCGAGACTTCCTTCGGAAACGAGAACGCTAAGAAAGAAGAAAGAAAAGAAAAAAAAAAAGCCAAACGGACGTTTATTTTGCTGAGCCGTTTGGTCTAGTCATGGTGAAGACAGAAAAAAAAAGACCTGTGGAAAGAACCTTCTGGGAGGAACCGCCGAGCGTCTCTATGACTAACTCAACCCCACCAGAGGAAGCTACGCTACGCCACAGAGAACCCAAGCATCGTTTAATGTGTCTGAGATTCACAAGGGATGTTTGTTTGGGAGAGCGTTTTTAGTCCGGTGTGCGGTGCGGCGGCCGCACTGCCGTCTCCATGGAGGAGCGAGTGTTTAAAACAACAGACCCAGGGTGTAAAACATAGACTGTATGATTTATAATATAGAGCGTACAATTTAAAACACAGAGTACGGTTTACGAACGAATGAAGAATGATCCAATTACCGAATGTACGATTGAAAACATACAATGTACGGTTGAAAGCGTAGAACGTACAAAACACAGAATGAGATGATTTAAACCGTAAAATGCAGACATGTGTCCTTCTTCATGTCTCCTCTGAAGCGGTATGAATGAGATCTTATTTGAGGGCCCCTGAGGCCCCTGAGGCCTCAGACTGACGTGAGAACATCCCTCAGACCCCGAGGGAACCAGAAGACGCTCCTCATTCATGGCTCTATATTAGTCTCACCACTCACACCTCCCGCCTGGGATTAATAAAGCGCTATTTCATCTAAGCTGAAACCATCATAACATTGCTCTGTGTGATGAATCACAACTCACTCCAATAGCCTATACAGGACTTAGAGTAGCTGCAGTTAGGAACAGCAACAAGCTAAGAATAGCAACAGTTAGCTGAGAGTAGAAACAGTTAGCTCTAAGAATAGCAACAGTTAGCTGAGAGTAGAAACAGTTAGCTCTAAGAATAGCAACAGTTAGCTGAGAATAGCAACAGTTATCTATCAAAATAGCAACAGTTAGCTGAGAGTAGAAACAGTTAGCTTTAAGAATAGCAACAGTTAGCTGAGAATAGAAACAGTTAGCTTTAAGAATAGCAACAGTTATCTATCAGAATAGCAACAGTTAGCTGAGAATAGCAACAGTTAGCTGAGAATAGAAACAGTTAGCTCTAAGAATAGCAACAGTTAGCAGAACAGCAACAGTTAGCTGAGAATAGAAACAGTTAGCTCTCAGAATAGAAACAGTTAGCTCTAAGAATAGCAACAGTTAGCAGAATAGCAACAGTTTCCTCATAGGAACCAGAGAGGAAACTGTTGCTATTCTGCTAACTGTTGCACTTCTGAGAGCTAACATGTTGCTATTCTGAGAGCTAACATGTTGCTATTCTGCTAACTGTTGCACTTCTGAGAGCTAACATGTTGCTATTCTGCTAACTGTTGCACTTCTGAGAGCTAACATGTTGCTATTCTGCTAACTGTTGCACTTCTGAGAGCTAACATGTTGCTATTCTGCTAACTGTTTCTATTCTTAGAGCTAACTGTTGCTAACAGTTCTCTATTGGAACAGCAGCAGTGGTTTCACTACAGCCAAGTGCTGAAATTGTTTAGTGAGCCATTTGTAATGTGTGTGTGTGTGTGCTATGATGTAGTGTGTGTG
>JAOPHQ010003322.1:7500-29581 GCA_030340625.1 Merluccius polli | reverse complement strand
CCGCCGCCGCGTCCTTTAGCGCGACGCGGCAGCAGACAGCTGTTGCCGTTTAGCCGTATAATATTAAAAGATGGGAGCGGTGTATAAGCACTTGAGCATTTAACAGTCTTATGAAGAGTTATTGTTGTGTGTGTTTACTCCATGACACTATAGTGGATTATCTGCTGGAGACGTACGGCACGCGCATGACAACGTATGGGAGCGGATGTGAACGCACACGTGACTTACACTGGAACAAGTCTTTAATTGAACCAATTAAAGAAATGTAAGGTAATGGTTCACATCTATATTGCATAACTTGAGCCAATGACAAATATATAGCTTGCCTCAAACAATATTTCCTATGTTCATAAAAACAAAATAATACAACTTGGCACTAAGTGTAATTGTATTCTTTGAATGAAGTTAATACATTTAAATTGTATGTTAAATCCTAAACAAAAAAATACTGATTTACTCCCAACAACTGTTTCTCATTTATGAGGAAAGGGGAAAAAGGTTTTAAAAAGCTCTTCAGTATTTCCATAGTTTGTGATAAAGAATTAAAACCGTATTCTGTGCATTTCCTTCTTCTTCTAACTGCAGTTAAAGTTAAACGGTTTGTTTTATTACATACTACAGTCCTCACGATAATGTCGGAAGTCTCCCAGTATGTTAAACAGACTCAGAGCAACTTTGGTTAAGTCCTCTTGAGAGGAAGTTGATCGAATAAAAAGTAACTCAATTCACATATAAACAGTAAAATGGACATTTCAGGGGCCGAATGTAAAACGACGGCACTCTGACGAAGTCGTTATCGTAATTGCAAAAGCCATCGATCAAAATAAAACCCTATTATTTAAGGGCCGTTAAATGCATTAAGTAAGTTTGAAATCTTGACGTGTGCATTGTTGCGGTGCGCGTGCGGCGTGCGCGTTATTATCGATATACCGTTTCACGGAGACGGCGGAGGGATACAAAGACTGAGCTGCGCAATCTCGCGGGGCAGAGACGGCGGCGGCGGCCATCGGGGCGTTTATTACTGTCACCGTCTAAATTGCGTTTCATAGTACACACACACAACACGGCGACCAAAACAAATGGAAAAATCAATGGGGACGCGATTATAGACGTCAAACTCACAGCGACGGAGCGCATATAAATCGATAGGTCTGAGCGGATAAGGTGTTAATTAACACTTTGGACAGCGGGTGACCGTCAGACGCGGCGACGCGGACGCGTCTGTGCGGACTAACCGAACGCACTCGGACGGCTCAAGATGGCCGCCGTTGGTCCTGGTGAGTCAGCCCATGCAGGACACAGGAAACACCGGCAGCAGGTATGATGAGTACGGTGTCGCGCCAAAAAGTGATTGTCTGCCAGAATCTGATTTCTGGCCGCGGGATCGCGCACAGCAGCCCGTTGAGCGGTAGCGTAACAACTTTTCTCTGGAGGATTAAACGGCCATAATATGCAGATACACACAACTGTATTATAATGTAATTATAGCAAAGGTACGTGTCTTCAAAAGTTTAACGTTTGTTCTTCAATCCATTTTTGGCAGGTGAAAATGCCTATTTTGTGCTGTAATGGTCCTTTAAAATAATCCCAAGGTGTCCTGTGAGCTCCAGTGTTTATATTATGAAGCTTATGAATGAGATCAAGTCATATTTAGGTAGAAATCACCTTTGAGTGACTGTATTTGGCCTTCAATCAATTTTTGGCAGACAATCACTTTTTGGCACGACACCGGCGGCAGATAAGTACGGCGTGCGTCGGTTACACAGACGTCGACAAGCCGCAACCAAGTAGCGCCTAACGAGCGGACAAAGAACAGGAAAAGCGATCCAAACCTTCAGCATTTACATTTATAACAGCCTTCACTTTGATTTGAGGACACTAGAAAACACTTTGAAGATGCAAATGATTAGTAGTGTAACCATGACGACCAAGTGATGATTCGTTTTAAATGATTCGTTTCCCTCCCCTACAAGTGGACTAGGAGGGAAAAGCCGGATGCGTTAACGCGACTCCACCCCCCACATGGTGTTAAACGGACGTGGTTCCCCCCCCCCACACCTTTAAATGGTGTCAGATCCTGGGGTTGGGGGGGGGGGGGGGGGGGGGGGGAAACCGCGTCCGTTTAACACCGTCTGGTTAACCGGCGAGGGGAGGCGTTGCGCGGCGTGCCGACTACTGTATGTGTGCGGCGTCTCCAGGGGTCTCCAGACAGAGCTGTGGAGGTCAGGAGAGGCCCTCAATGTAAACCGAGAGGAGGACCTCACCGGGGTTTCATCCCATAATGCGGACGGCGTAAAGAGGAGAGGAAGCAGAGGACGCATGAGCGCGTTTCTGGAAGAACACAAAGCTGAAGAAATAATAATAGTATGGCGGCGGCGGCGGCGGCGGCGGCGGCGCTGGTCGGCGCTCTGGGGAGCAGTTGAGGAGCCGAGGAACCGAGACTCCTTGGAAAGCTTGAAGGCTTTCTAACGCCATTTTATTGTACTAATGATGATGCAGCCGTGGCAAGGAGAGGATGGAAGAGCTCATCCTCACCGGACAGACAGCTGGACAGCTTTGGACCGAATGCAATAGTAACAGTACTCCTAGTATCTGCTGTTCTCCTCGACCGTACCCTGAGGAACAGATGAAGCTGACACACCATGTGATACTGTATATATATATATATATATATATATATATATATATATATATATATATGTACGGTCGTCACAAGTGAGGGTCAAGTGAGGGTGAGACAAGTGAGCGTCTGTCTACCAGCTGCCTACGCACACATTTTAGCATAATATAGCGTCTCGTATCGCTGCGCTGAGACGACAGCGCAGCTCAACACATTTCCCCCATCCTCACTTTCAGCTTCCCACGCGGCGTTTGGGGACTTCCCCCTAGGAAGAAGGAGACCAAGGAGAGCAAGGACACCAAGGAGAGCAAGGAGACCAAGGAGAGCAAGGAGACCAAGGAGAGCAAGGAGAGCAAGGAGACCAAGGAGAGCAAGGAGACCAAGGAGAGCAAGGAAAGCAAGGAGAGCAAGGAGAGCAAGGAGACCAAGGAGACCAAGGAGAGCAAGGAGACCAAGGAGAGCAAGGAGACCAAGGAGAGCAAGGAGACCAAGGAGACCAAGAACACCAAGGAGAGCAAGGAGACCAAGGAGACCAGGGAGAGCAAGGAGACCAAGGAGAGCAAGGAGACCAGGGAGAGCAAGGAGACCAAGGACACAAAGGACACCAAGGACACCAAGGAGAGAAAGGAGAGCAAGGACACCAAGGAGAGCAAGGAGACCAAGGAGAGCAAGGAGACCAAGGAGACCAAGGAGAGCAAGGAGACCAAGGAGAGCAAGGAGACCAAGGAGAGCAAGGAGAGCAAGGACACCAAGGAGACCAAGGAGACCAAGGAGAGCAAGGAGACCAAGGAGAGCAAGGAGACCAAGGAGAGCAAGGACACCAAGGAGAGCAAGGAGACCAAGGAGAGCAAGGACACCAAGGACACCAAGGAGACCAAGGACACCAAGGAGACCAAGGAGAGCAAGGAGACCAAGGACACCAAGGAGACCAAGGAGGGCAAGGAGACCAAGGAGAGCAAGGAGACCAAGGACACCAAGGAGACCAAGGACACCAAGGAGACCAAGGAGAGCAAGGAGACCAAGGAGACCATCGCTCTGCCTGCCGGCGTGGAGGAGGAGCCACACAGTAAACATGTTGAGAAGATGGAGGAGCCTCTCGACGAGCGTTGTGAGGGAGGAACATGTGACCGCCTGCAGGCTGCAGTTTATTAGCAGAGATGACCCTTTGAACGCGGCTCACTTTCAAAAATTTCTCATTTTTTGTTGAACGCTCCCCTTTTTTTTTCCTCCTCTCCTCTCCTCCTCTGCGATGCTTTCATCCAAAAGGACCTGAATTCGGATGTGTGCGGTGAATGAGGAGCAGGTCGGGGGTTAGCCCTCGTCTGAGCGTCCGCTATTCAACCTTTTTTTGGCTGAGAGATATTCAGTTAATAAAAATTCAGTTTAAATGGCTGCGCCTCGCCATGCGCCGGACATAATGCACGGTAATGCGCCGCTGGTGATTGCGCTGCCGGTACCCCTCTGGCCACACAATCAGCGAGACGTCCGTCCGGTCGTTAGCATATCCGTATCTGAATTCATCCCCTCAACGCTTTCTTTTCTTTCATCAGAGTCAACAAAACGTTTGGGAGGAAACTTTAAGGTGCGGGATTAGTTTGTGATCGGGTCTGAGACAAATGCAGATCCACACCTGTGTGCCCCCCCCCCCCCCCCCCCCCCCCCCCCCCCCCCCCCCCCCCCCCGCAGAGCACTGATGCAGACGGTTTTGCGTCAAAAGGGGGAAATTAAATTTCTCAGCGGTTGTTGGAATAACAAGTATTAATAAACATTATTAATTTGTTCCCCACATAATCCTACGCGGCTTAATGGCGGCGGACCGCCGCTGTTTCAGCCGTTTAGCGACTGAATAGTTTCTGTTGCTCAAGATGAACTGCTGTGCTGAAGACGAACCGTGGCGGACGGATTAAAATGTTTTTTATTACGCAGCTATTTATTGAACCTTTTGCTGAAAGATATTCGGCAGATAGTTTTAAATGGCTTTATTTTAAATGGTGCGCCTTAACCACGCAGAAGCAAACTGTAATCCAGCGAAATGGAAATCACAGGAAGATAGTCACAAAGTTACAAAGCTTAAGAGCTCATGTTGGGAAAGAAACGCATTAAAAAAAACGATAAATCATTTGTCTTAATATCTCTAAAGTATTATGTAACTGCAGGCCTGTCATTATACTACAGCAACCACAATGCTGCACAATACAATCCCTAATAAAATACATAATACATAATATACATCCTTACAAAGGTCCCAAATCTGGGCAGACCTGGAAAGCCAAAAAATACACAAGGATGCAGACGCGTCATATAATGAGTAATTCTTCGCGGCCCCATTTTCTTTCCTTTTAATATACCCTCAAATCTGCAGTTTTGTTACTGGCTGCTCCACCAACAGCCAGTAAGGACCAGCTTGCAGCCTCCACTGACTCAGCCTCACTGTTAGGTAGCATCTGCATGCAGGAAAACAAAGCAACAAAAGGAAAACGAACGCCAGGATTATTACAGGATTTATTTTGGTTCGTGGTTTGTTTGTATTTATTTATTTATTTGTGGCTCCTCACACCTGGTTATTTCACAGAGCAGCAGGGGGGGGGGGGGGGGGGTACCAGTCAGAGGGCATCAGTGACTCAGCAGAAGCAGCGAAGACGCGCACCTCTGTCTTCGCCGTTTAACCCGCGGTCGATTATGCTTTTCTCTCGGGTGGATTGAGGATTTAGTAATTAACCCTCCCTCCCCCCCCTCCTCCCTCCCTTCCTCCCCCCCCCTCCCTCCCGCACGGCGTGGGGGAGTCATGTGTCCAGTAGAGATAAGCACTGATTCTGGAGTCGGTCCGGGAACGTCGCTTCACACGTGTCATGTGACACGTGTCACGTCACACGTGTCACTTCCTCCCCTAGAATATGCTTTCCGGTAAAAGGACGAAATAAGCCCTTAATTATGGCAAGGCCCTTATATATGAAATATATGAATATTAAATCTGCACACACTGCATTTCAATAGCAATGAGTATTTACCTGAAAACACACTTTCAACAGAATCATCTCCAGATGAAGCACTAGCCTGACAATGCACAAAATAAACGTATTACAATAAATATTACTTATTACAATATGTATTAGGATATGTATTATAATACACATTACCGTACCATGAGCGCATTTTTGGCATGGTGGCCACCAGTGGGACTCGAACCCTCACCATGGTGGCCATCAGTGGGACTCGAACCCCTCACCATGGTGGCCCCCAGTGGGACTCGAACCCTCACCATGGTGGGCCCCAGTGGGACTCGAACCCTCACCATGGTGGCCATCAGTGGGACTCGAACCCTCACTATGGTGGCCCCCAGTGGGACTCGAACCCCTCACCATGGTGGGCCCCAGTGGGACTTGAACCCTCACCATTGTGGCCCCCAGTGGGACTCGAAGCCTCACCATGGTGGCCCCCAGTGGGACTCGAACCCTCACCATGGTGGCCCCCAGTGGGACTCGAACCCCTCACTATGGTGGCCATCAGTGGGACTCGAACCCCTCACCATGGTGGCCCCCAGTGGGACTCGAACCCTCACCATGGTGGCCATCAGTGGGACTCAAACCCTCACCATGGTGGCCCCCAGTGGGACTCGAACCCCTCACCATGGTGGCCCCCAGTGGGACTCGAACCCCTCACTATGGTGGCCATCAGTGGGACTCGAACCCCTCACCATGGTGGCCCCCAGTGGGACTCGAACCCTCACCATGGTGGCCCCCAGTGGGACTCGAACCCCTCACCATGGTGGCCCCCAGTGGGACTCGAACCCCTCACCATGGTGGCCCCCAGTGGGACTCGAACCCTCAGCTTAGCTGAACAGCTTCCTGGGTTACGCTGAACTCAGATCAAATGTTAACAGTGTATGGAGAATAAAAAACGACCTCCTCAACGTATGTTCATATCTCCACAATTACCCATTTACAGCGACCAGAAGAGTCCACAGTTCGTGTGCACATTTAGAGACACATAATGGAACCAACAATCTCCACACAAAATATAAATTACGGATCAAAAATCATAACAAGACTATCGATTCACAGGAAGACCATTAAGCGCTTGCGGTTGCAGTAAGCTATCTTAAAGTAGCGATGCCGTAGTAAAATATGATATGAATAATTGATTTGGGCTGGGTGGCTGCATGGGGGGGGGGGGGGTGGCTGCATGGGGGGGGGGGGGGGGGGGGGGGTGGCTGCATGGTGGGGGGGGGGAATAGATCCTATGGCTGCCGTCTCATTCCTCTCATATTAACAGATCATGATCAGAATGACTCCTCCACTACCGCAGTGTTGTCCCCGCATGCACCCAGCAGGGGCACAGCGCCGCCGCTGGACCACTGGCGCCACTGCAGTTTGTACCCCTGCTGCGCCCTCCGCAACCGTTACATTATCACTATTATCACTATTATCACTATTATCATTATTATCACTATTATCATTATTATCACTATTATCACTATTATCACTGGATAAATATGACACAATGCTGACAGCTAAATATTGTTCTGCTATAGAGGAGTAAAAAACACACAATGCTACTGCAGGAGGCCTTCGCTCATGAATGGCTGTAGACTAAATGTACGAAGCGTAGAGAGGAGAAGTAACTAATAACTACTACTAATAACTATAACTACTAGTAACTATAACTACTAGTAACTATAACTACTAATAACTATAACTACTAATAACTATAACTACTAATAACTAACTACTAGTAACTATAACTACTAATAACTATAACTACTAATAACTATAACTACTAATAACTATAACTACTAATAACTATCACTACTAATAACTATAACTACTAATAACTATAACTACTAGTAACTATAACTACTAGTAACTATAACTACTAATAACTATAACTATTAATAACTATAACTACTAATAACTATAACTAGTAATAACTATAACTAGTAATAACTATAACTAGTAATAACTATAACTACTAATAACTATAACTACTAGTAACTATAACTACTAATAACTATAACTACTAATAACTATAACTACTAATAACTATAACTACTAGTAACTATAACTACTAATAACTATAACTACTAATAACTATAACTACTAGTAACTATAACTACTAATAACTATAACTACTAATAACTATAACTACTAATAACTATAACTACTAGTAACTATAACTACTAATAACTATAACTACTAATAACTATAACTACTAGTAACTATAACTACTAATAACTATAACTACTAATAACTATAACTACTAGTAACTATAACTACTAATAACTATAACTACTAATAACTATAACTACTAATAACTATAACTACTAATAACTATAACTACTAATAACTATAACTACTAGTCATTAAAGGCAACAAGTGGCTTAATAATAGGAAGTATCCTCCATGTCTGATGGTGGAGACCAGAAGCAACAGCATCATGAAACCCACACTGGAAACTACTGGAGGTGTGATGACATCACTGACCAACACATGTGGCTTGGGCAGATAGTGTGACGGCATGATGTTTCTTGTTATTATGTTATGTTATACCATTGTTATGTTATATTGTAATGGTATATGGTTATACCATTGTTATGTTGTATGGTTATGTTATATGGTTATACCATTGTTACGTTATATTGTAATGTTATATGGTTATACTATTGTTGTTATATTGTAATGGTATATGGTTATACTATTGTTATATTGTATGGTTATGTTATATGGTTATACCATTGTTACGTTATATTGTAATGTTATATGGTTATACCATTGTTGTTATATTGTAATGTTACATGGTTATACCATTGTTACGTTATATTGTAATGTTATATGGTTATACCATTGTTGTTATATTGTAATGTTACATGGTTATACCATTGTTATGTTATATTGTAATGTTACATGGTTATACCATTGTTATGCTATATTGTTATGTCACATGGTTATACCATTGTTATGTTATATGGTTATACTATAGTTATGTTATATTGTAATGTTATATTGTAATGTTACATGGTTATACCATTGTTACGTTATATTGTAATGTTACATGTTGTACAATTGGTATGTTATATGGTTATGTTACATGGTTATACCATTGTTATGTTATATTGTTATGTTATATGGTCATACCATTGTTATGTTATATTGTTATGTTACATGTTATACCATTGTTGTTATATTGTTATGTTATATGGTTATACCATTGTTATGTTATATGGTTATACCGTTGATATGTTATATTGTTATGTTATATGGTTATACCATTGTTATGTTATATTGTTATGTTACATGTTGTACAATTGGTATGTTATATTGTTATGTTACATGGTTATACCATTGTTGTTATATGGTAATGTTACATGTTATACCATTGTTATGTTATATTGTTATGTTATATGGTTATACCATAATGTATGAGACCATTTCTGTTGGAGTTTACCATCGGCCCACTGGAATCAGTGATCACGTGCACGTGCACATCAGCACCGTGCACGTGCACGTGATGTGATGATCACAGTGCACAGAGTGCACCCCTCACACAGCTCAGCGCTGCTGATGCTACAGGAACGCCGCAGCGCCGCCGCTTTTCCTTTCCCAGACATTAATTGTTTCCCGTCCTCTGGAGGCGGCGTCTCCCGGTTCAGACGAAGACGCAGACGAGAGCGCCGCCGCCGCCGCCGCCGCCGCCGCCGCCGCAGGAACCATTCCCAGGATAGGGGTGCAGATATGCAACACGTATTTTGTCGTCGCGGCGTATGAATAAATGATGTAAAACTAGAAAGTTCATTAGCATCGGTATTAAAAAGCCTATTTGAGTAACCTTCCCCCCGTTTGACACTGTCAACGCTGTGAACATGGAGACGACCGGAAGAAGTGAGGAGACGGCCGAGAGAGAGAGAGAGAGAGACGGAGAGAAGAGAGAAACTGGGACAACACTGACTGCAGGGTGAGGGGTGGGAGGGTTTGAGGTGGAGAGGATTTGATAAGGAGAGAGACAGAGAGATGGAGAGAGAGAGAGAGAGAGAGAGGGAGAGAGGGAGAGAGAGCTTGCAGGGATCTTGAATTCTATTAGTAGCCGAGATGGGCAGAGGATGGAAAAGGATGAGGATGGAGGAGGAGGAGGAGGAGGAGGAGGAGGAGGATGGAGGAGGAGGAGGAGGATAAGGAGGAGGAGTAAGCTGGTCGTCTTCGGACCACCGTTCCTCCGTTCCTCTGAGATTGAACACAAAAGCAACCGAAAATCGCGCTCAGGCTGACGCAGAGAACAAGCGCATTACTGGCGAAGCGGCGCCGGGCGCAGGAAGCCGATTAGCGGTCCGACTCCTCATACCGCCGGACCGGACGGACGGACGGACGCCGGTCCACACCGCTGGGCTCGGTTCTCCTTGAAAATGTCGAGTTTAACATTAAAAATTCACCTACAAAATGATTTCCCCTCTTTTAAAAACACAACAACATCGCCGCATCGCTCCGGTTGCTTGAATCGCGTTACTATTATTTTCATAATCGCTCGGAGACGGAGGAAACAAAAACACACCAAAAAAAAAACAATTAGCGGATTTTTCCCACTTATCCGTTGCGACAACGCGGCGGGATAATGAGTTCCCAGCAGCGGGTCGCACCGCCGCGCGCTGCGGATACACACAATGGGGAACGCCGTTCAGAGCCGTTCTAAAAACCGGATATTAGAGACATTGAGGGAATGCGATCCGAGATTTGATTGGATCAAATATCGTAAGTGACAAAAACACGACGCATCATCGACGCCATCGCAGGCGTCAGGCGACTCCAGGCGACTCCAGGCGACTCCAGGCGATTCCAGGCGACTCCAGGCGACTCCAGGCGACTCCAGGCGACGGCGAGACGCGAGGCCTGCGAGTGTGTAGACGACGGCGCGTTAATGCGATCCGACTCTCGAGGTGTTCGGTTGATTAAGGTTTGGATGAACGGCGCGGATTTTTCCTTAATTGTTGGCACGCCGCTTCGCATTTCCATGTGCCCGTTAAAATGCAGCGGTTGTTGGCAACCCGGAGAGAACCGGCGGCGTGCGGGAGGCCGCCGCCGCCGCCGGGGTGAGTTATGCCCCGCGACCCGCGGCGAACGTGGGCCGCATCTCAATGTCTGCTTTAGCAGCAATGTGAGCGGGAGAAACAAACAATTAAAAACACACACAGCGTCCGTCAGATGTGCGTCACTTTCATACGCATTCATAGCTCAGTCTAATACATTCGGTCTGCGGCGATGCGGCGTTATGATGCGGCGTGTTGGGGATGGCGGCGAAAAACCCGAACAAAAAACGCCGGTTTGAGGTTTGAGGCGGGTGGGGAGGAGGCCTACGTCTGTGGAGGATGGAGAAATGAAAGGGAGAGTGAGACGTTCCTTCGCTGGTATGATATGGAAATTTATGGAGACGTCGCAAACACAAATCACGGCGCCGTCTCTCCTCGGCGGCCCGTATTTATGCAACGGGGCGGCGCCACCGTCTCAAGTCTGCCTCAACAAAGACCTCCTCCTCCTCCTCCACCGCCGCCGCCACACTTGGCTTCCAGGTGGAGGAGGAGAGGCTCCTCCCACATCCCTCGCCGCTCTGGAGGAGCAGCCAGAGACGGAGGAGGAGGACCAAGAGAAGAAAGCGGCGCTACAACGCTGAGGACCACTTCGCCGCTGAAGGCCTCAACTTCCTTTCTAAACACGGTTCTGGTGGCTCCAGGTAGAAGTTATGAAATGGGTTACGATTGCGCAGACTTATTTTTAGTCATTATTTAGGTAGCGCACACATATTATGAATGCCTTCGACAGAATGAGCCATTTGAATCTAGATTAATCTAGATTAATTTCAAGATTACAGTGAGATTAATCTAGATTAAACAAATTAATCTATGCCCACCACTAATATATATATATATATATATATATATATATATATTCCAATCTCGAGTATTTTTTTCTTGGAAAATAACAACACTATTGTACCGGCAGCGACTCACAGCCTCGTATTGTCGTCTAACTTACAAATAAAAGTGTGAAAATCCAGCGAGGTTGAGATCATGAATGAATGAATGAATTTCGCCCCTGATGACTTCACCACTTCACTCACAAAATATGGTTTATAATAGATCATAAAAAAAAAAACATAATCTGCATCCGTTCCTCGTTACGTGAAGTAGCACAATAATTAATGAATTGCTGTGCTGTTAACAACTACTGCAAAACGTCATGTGGGTTTTTTTTAAACTTTAGGCGATACAAAACAAAAAAATAAATAAATAAATTTTAAAAAATACACAAATGGCCGCTAGATGGTGGATTCATTTTACAGCAAACATCTCATGAACAAATGTAAACAGCAGCAGCCGGCGTGTAACTTGTTAAAGAACAATAAAACGTACTTTTGCTATTGAGTTTAGTTTCCCACACACACACACACACACACACACACACACACAATACACAAGGGGGTTCCCATTCGTTTAGAGCCAATCGCACGCCAGCTGAGACGTGGAAACTACTAATAACCAGAAGATTATTTACAGACAGAGGCGATGCGCCGAGTGGGAGGCTAAGCGTTGGATTTGCGGTGCGCTTGTCTTCCTCCATTTAGCCGCCGGTTCCTCCTCAGAGGAGAGCCGGTCCATCACCGGGTCCATCACCGGGTCCATCACCGGGTCCATTGTCCTGTGAGTGGACCGGTCTGAGTGCTGCGCCGCTTCAGGTGCAATTATGCCGCAGCATTGTCACTGGCGGTGCACTCTGCATAATGGTCTGCTTAATGGGAGTAATGATAATAATGGCCATGGCAACATGGACATCAGATGTTCCCATCGCTAATTGATTAATTGATTAAACGACTGAAGATTTTGGGTCATATAAAGAAGAAGAAGAAGAAGAAGAAGAAGAAGAAGAAGAAGAAGAAGAAGAAGAAGAAGAAGAAGAAGGAGGAGGAGGAGGTGGAGGAGGAGGAGGAGGAGGAGAAGAAGAAGAACAAGAAGAACAAGAAGAAGAAGAAGAAGGAGAAGTGTGACCCCTGCGTTTGACCCCTCACCAGCTGCAGCACCAGGAGCAGAGGGCCGCCGCAGGTCTGCCGCATGGTGCCATGCGGTCAGGAGTATTACCCTTACATGTAACATGTATGTCTTAAGGTGTGGGAGGAAACCGGAGCACCCACACACACACACACACCCACACACACACACACACACACACACACACCCCTCAGGGTTGAAGTCAAACCCAGGACCTTCTTGCTGTTGTTTCTTGTTTTTACTACCAGTAATTTAGTCAAAGCAACTGCTGAATGCAGACACATGTCATCACGGCGCAGGAAGCAGGGGGGGGGGGGGGGGGGGGGGGGGAGGGGGGGTCAGACATCTTGTTTTAGAAGAGGTGGACAGCAGCGGTCACATGGGGGTTCAACGAGATCCTCTGGACTTCAACAACCTGACAAAGACACCAGCATGCCTCCTGTCCAACCGGTGTGTTGGACAGGAGCTGAATGTATTAACAAGCGGCGCCGGTCTGAAGCCTTATTCGCACGGGATTAGTGATACCTGGGGACCCCGGGATAAGCCAAGTCTGTGTTTTAACTCAAATTCGCTGACATTATCCCCCGGATATGATGTTGGCCGATGATGTGATGATAAATAACAATATGTTCCTTAATACCGCACGCTGCCATGCATGTCATCCATCTCATCATCTTTGGAGATGTTGCTCTTCTGATGGATTTCAGCTCTTTCTGCGAATGGGTCTCCCAGAAGATGAGCCTCCTGAATGTGCACTTGTTATTGCAAATTATTACAAATCACATGAGGTCTCCAGGTTATGCTGGTCCTGTGCGAATAGGGCTTTTAAAAGTATATTTCAAGTGTTGTGTATGTGTATGCAGTACTTCACCTTATATGAGGTTAAGTACCGCATACACAATATCACTTCGATGCATTTAACTCTATTTAGAGGCCTGGAAACCCTTAAATGAGTCCAACTCAGAGAGAGAGAGAGAGAGAGAGAGAGAGGAGAGAGAGAGAGAGAGAGAGAGAGAGCGAGATGGAGAGAGAGAGAGAGAGATGGAGAGAGAGAGAGAGAGAGAGAGAGAGACGGAGAGAGAGAGACGGAGAGAGAGAGAGAGAGATGGAGAGAGAGAGAGCGAGAGAGAGAGACGGAGCGAGAGAGAGGAGAGAGAGAGAGAGAGAGAGGGAGGGAGAGAGAGAGAGAGACATAATGATCAAGCTCAGCATCCATCCTGGGAACCACAACAACAACACAAACCAGAGGACGCAACACATTCTCATTCCTGTCACAGTCGCATCATCAGTGACGGCTCTCTGGGTGCAGCTATGGGGCGAAGTCCCATCTGGCAACACAACAATGTCACACATAATAGACGTGAACACACAACACACACACACACACCCACCCACGCAATTCATGCGAACACATACAGAAAATACAGCAAATAAAAAGCAGGATGCGATGAGGTCCGGGCGTAGCGCGGGTCAAGCAGAAGGCCGACCGCCGGACGCTGAAGAGGCTTTATGAGGCCAGCGCCGCTCCCAAATGGGCAGCGGATTAGCCGCCAGCTGCGATAATGGACTTTTGATTTTCAGACATCATATTGGCTATCATGTTGACACTATGTGGGATAAATATGGATTACACTGGTAGTTAGAGCGGTGAGAGCGGTTAGAGCGCAGGCCTTCGGATTTCCATGCGGGAGGGGGAGGGGAACGCTAAATGGACCGCATTTATAAAGCGCTTTGCAGACCGGTTGGCCACTTAAAGCACTTTATAATCATTGCCTCACATTCACCCATTCATACGCACATTCATGCACACATTCATGCACACATTGGTACGCACATTGGTACACATATTCATACACACATTCATGCATACATTCATACACACATTCATACACATTCATGTACACATTCATGTACACATTTGTACACTTTCATGCACACATTCATGCACACATTGGTACGCACATTCATGCACACATTCATACACACATTCATGCACACATTCATACACATTCATGCACACATACATGCACACATTAATGCACACATACATGCACACATTAATGCACACATTCATACACTTTCATACACACATTCATACACACATCCATACACACATTCATGCACACATTCATACACACATTTGTACACACATTCGTGCACACATTCATACACATTCATACACATTCATGCACACATTCACACAGCGGCGGCGGCGTTGATCCTGCACGGCAACAGCTGTCCGGTTCGGTGCGTATGTTTAATGTTACGACTAATGCTAATATACAGTATATTACATATGCATATATGTAATATTTCAGATTTCAGCATCATCTCCCCCAAAAAAATAAATCATTCCAACTGTGCTTATTAAAACGGCGAGTCATCATAAATGTGCTCACATGAGAGTGTTGCATCCGAGACATAACTAATAACACCGAGGCCATGCGAGCCCCTGGAAACACGGAGGGAAACCCCGCGCGCTTTCCTCACAGGTCACCTAATCGTGAATCATTTTCCTCGAGAGGGAGGACATACTTTTAAAAAATGTATTTGAAAGTCAGATTTGTTTTGTGGGGGGGGGGGGGGGGGGGGGGGGCTGGGGGGGGGGGGACTTTGTTTCAGGGCTTTAGAAAGCTTTATTGTTCAGCCGGTGCACACGCTGCTTATTAGACACACGGCGGCCGGAGAGGAGGAGACGACACCGTCACCGGAAACCATTTCACTAATAGACAGGAAAACTCTCCGTCGAATCGTTTGGCAACGTTACACCGCGTCGCTCCTGCAGAGCGAGAGCGGCGGCGGCGGCGGCGGCGGCGGCGGCGGCGGCGGCGGCGGCGGCGGCGGCGGGCCGAACCGCGGCCTTCTTTGACACATTGGCAGTGAAACGATACGGCGCCCGCAGAACGCACAGTTGGAGGGAAGTCCATATAATAAACACTGGTAAACACAACACAGTTAATATTGTAAAACGTGATTCTCGCCAGCCGGCGGTCTTCTCCTCCTCCAGCAGGAATCCTGTATGTTGTTGTTGTTGTTGTTGTTGTTGTTGTTGTTTAAAGCGAAGCGTTTGGGCGGCTCACAGCTCCGACGGCGCGGCGCTAACATGCAGCCAGAACCCGACACAGTAACACCAAAGGATGCTATTGATTTAACAAAGCACCCGCACTCAAGGCCAATTTGATCTCTCCCTCTCTCCCCATCTCTCCCCCCTCCTCCCCCGTCTCTCCCCCCCCCCCCTCCCCCATGTCCCACTGACAGGCAGTCCATTGAAATCAACAGTCTGAGCTCTTATACACACACACAACCCGCTGATAAGGATGAATAAGGAAAACATACGCGGGTGCGATGCAAACATATAGAAGAGTCTCTGTCTCCTCAGCTCGCCGTCCTTCGATTTTCCCCGACAGCCGCTGATCCGATCGACTTCACACTTGGCGCGCGAATCGCTGCGGACCGCAGGCAGCCGACTGTGAGGCGTGAGGATATGAGCGGCGCTCCGGAAAAGCTGCGAGCAACAACACCGTAAACCGAGCGATCGGTGCGAACCGAACCGACGCCGCGCCGGTCGATATGGAGCTCCAGTCAGGCTGGTACGTTGTAAGAGTGCATTTAATACCATTTAGTCGCTTTTTTAAATACTTTTTATTTGCATAAGTTGAGTCTATGAACCTCTTCCAAGAGTCAAATTGCATTTCTTGCCAGAACTCGCCACACGTGTCTCTGCATTGCCGCCATTTGCAAAAACAAGATAAGAGACTCGTTTGGCCCAAATAGGAAATCAGAGGATTTCCATTTGATTATTTATTCATTTAGCAGATTTAAAGCGATGGTGGACTGATGATGTCATGGTGGTGATGTCATTAAGGAGCAGGGATCCGGCCTCCTGCTCAGGGACGCCTACAGGTGGAGGACACTGAAGACAGACGCGCCTCCGGCTGCGACCCCACTGAGCGCCGCTCCCCTCCTGCGTCTGAGTGTTTGACTGAACGACAGATTCAACATTTGTAAAAGTGGACCTGCCGGCAATTCAGACTTTTTTGGGCTGATAATGAACTCAAGCAGAACTTTTAATTGTTTTAACCGTTATCTGCTCCTGGATATTCGGGGAGTTAATGTGGGCCGCGCTCCGCCCGGCGCCGCTCCTCCGAGACCTCGCGCACCAATTCATTATCCCTTGTTAAGGTCGGCAATCAAATGCTTAATTTGATCTCCAAAAGCAGATATAAAATAAAATAAAAATTAATTATGTGAAGACTAGTCTAGTCCAAAAGTCTGGTTTTGTTAAAGTGAGTCGGCGTACGTGGCGGTGTGACACGCGGGCGGCGGCGGCGGCGGCGGCGGCGTTTCTGGAGGGAAATGGTTTCTGGTGTCAGTCAGAAACGAACACTTCAGAAGACCTCCGACGCGGTGACGTCTCCGCTCCGCCTCAGCGGCGGCAGTTTAATTGCAAGCAGAGGTCATCTCTAACACTTTCAGCGCTTATATGTCGAAATATGACGAAAAAAAACCCCACACGTGACTGTACAGCGCTCATACGATACGCTACACACGTGTGCTGGGAATATAGAAACCCATCACAATATTATTCAACATCATCATCAGTACACAGCAGCTGATTTAAATACCGCCGCCGTCAATTAGTCAAATGTTCTGTTAGCGATCGATTAACTTCACAGAGGAACTACACAGCAAAGAACTGAATCAGCAACGCTAACACACGAGATGTCCTCGCGTGTGATTTCTCCACACGCAGGCGTTCAGTAAGACCGCCTCCCAGCAGAACCACAGATCCCGCCCCCATAACCGCCGCCGCCGCAGCAGAACCCGCCAAAAGCTCGCCAAGGTCGCCGCCCCGAGCGACTCAGGCTTGTTTGAATACAGGGAAGTGAACCGTCGCCGCCGCCGCCGCCGCCGCCGCCACCGCCGCGGGTCGCGACCCCAAAAGGTCTCCAGTGCGGGTCAACAGCACCGCCAGCGGTTTCCGGGCCCTTTGCCACCTGGACGCCAAACGCACGCCGTTAGCCTGAGCTAAATGTGCGTGTCGGCGTTTTAAACACTTTTGGGGGGAAAGTCACAACCTTATTATTATTTGTAGTTTTTTATTCGGCTGCCCTTCGCCAGCCGTAGATTTACTTATTTATTTACAGGTTTACTTCGCCGGCGTTGCAGACTATGATGACAACACGCCGTGATGATGCACACACACACACACACACACACACACAGCGTGATGGTCCGGCCCATTAGACGCTTTATCAGCAAAAATATTCAATCAATACGGCGGAAGCTCTTGGCTAATCAATATCTGATTGAGTATTGCGCAACACTTCGGACGCGTCTCTCTCTCCGCCACACATCCGTCTCCGGGAGGTCAGTCACCGCTTCCATAACGCCAATAAATGTAATGATTATGGATGTGAGCATGTACCGGCTAAATCAGTCGTCGTAAAAACCACAAAATAAGTTTATAACTTACGACTCCCGGGTCCGCGGAGAGGCGCCCGGCGCACAACTTTATTAATGCGCAGCGCCGTTACATCCCTCTCCCTCTCCCTCCGTTTGGGTTTGAGTCTCCGCCAAAAAGGGCCGCAGAGCCGCTTTGTATTTCAGCGGTACGATCGTATCGGTCGCTCAGAGTCGTGAGTCAATATTGGCGTCCGTCTGTGTGGAAACTTCATGCCGGTGCATCTCGAGTTGAAATTAATAATAATTCTGCGTATTTCGGGGTTATTTAAATTTGAACAGCCCCTTAATCACAGATACAATCGCCGGGCGCTTCGCAGACCCGCGTGACGTGACGGCAAACCCTCGAATCCCCGCAGCAGCAGAGGAGGAGAGGGATCTCTCTCCCGCCGGAGACGGGAAGGAGTGCGATCGCCGAGACGACTTGATAGTCATTTATTCATTGTTATCACGTTATTATTATTATCTTTTATTCGCTTAAACGGGGACCGCGTTTAGACGGCGCTTTGAGGGATCACAACGGACAAGATGTGGCGGGTCGAGCTTTCCATAGGGCTCAGCTTGGATTAAGATTAGTGTTGTAATGGACACAAATAAACCTCCCATGTCTCCCCCCCTCTGGGCTCCTGTCTCCCCCCCCTCTGGGCTCCTGTCTCCCCCCCTCTGGGCTCCTGTCTCCCCCACTGGGGGGTATTGTCCTCCAGATTAAATGCTACGTGCTACGGTAGCTAATCAATACATTTTCCACGCCGAGGGTTTCTTAAAACACGACTAAAAAGCAAAAGCATAAAGTCTCATCCGTGAAAAATGCTCAAGAATTGCAGATATTGTGATTCCTAATGTGACAGATTCCTCTGGTTTCTTAAAACACGACTAAAAAGCAAAAGCATAAACTCTCATCCGTGAAAAACGCTCAAGAATTGCAGATATTGTGATTCCTAATGTGACAGATTCCTCTAAAATGACATCCGGTTCCACTTCCGCCCGCCGTATGGATTTAACATCCATCACACGCCATTCATGTGACACCGCATGTTATACTTAGCGGAGATAATAATATCGAGTTTCCAGCCGGTTGGAGGCAAAACGGGGACACGGCGCCGCGTTCGTTAATTGCCGGCTATTAAGGCCATCGCCGCCGGCGTGACGCAGAAACACCGCTTCCATCACCCGCCGCACATGAAGAAGAACACTCAAACCCCGCAGAGTGCAAGGGCAGCAATGCATTGTGGGCAATTTGGCCGTTACCGTCGCCACACACACACAACACACACAAAGAGAGAGACCATTTGGTCCTTGGGTGGAAGTGTACCGCGCCGCCGCGCCGCCGAGGGACGCCGGCGCTTCACAAAAGAGTCCTTTCACCGCTGATTGACTTCCCTCAGGACCGCAGCACAGCCGCCGTCTAAAGTCTGTGTGTGTGTGTGTGTGTGTGTGTGTGTGTGTGTGTGTGTGTGTGTGTGTGTGTGTGTGTGTGTGTGTGTGTGTGTGTGCGTGCGTGCGTGCGTGTGTGTGTGCTTCACGTGTGCAGAAGCCATCGTCTGGTCTGGAGATGTTACATAGGAGCGGGAGGGGAACAGAAGACACCGTCCAACACACCAAAGACGTTACAATAATAGAAATCGGTTGCTCTTTCGATGCTTACATGGACATTTGCTATGCTTCAAAACTGCTGAAATATCAACCATGGTACAATGTTTTCAGTAATTCTGGCTATTCCTGTAAAATCATTTTTGGTAGTTTAGGTCATGTGCACAAGATGTGTGTGAGAGGCCTGCAGATCTGTGGACTACATAAGAACAAGGCCAAAAAACTGGCAAAATATTGCTCTGTATCAGCAGTAATTGGTAGCCTCTACATATGGAGGCGTAGATGTCACCTGTACCCTTAATGTGCATTATGGACTAGGTTGTTGGCTGCTGTTGTACACCTTTCTATCAAATTTGGATTATGTCACGATATATGCTTATCTTCTAATCCAAATAAAGTGTTAAAATGTGTGTGTGTGTGTGTGCTTCACGTGTGCAGAAGCCATCGTCTGGTCTGGAGATGTTACATAGGAGCGGGAGGGGAAACAGAAGACACCGTCCACACACTCACAGACCGGCATTTCAACGCCGGGTCACTGTGGACATCAGATTCACGGTGAGGACGGCGTTCTTACGGACCCGCTCTCCGCGAGGCGCCGCTCCGGTATCCGGAATCGATGGGCGTAGTATTTTGTCCGTCGCGTCTCGTTTCTATAGAAACCCGATCGTAGAAGTTCCCATAATAGCATCGGCAAACTTAGCGTCTTATCGACCGGCGGTCCCCTTTGTGTTGTGATGTCCATCATAAGAGTCGGATACGTGACACACGCGGCCTCATGCTAAATGCGGGATATGATTACGCCACACACACACACACACACACACACACACACACACCCTGAAGACAGATGCACTGTTATTAAAGCATTCATTTCTGAAGCGCAGCCCTTTCACACATCATGAGAGATGATGAGGCCGACATGGGAAAGGGTAATTGTGGCGCTGAGTAACGGCGACCGCTCCTTTTCTTCCACCTGCTGCTGTGCGTCGTTAACATCGTCTGCGTGGGTGGGCACGTCATTTATTTATTTATTTATTTTCTTCTTCCTGGCACTAAGCACATTAAAAAACGAAAATTATATTTCCAAGAACAATATGGAGAGAGAAAAAATGAAAATGAAATGGGTTTTAGAAGATGGCCCCGTGACAAAAAAGGAGCCGCGTTCAAATATCTCAAGCGTCCGCACTGAGCCGCTTAATAAATATAAAAAGGATTGTGATGCGTTGTGGACAACAGACTCAGATCCACCGCCGAACAATGGAGCTGCAGATAATGAAACACCAAACGGTTGACAGTAACCACAGTTCAGATGCCAAAGATGCTAAAGAAGACCCATCACAATGTAATAATACAATAAAAAAAATAAAATAAAATAAAAAAAAAATATATATATATATATATATATATATATATTTTTTTTTTATATATATGTATTTTTTTTTAAATATATATATATATATATTTTTTAATTGTATTATTACATTGTGATGGGTCACATTGTGATCACAATGTAGTAATACAATAAAAAAAAAAATATATATATATATATATATATATATATATATTATTATTTTTATTTTTTTTATATATATATATATTAAAAAAATAACAAAAACAACAAAAAAAATAACAAAAACATATTATATATATATATATATATATATATAATATGTTTTTGTTATTTTATATATATATATATATATATATATATATATATATATTTTTTTTTTACATTTATTTATTTATTTATTTTTTATTGTATTATTATTTATTTTTTATTGTAGTATCTGTATGAAGAGCAGCCTAGGGGCATTTAACCTAACGCAAGTCAACGATGCCAGGAGAGGATTTGTCCATCAGACGGCCCCTTGCTCCCTTCCTCTGTTCTCCATCCAGCCTGGATCCTCAGTGAGACAGGCTGGATCCTCAGTGAGACAGGCTGGATCCTCAGTGAGACAGGCTGGATCCTCAGTGAGACAGCCTGGATCCTCAGTGAGACAGGCTGGTATCCTCAGTGAGACAGCCTGGATCCTCAGTGAGACAGCCTGGATCCTCAGTGAGACAGCCTGGTATCCTCAGTGAGACAGCCTGGTATCCTCAGTGAGACAGCCTGGTATCCTCAGTGAGACAGCCTGGATCCTCAGTGAGACAGGCTGGTATCCTCAGTGAGACAGGCTGGATCCTCAGTGAGACAGGCTGGTATCCTCAGTGAGACAGGCTGGATCCTCAGTGAGACAGGCTGGATCCTCAGTGAGACAGGCTGGTATCCTCAGTGAGACAGCCTGGATCCTCAGTGAGACAGCCTGGATCCTCAGCGAGACAGGCTGGATCCTCAGTGAGACAGGCTGGATCCTCAGTGAGACAGTGAGACAGCCTGGATGCTC
>JAOPHQ010003322.1:0-2500 GCA_030340625.1 Merluccius polli | reverse complement strand
ACCAATGAGGCATCATGAGTGGGTGCGTTTAGGTGGTGGTGGAGGTGAAGGTGGGGGTGGAGGTGGTGTGTGTGTGTGGGGGGGGGGGGGGGGGGGGGGGATTGTCTCCATCTAGCCATGACCAATCAGCAATGAAGACAACAAAACAAACAAACAAACAACAAGAACCACATACAGGACCACAGACAGGACCACGGACAGGACCACAGACAGGACCAGGGACGGGACCAGGGTCTGGTCCGTCTCCAGGGACTCACCGTGGCAGAGGGACGCCAGGCACAGCAGGAGCGTGGAGGAGCCGCAGCATCTCGCAGCAGCAGCAGACATCGCAGACATCCCAGACGCACGTAATCCCAGGGGGGCAGCGAGGTCCTCACACGACGCCGGGGCCGGGACCAGGACCGGGACCGGGACCAGGAGCGGGTCTGCGGACTCCGACACGTGTCCACTTCAGGGTCTCCGCGGAAGACGCATCACGACGTCCACTTAGAAAACCACCGCCGATGACTCCTCCGCCGGGAAGGGACCAGGTCTCCGGACTTGGGGACTTGGACCCTCTCCCTGTGACCAGGTCTCCGGACTCGGATCCTCTCCCTGTGACCAGGTCTCCGGACTTGGACCCTCTCCTCTGTGCTCAGTGATTTCCAAGCGCCGTCTCGGCGCGTCCACGGGGTCCTGGGGTTTGGTGATGGAGGGTCTGATGGAGTCCGGGTCTGGTGGAGGACGGGTCTGATGGAGGACGGGTCTGGTGGAGGGTGTGATGGAGGACGGGTCTGATGGAGGACGGGTCTGATGGATGGAGGACGGGTCTGGTGGAGTCCGGGTCTGGTGGAGTCCGGGTCTGGTGGAGACGCACGGCTCGCTCCCACCTCGCTTTACGCGCCGCACGCAGATGGAGATGGAGAGAGAGAAAGAGGCGCGTGCGCCAAAACCCACGGACCTCTGGACGAACTCCGCGGTTCGGTCCTGTCTGTTCTGGTCCGGTCTGGTTCGGTCCGGTCCGGTCCGGTTCGGTTCGGTCCGGTCCGTTTCAGTCCGGTTAGGTCCGGTCCAGTCCGGTTCTCCACCCACAGCGGGGAGGCGGATCACGTCCGCGGCGGACTTCACGCGTCGACGTGCGGCGTCGGTTCCGCCAGGTGAGGTGAGGTCCACTAGAGTCCTCCTGCGGTATTCCTCCCGTCCAGACGCGCCGGTTCCGACGTCTAGTTCGTGCGCTTTTCACACACTTCCTCCTCCAGCACCGGCGGCGACACGGGACGGAGACAGAGACTCAGCGGACCCGGAGTCCAGGGGGTCCAGAGGGTCCAGGGGGTCCAGGGAGACGAACCAGCGGTCCGCCTTCAGCTCCGACCCGACGGATGGTCCGACTGCGGAGGAGATGTTTCCTCATCCCGCCGCTCGGATCAGAGTGGGCAGAGCAGCGGTGTGTCACGTGACCCCCCCCCCTCCTCCCTTCTTCCCTCATGCACACACGCACACACACACACACACGCACACAGACACACACACACACGCACACACACTTTTAGTGTACCCTGCTGCAACAGGCCTACTTGGTATATTCCTACCTGTTATATTCCTACCTGGTATATTCCCACCTGTTATATTCCCACCTGTTATATTCCTACCTGGTATATTCCTACCTGTTATATTCCTACCTGGTATATTCCCACCTGGTATATTCCTACCTGTTATATTCCCACCTGGTATATTCCTACCTGTTATATTCCCACCTGTTATATTCCTACCTGGTATATTCCTACCTGGTATATTCCTACCTGGTATATTCCCACCTGGTATATTCCTACCTGTTATATTCCTACCTGGTATATTCCTACTTGGTATATTCCTACCTGGTATATTCCTACCTGTTATATTCCCACCTGTTATATTCCTACCTGGTATATTCCTACCTGGTATATTCCTACCTGGTATATTCCCACCTGGTATATTCCTACCTGTTATATTCCCACCTGGTATATTCCTACCTGTTATATTCCCACCTGTTATATTCCTACCTGGTATATTCCTACCTGGTATATTCCTACCTGGTATATTCCCACCTGGTATATTCCTACCTGTTATATTCCCACCTGTTATATTCCTACCTGGTATATTCCTACCTGGTATATTCCTACTTGGTATATTCCTACCTGGTATATTCCTACCTGTTATATTCCTACCTGGTATATTCCCACCTGGTATATTCCTACCTGTTATATTCCCACCTGGTATATTCCTACCTGTTATATTCCCACCTGTTATATTCCTACCTGGTATATTCCTACCTGGTATATTCCTACCTGGTATATTCCCACCTGGTATATTCCTACCTGTTATATTCCTACCTGGTATATTCCTACTTGGTATATTCCTACCTGGTATATTCCCACCTGTTATATTCCCACCTGGTATATTCCCACCTGTTATAATCCTACCTGGTATATTCCCACCTGTTATATTCCCACCTGGTATATTCCCACCTGGTATATTCCCACCT
>JAOPHQ010003321.1:0-20886 GCA_030340625.1 Merluccius polli | reverse complement strand
CCTCAGACGCGGCGGTGTGTCAGTCTCACGGCTGGGGTGAGCAGCACGCCATCGCCACGGCGACGACGATGGAGCTGGGCAAGGCCAAGCTGATGAAGACGGGCCTCAACGCGCTCCACCAGGCCGTCCACCCCGGTGCACGGCGTGGCGTGGACGGACGGCAAGCAGGTGTGCCTCACGCCCCTCCTCCTCCCCGCCGCCGGCGTTGGCGGCGGCGGCGGCGGCGGCGAGGTCCGCTTCGGCGACGCCAACGTCATCGGCCAGTTCGAGCACGTCCTGGGCCTGTCGTGGGCGCCGGCGTGCGGCCGCCCCCCCGGCGCCCCGGCGCTGCTCGCCGTGCAGCACAAGAAGCACGTGACGGTGTGGCAGCTGCGGCTCGGCGGCGGCGGCGCCGGAGCGGCGGCGGCGGCGGCGGCGGCGGCGGCGGCGCCGGAGCGCTGCGACACAACGCTGCTGTGCGCGCAGACGTGCGAGCTGAGCGAGCCGTGGCCGCTGCTGCCGCAGGGCTGCGTGTGGCACCCGGCGCTGGACGTCCTCGCCGTCCTGACCCGGCGGGACGCCTCGGTGCTGTTCCAGGTGCGCGGCGGCGGCGGCCGGCGGTGGCGGCGCCGACAACTCCGGGTCCGGCCGCCGGGTCCGGGCGGACGTCCCGCCCGGCGCCGCCGTCCGCTGCGCCTGCTGGACCAAGGACGGCGGCCGGCTGGTGGTGGCGGCGGGCGGCGCCCTGCACTCGTTCGTGTGGGACGACGGCCCGCAAGAGCCTGCTGCCGTGCGCCTTCTGCCCCGTGTTCGACGTGGGCGGCCGCGTGTGCGCCGTGGCGGCCACGGCCGGGTCGCAGGTCGCCGTGGCGACGGAGCTGCCCCTGGACAAGCTGTGCGGGCTCGGCGGCGGGCGCGGCGGTGTTTGAGGCGCCCGCTCAAGACCCGCCCTCCCCGCACGCCGCCGATGGTGCGGCGGCGGCGGACTCGTCCAGGCGGAGCTTCCTGGAGACGGCGTGCTCCTCCCTGGCGTCCTCGGGCCCCGTGGACCTGACGCACCTGCTGGCGCGCCACCGCCGCTCGGACCCCAGCCCGCTGCTGCACCTGCAGCGGCGCGACGCGGCGGCGGCGGCGGCGGCGGCGGCGGCGGGCGCGGGCCAGGACTCGTCCCACCTCATCCTGGTCACGTACGAGCGCAAGGTGACCACCAGCCGCAGGGTGAGCATCCCGGGCATCCTGGTGCCGGACGTGGTGGCGTTCGACCCGCGCGGCGCCACGGTGGCGGTGGCGTCCAACGCCTGCAGCATGGTGCTGGTGTACTGCGTGGCGGCGTCCTCGGCCGTGCCCAGCGTGCAGCAGATCTCGCTGCAGAAGAGCGAGCGGCCGAAGGGCGCCTGCTTCCTGAGCGACCGGCTGCTGCTGCTGATGGTGGGCCGGCAGAAGAGCTGCGCCGCCGACAACGCCGCCTTCCTCCCCTCCTCCTCCGCCTCCAACACGGACAAGTACGCGCTGCGCATGGTGGTCAAGGACCTCGTGCACGGCGGCGGCGGCGACGGCGACCCGGCGGCGGCGGCGGCGATGGTGGCGGCGACGGCGGCGTCTTGCGCCTCGCCCTCCTCCGCCTTCTTCCCCCGCGCCGAGTCTCCGGCCCGCCTCCACCAGGAGCGGATCCGGAGGCATTCGGAGCACGCGCCCCGGGACGAGCGTCTGGGCCAGGGGATCAAGGACCTGGTGCTGCCGGGCGGCGGGGCCGTGGGGGCGGGCGGCGGCGGCGGCGGGGCCGCGGTCCCCCGGGGGGGAGCAGGCGCAGGCTGGTGGAGGAGGTGACGGTGGCGGCGGCGGCGGGCGGCGCACAGCGGCGAGCTCAGCCCCGTGACCAGCCAGGTGTGCTTCTCGGCGACCTCCAGCTGCTCCTCCATGGAGAACTTTGACAGCGGCCGCGCGCACGCCCCCCGCCACTCCCACGTCCCTGCGCTTCGACGCCTCCGACAACAAGCCCCCCCCCCTCTCCGGCGGCCACGCCACCGCCGCCGCGGCGCCGCCGCCCGCGTGGGATAAGGGAGTGGCGGCGGCGGCCCGGGAGCGAGGCCTGGAGCAGCTGGTGGAGAACATGGAGCGGCTGTTCGCCGCGCTTCGCCGACGTGCAGCAGTGCATGGCGGAGATCCGAGATTACGCCCAGAACGGGAAGAAGGCCGTCGCCGCCGCCACCGCCGGCGCTACGCCGTACCCCAGCGCGTTGGAACCGCCGTACGTCAACATCACGTGTCAGGTGAGAGAGACTAGTCTAAAGGGAATCTCTTTTGAGAAGTCACGCGTGCGGTGGCGGCGGCGGCGGCGGGGGCAGGCGGGGCGGCGGGGCGGGGGCGGCGGCGGCGGGGGGCAGCAGTGGCGGCGGCGGGGGGTGGCGGGGGGGGGCGGGGTTGGCGGCGGCGGCGGGGCGGCGGCGGCATTAGCGCACCTTTGGATCAAAATATTCACATTGTGTTCGTGGTGTTTTTTTTAGGATTCGCGGCGGCGCCGAGAGGATTTCCCCGGTGTTCCCTATATGAGCCGCTCCAAACGACAGGCAGGCAGCGCGGCTTTAGACGCCTTAATCCTCCCCGGGCGGCTACTTTGTCTTCGGGGATTAGTCAGAGGAAAAGGACTTCACTTAATGGAGTCGGCGAAACGAGTGTGTGTGTGTGGCCGAGCATTAATCAGTTCCTCCTCTGAGGAGGAGGAAGAAGAAGAAGAAGCGTTCATGTCTTTGGTGGAACAGGAATATTTTAGCGCGGCGAGGGGGAGTCCACAGCGGGGGGGGGCGCCGGTCAATCAAGCGGTTTAAATAAAAAATGTGATGCGTCCCAAAAAGTTTTCCGGGGCGGCAGGGAGAAAAAGTTTTTAATTAAATTCATTCATGATTTACTCTCTTCATTTATCAGCCCCGCTTATTCTCCAGAGCGACCTCTCAGCGGGTAGAGATGGTTGTTAAGGAGCAGGTCAGCTTAGTTGCCAAGGCAACTCGCTTTAAGGATGCCTACAGCGAGGCCTGCGGATATTGGGGATCGAACCCGGGAGCTTTTGGCCGGGAGTCACTGTCCTGCCTCCTATATACTACACTGTTCTGAATCTGTGTGTGTCTGGTTTGTTTTTTGGTTTTTTTACAGAGGCAGCTGTCGGAGAACGTGTTCTTCGACGAGCGCCGGCCCGTGCTGCTGTGCGAGGGCAAGCTGCGACTGAGCGCGCTCCATGACCTCTTCAACCTCACCACCGTGGAGATGTCGTCTGGTACGTACGGTCGTGTCTTTGTTCTTCTTCTTCTCCTTCTTCTGGTTCTCTGCGGTGACATCTGGGATCCAGCGGTCCTACTAAACAGCAAGGGGCCGGAAACCGAACAGCAAGGGGGCGGAGCTACGCCTTCTTTCCCGTTTCGTTACGGACATATTGTATTGAAGAGATACGCGTTTGCGTGGGTGGGTGATGCTTTCAGAAGGGGATTTTAATAAGTTTAGTGGCCAGTCTATAGAAATAGACTATAGAAATAGTCTATAGAAATAGACTGGCCTAGTGTTGATTTGAAAACCTTTTAGAGACACTTTTTTGACAGTTTACTACCGCTGGCCGAGTTTGTGCTACTTGCAGATCCCCGCCTCCTGCAACACGATTGGTCGACAACACTAATATGAAGCGCCCCGTTTACCCAGATTTGAGCTCATCAGACTTAAGATATTAATCTGAAGTTATGTGTTTTTTTATTGTTGTACACGTTGAAAAGGTGAGTTCATGAACAAAGGAGCATTCAAAGCCAAAAATGTAAAAAAAAAAGTGTGACCAGAGGCGGGACATTTGGGTGTACAGCATCAACTTCAACACTGTCTTGTGTGTGTGTGTGTGTGTGTGCGTGCCTGCCTGCCTGCCTGTGTGTGTTTACACTCGCGATCAGCCGAAAGTCAACCGGACGGGTGTGTGTTTACACCGATATCGCGTGATTTTCAAACCTGAAAGAAGAAGAAGGAATAAAAGAGAGGAGGAGGAGGAGGAGGAGGAATGTTGCACTTATTTGGGTGTAAATGTGCGGGATGCGTCGTCGTGGCGTTTGCTCCGCTGGCGTGTGTGTACGCTATAATTGGAAGTGATTACAGATTAGCCCAGCCTGGATTATAAGGTCTTAACCGAAGGAAGTTTACGTCTTCCCCTTCCCCGCACGGACCGCTGTGTTGTTTTTACAACTCACGCGATGTATACGTTTCTTCCCTTGGTGATAAATGACAAACGCGAATGTGTACTAAACATTTCATTTATAATGTATATATATAATGTATGTGTCTGTAAATGTGGTTCTACAGTTATCTGAAATACAAGAAAATCTGACCTGTGTCCACTCAGTTCTCAGTCAAGTGCTTTATTTTATTTAGACCTACTACTTTACTACTTGTACTACTACTACTACTACTACTGCTGCTACTACTACTACTATAATAAGAACTCACATTCAGCCATTCATGCACTCATTCATTCACTTGACGGCGGCGTCAGCCATGCAAGGCAACAGCTTAGGTGCCCTGCTGAAGGGCCCCTCAACATTTAGCATTGAGGAGGAACCAGGGGTCGATGATTTTTATTTGTTCACTCACGTTTCTTTCTTTTTGTTTTTTCTCCAGGGCCCTTGTGGATTGTGTTGGTGGCCGACGCCGGCGGCTTCGTCCCGCTGACCTTCAAGCCCCGGGACGAGCTGACGGTGCGGAACGGGAGGAGGAAGAGCCCCTTCCTGTCCCCCGGGAGCCCGGAGACCCCCAGCCCGCCCGCCCCCCATCCCCGGCCCGGCCTCCCCCCGGCCCCCGCCCCCATGGCGTCCTCCCCCGGCCCTCCCGGCCCCGCCCCCATGGCGTCCTCGCCCCGGCCCGCCCGGCACGCTGGTCCTGGCCCCGGTCCCCTCGCCCGTCCTCCCCCTCCCCCAACCCCACCCCTACCCCCACCCAGACTGCCAACCCGGCACCGATGGACGCCTCCCACATAGCAAGCGACCGCGTTAACCGCCGTGGCGCGCCGAAATCACAACCATTTCCCAACCCTATTTAAAGTACCGAACCGGGCTGCAAAACCAAACGGGCCGACCCTCATGTACATACTGTATAATAAGGAAAAGACCAAATAGTAGTTTTAGGGATTGTCAAAGCAAGGATGGACTCCGAATGGACGCAAACAATTTCTAAGCAGCGTTACGTTGATCGCTTCGCGTTCTTTTATTTTTGTACCGGAGAACTGCTGTGCTTTTCAAAGGGCCTTCGACTAACGCAACGTTTACATGATGCTTGGACACAGAAACCGACTTGAATGTGGAGAGATTACAATAACAAGCCAGTTAGGATGTTATGCAGTAAGTTGGACTTAGTTGAGGATTATTTCATCAAAACATATTTAAAAAATATAAATCTTTTTTTTTTTTGTAAACCCCATTTGCAATGTAGATGAAAATGCCACTTTGGGTGCCATTGCTGTCCAAATGTGAGCTATTTTTAGTAAATTAATTGACTGACAGAGCAGTTAATAGAACAACTTAATATGTATCGGGAATAATGGCTTATATTACCGAATAATGTGAATAAACTATCTGCACTGGCATGGTATGTGTTGTGTGAGTATTATATTTCCTATGGGAAATTAGAGATGTGTACAACCAGGGGTGATTCTAGGGTCAGAGCTTTAGGGGTGCTGAGCACCCAATGAGCCCCACTGCCACCACCCACCCTTTTTTCACACAAAAACAAAAAATATGTCTATTGAAAAATAACTTTATCATTCACACACACACACACACACACACACAGAGAGTAATTCTAGGAGTTAGTATATACTATGCCCCCATGAATGTGATGTGATTATTATTGTTGCAAAGCCTGGTTCAGGTTAAATCCTCTGTAAAACATGAATGAATACAGCAAAAGAAAAACATTTAACTTTATTTTATTGTCTGGTTTGATAGTCAGACAACTGAAAAATAACAGATAGCCTACAAATCTATGAATAAATAACAATGGGGCAATTGCTCTGTCAGTTAGCATTGCATTAGCTGCGCTGCGGTTTAAAACCGTACTCCGGAAACCGGAGGTTTTGGAGTTTAACTCGCAGCTGCGCACGAAGTTAAACCTGATTGCTGTGTACTGACCGACACAGGATCAGCTGATTCGTAGTAAAACTCGTGTTAAACCGGAAGTACTCTGATTTCCCGTTATACTCCAGCAGATGCAGTCTTAACTTAATGTTGGATGCATTTTGTGCTATAATTACCAACAAAAACTTAATGGGAATGTAAAGTGAACTTTAATATAATAAAACGCAAATAATGTTGAAATATATTATGAAATAGTCTAGCCTACTTTTTGTGGAAATCTGAGTCTGGAATCTGAATCTGCCCTTACCTACGTCAATCAATCGATTACTCCCCCCCCCCCCCCCCCCTCAACAATCGCGCCGTACCAGGGGGCGCCCCCGATCGCGCAGCACCCCCCCCCACACACACACACACACACACACACACACACCCCGTCAACAACCGCGCACCACGTAATGTTTATGGGGGGCGCCAAAATTGTTGCTGCATACCCCCCTGACACGATGAACATGTCTCGGATAGAGAACTATAACGAGGAGCAGAAGTTATATTTATTGAACTGCATTCGAGGTGTTGTGGACACGGTGGAAGAGGAAAGACACCACCACCACCACCACCACGCTCCGAAGAAAGTCTGTTTGGGATGATCTCTCAAACACATTTAACAGTAGATCTTCCAGCAGAAGACCGAGCAGCGGCACATTTAAAGAGTTTATGGAAGCGCTTGAAAGTTGAAGCGCGTAATGCTATTGCTGAGCGGACGCACGACCGAGACCTGAGCCCCGTGAGCCGTGAAATATCACTGCTCATTCCAAGTCGACTATGTCCAATATTGTTATTGTACTGAAGGCCTATCTGGCGTAATAAGTGTAAATGTATCATACATTATTATTAATACTACTAATAATAATTAATAAAACTAATTCTGTGTGTGGCGGTTATAATGGAGCCTTGTTTCATCCTGCAAACTGGTTTAGTCTCCTCTAAAACCATGTCCGTTTCGAGACTAGACTAACACGCACAAAATACGCCCCTAGTGTCTGATGTGAATTTCTCTGAAGACACAGCAATTGAGATCAAGGTAAAACGCAGCTGCAGGTTAAACCACAGGTACATACGACACAGCAATGGAGCTTAAGACGTCACGTGACTTCTTGCGTCACCGACGAGTTTAAAACCGTGTTAAACTCTAAAAAGTGGCTAACGTAGCGGCAGAGCAATTGCCCCAACTAATTTAAAAAGCCACAGTGAGTGTTTTCACACATACTGGTGGTATACAGTGATGTGTCGTTTCGTTTGTTTTCACTCTGGTCCAAACGCCGCACCACTGGCAGGGCTTCATGTTATATTTCATGAGAATGTATTGATTGAGAAAGGTTTTTGATATTGTTAACGTTATTAACATTATTAACGTTGTTACCGTTGTTAACGTTATTAACGTTATTTACGTTGTTACGTTATTTATGTAGGCCTAATTTACGTAACTTACGCAAATTGCGTAAGTAGCCTAACTAAGTAAGTAGCCTAACTTACGTAAGTAGCCTAACTTACGTAATTTGCGTAAGTTACGTAAATTACTTACGCAAATTACGTAACTTACGCAAATTACGTAAATAACTTACGCAATTTACGTAACTTACGCAAATTACGTAAATAACTTACGTAAATTGCGTAGCGTAAGTTACTTACGTAATTTGCGTAAGTTACGTAAATTGCGTAACTTACGCAATTTACGTAACTTACGTAAATTGCGTAAGTTATTTACGTAAATTGCGTAAGTTACGCAATTTACTTAACTTACGCAAATTATGTAAGTAACTTACGCAATTTACGTAACTCACGCAATTTACGTAAGTTATTTACGTAATTTGCGTAAGTTACGTAATTTGCGTAAGTTACGTAAATTGCGTAAGTTACTTACGCAATTTACGTAACTTACGCAAATTACGTAAGTAACTTACCACACACCCCACCGAGACACGCAGAGGGAGACAGAGGGAGATAAAGAGAGACCTGGGCCGTGTTCCGATAGCCGTACTACCCGTACTTAGTATACTTAGTTTGAGTACGTAGGGTGTTCCGATTATGATCGCGGCGAAAAGAAGTGTACTTGAAAGGACCCGTATGTGTACTCAAAAAGGCCAAAATGCTGAGTGTGCTACGGGGTACACTTTGCGTACTCAACGGCAGCCATCTTAGCTACGTAGCGGAAGAGGCAGAGCCGCGCTCAGAGAACGTCTAATGAATTCACCTGTTTGTTGGGTGACGCGGCCGCGCAGCTGATGTCATTTCCGTTAAGTGCGCCACAGAGTATTGCATTTGGAACAGCACTAACATCTGAAGCTCTGCGTACCTATTGAGTGCGGATAGTTAAGTGTACTCACGGAAGTTAGTGTACTCACAGATATCGGAACACGGCCCTGAGCTTGACTGAAGGAGGACACAGTCCTGAGGTCCACCTCCATGCGGTGAGTGATGAATCAGAATGAGATGAATGCTTCAACAATGTTCCTCTTGGCTCAGCACCACTTCTCACCTTGTGGTCATGAGCATGGACGTTGTTAGACCTGGGCATTCGGGGCTATAGCCCCGGATCTTTTGGGAATAGCCCCGGATCTCTGTGCCGTGAAATAAAAAATAACCCCCCCCCCCCCCACGTCGGTCCGGGGTGTGTTACGATCACGCACCCCCCCACCCCGCGTCGGTCGTTGGTCCAGGGTGTGTTACGATCGCGCACCCCCCCCCCCCCCAGGCCCAGACCAGTCCAACCCTGGTCTGGGCTACAGCCCCGGATTATTTCAATTGCTAGCAACGTCCTTGGTCATGACTAATATTACCAGAAAGTATACTAATAAGTTACCTCATGATTCTCTTATCATATCATAAAACTCAAACAATATCCTGGTTCTCTAATATGCACAATGAAAGCAGTGGCGCAGTGTGTGTGTTTTGTGTGTTGTGTGAGTGTTGTGTGTGTGTGCTGTGTGTTTTGTGTGTGTTTTGTCTGTTGCGCACGCAGCTACTTGCTGTGGTGCACCACTAGAGGGCGCACGACTCAAGAGAAACGGCGTGCAGAGACGCTGTGACTTGAGATCAGACATGCATGACGCCACCAACCAACTTTTACAATATTTTATTATGTCCATATCAACCCACTGTAATCTGAAACCGTTAATAAATACCAGCAATGTAGAAGTTGCCACTGCAAAATAAGATATACATTCTTCTATATAAATAAGTCTAATATATATATATATATATATTTCATATATTCAAGATGGCTATACATTACATGTCCATGTGAAAACACAGAAACTTAAAAAATGTTTACGTGAAAACAAAATTAGATCAGTGTAATATACACCATAATATAAAGACCACTCCAGGGTGGAGGTGGAATGGAAGTGCGTCGCTCGGCCTCCCCCAGGTCAAGGTCATGTGGTCAAGGTCACACGTTGCTCAAATCCTCCGCCGTTCTGGAAGTGATGCCTTGTTTCCTGTTCGGGAGAGGGGACATCATTCGTTATTAATAATTCATCGTTACGGCTATTAATAGATTACATCAGAATCAAACTCCAGTAATGATTGGCTGTTGTTCACATTGAGCTGCAAAGGACTTAAGGGCCGCTATTTTACCACCAGGTGTGATGTTAGTAATTAGACATTACAAGCCATTTAAAAACCTACCCGTTAGTGACATCACAAGTGGGAGTGTCCACCCAGATGTATACATGGATAGATGAACCTACCAGCCTACCATAGTGGACTGTACCAACTGGGAGGCTGATCTGTCCATCATTTATAGGAATATAGAAATTTGGACCTTGCTCTTTAAGTTGTGTCTTTAGACCCTTCGCAATTGAATTTCATCGTCAGTCGCTTCTGCGTTCCCCTTTCATAATCCGACTGATCACTCACAATCAATACATCCGATTACATCATACTAACCTGTAGCCTCACAACACCTCAAGTCAAGCTCAACGGTCGACTGTGACCAGCGGTCAAGCTCAGCTCTCTCTGACTCAACAAAAACAGGCCGGTAACTGAACTCCTTGCTCTGGGACTAAACCGGCGTTTCCCAACCTGTGGGTCGCGATCCCACGAGGGGTCACCTGATACGCATATGGGGGATATCGCGGGAGACTTGTACACTATTAGATATTTGATGATGCGTTTTTTGATTGAAAAAAAAACATATAAAAGGTTTGAGAGGCCTCATCAAGGTCCTGTAAAAACATTGTTCAAAACGTGTGTGGAAGTTAGGGGTCGCAAAAATGTCCAGACCTTTAAAAAAAAAAACGGGGTCACAAGCCAAAAAAAAAACCCGCTTGGGAACCACTGAAATAAACGTAGGCTATAATGGAAACCATCCCACCTCACCCCCCGATTCAACAAATCCCTCTCCGCCGCCGGTGAAACCATAAATGTTTAATCTGAAGAAGTCCTATTTTTGGGCGTATCCGATCCGCAGGGGTGGCGGGGGGGGGGGGGCGGGGGGGGGTGGGGGGGTCGCTCACCTCAGCTCCTCCAGACAGGTCCTGTTGCGCAGACGCACGTCTTCGCTGATGGGGTAGAGGATGAGGATGACCAGGCCGGTGATGATGAAGGCCACCGGCGCCGCGCCGATCAGCAGCTTCAGCGTGTACGCCACCGCCGGCTTCTGTTTGCACGAGCTCGTGTCGTACCCGGCGAACCTGTGGTCACGCACACACATAACACACACACACACACACACACACACACACACACACACACACACACACACACACACACACACACACACACACACACACACACACACACACACACACACACAGTGTACCCATCAAGCAACTGACAACCAGACACTGAATCGCCGGCCCCCTGAAGCCCCTGCAAAAGGTGAGGCGCCAAACGTGTGTGTTGTTGTTGAGGTGAAATAAAAAAAAGACACCTGACACCACAAACCCGATCATTTATTCATGCGCCCCCCCCCCCCCTCCCCCGCTCCCCCCCCCCTCCCCTGAGTGGTAATGCATCATGGTTTTTGCAGAGAGCACATCATGGTGTCTGGGGTGTGGGTGGGGGTGGCGGTGGGGGGGGGGCTAATGCATTTGGTAAGCGTGTTTGATGTTGTTTAAGAGTGTGTGTGTGTGAGTGTGTGTGTAGGCTTAATGCAACATACATGTGACGCGTGGGACATACAGTACGTATCGTGATGTGCGAGGAGTGCGGCGGCGAGCGGCGGCGCCCGAACGACTTACTGGAGGCAGAGCGTGGACACGCCCAGGGAGATGCCGGAGGCGAACTTGGTGAAGAAGACGTAGAAGGAGTAGAAGATGGCCTCATGGCCTTTGGAGTAGGGGTTGGCCAGCCGGAAGTCATCCACCACGTCGGGCAGCATGGACCTAATAAACACAACACACACACACACACACACACACACACACACACACACACACACACACACACACACACACACACACACACACACACACACACACACACACACACACACACACACACACACACACACACAGGGAGGGCAACAGAAGTTTAATAGTAGGATCCAAACCCTCTTCTTCCCTGATAAATGAATAAATTAATATTAATAATCTTTGTACATGCGTGTATAAGTGTATATGCTTTGCTGTTTGCTGTTAAGTCAGTCAAGGTGACTCTCTCTGGAGTCTTTACGATACAGGGGCAGGATAGTGTATCGCTATATCCGCTGATCGAATCATCCCAAACAGTGGAGAAGCTCAGAAGCGCCGCTTACAGCAGGCTACTATTTATCGACTCATTCGACGCAGCGGCTGCATTTTTATAAAGTGACTCGCAAGTGAGTTCAGTTACAGGTCGTCATCCAGGAGCTACCTGCTCCTGGATGATAACCTGTAGAGACCTGTAGATACCAGATACAGGTCATCCAGGAGCTACCAGCTCCTGGATGACCTGTAGATACCTGTAGATACCAGATACAGGTCCTCAAAGAGCAGGTAGCTCCTTGAGGACCTGTAGATACCTGTAGATACCAGATACAGGTCCTCAAAGAGCAGGTAGCTCCTTGAGGACCTGTAGATACCTGTAGATACCAGATACAGGTCCTCAAGGAGCTATACCTGCTCCTTGATGACCTGTAGATACCTGTAGATACCAGATACAGGTCCTCAAGGAGCTATACCTGCTCCTGCTCCGAACTATCGGCCGTTCAGTGAATTCAGATACAGATCATCAAAGAGCTACCTGCTCCTTGATGACCTATAGATACCTGTAGATACCAGATACAGGTCATCAAGGAGCTACCTGCTCCTTGAGGACCTGTAGATACCTGTAGATACCAGATACACGTCCTCAAGGAGCTACCTGCTTCTTGAGGACCTGTAGATGCCAGATACAGGTCCTCAAAGAGCAGGTAGCTCCTTGAGGACCTGTAGATACCTGTAGATACCAGATGCAGATCATCAGGGAGCTACCAGCTCCTAGATAACCTGTAGATACCTGTAGATACTAGATACAGGTCCTCAAGGAGCTACCTGCTCCTTGAGGACCTGTAGATACCAGATGCAGGTCATCCAGGAGCTACATGCTCCTGGATGACCTGTGGATACCTGTAGATGCCAGATACAGGTCCTCAAAGAGCAGGTAGCTCCTTGAGGACCTGTAGATACCAGTTACAGGTCATCAAGGAGCTACCTGCTCCTTGAGGACCTGTATCTGAATTCACTGCGAGGCCGATAGTTGGGGCACCTTGCTCTAGTTCGCCTTTTTCAGGTAGGCTGAGGACAAGGGGCCGCACTAATGGCGCCACGGTCAGATGAGGATCAGTGGGCGGTTTCGGTGACCATGGGGACGGTGTGATAAGCAATCTGCCCTCCCAAAATAAACAGGGGACAGTGGAGGGTGGGGGGGGTGGGCACCCCTGTAATTTGGTTTTGGAAAGGGAGGGGCCAGGAGAGGAGAGGAGCGCCGTCGAGTGATCGTCCTGGAAACGATTAGAGTGGGTGTGTGTGGGACCGAGGATGTTGGGGGGTTTTTTCGTCGGCGCGGTCGGATGACCGGAGGTGACCCCGCGTGGGCGGGAAACGCTGGACCCGAGCCAATGACAACGACAACAACTACAGCAACAATAATGATGTCATTAATTCATTCATTGTGTTGTTGTGACATCTTGCGTGTGTGTGTGTGTGTGTGGGGGGGAGGGGGGCTTCGGGAGTGGGGCCACCGGGTACGGAGCCCCGCTGGGCAGCAAGTAAAACCGCTAATGGCGGGTTAGCAGGTTAGCAGCCGTTGCGGTTCATAAGCTGCTGTTTTATTATCAAAGGACGCTAATGCTTAGCTACCGCTGCGCAGGAGCGAGCGGAGCCAAAGTCCCGTTACGTAAACTACAAGAGCCGGCCAGGCGTGAGGCCAAACGTCGGCTGAATGATGTCCAACTTTTAGGGTTTAAAAATAGCCGTATTTAAGTTTGTTTCCTGTTTTGAAGCTGTGTTTGTGGCCGGACGTATAAATAGTCCAAATGATTTACTATTATTTGGGTATTCGTCTCGTATTCTCTTATTTTATAATTTTCTCTATTTTGTAATCATTGATTGCTGTTAATGTCTTTTTGGCTGATTACCGTCATAAAGGTATCAAACTGGTATCTAAAAAACACATAAAATGACGCATGTAAAATACGCCGTTGAATAGTTTCAATACAAATAAAGTTGTTTTGTTTTGAACGGCTCACCATGGCAACAGCAGGGAGGCGGCGACGCTCAGACCGGAGGCGACGGCGACCACGTAGGCCACCACCACGTAGGGGATGAACACCAGCATGAGGGTGAACGGCATGATCCACTGAAACGTCCAAATGAATAGAAATATAGGTCAGAAATATTACAAGAATTACACGTAAATCGGAAATCATGCACAATACACACACGCAGAACGAAGAGCAATCGGTAGTGACGGTGACGAGTGTTCATCTTTTTCACGATAGGTTAGCGGTGGTCCCAGGCTCAGAAGGTTCTGGGTTCGAACCCCAATGTTCGCAGTCTGTAGGGCATTACTTGCGCAAGGTACTGCTCCTTTTCTACCCGTATCTACAAGATTCACTGTAAGCTGCTTTGGATAAAACCATCTGTTATAAAGGACTAAATAGGCTAACGCCGAAAAGGTTCTGGGTTCGATCCCCAATGTTCAAAGTCTGTAGGGCAATACTTGCGCAAGATGCCCCGGACCGCCTACCTGCTCCTTTTCTATCCGTATCTACAAGATTCACTGTAAGCTGCTTTGGATAAAACTGTCTGTTAAAGGACTAAATAGGTTAACGCCGAAAGGTTCTGGGTTCGATCCCCAATGTCTAGCTGTAACCTAACCCCCTATACCTGCTTCTGGGTAACTTCGATTGAAAGCATCTCATTAATAAACAACTAAATAGTGACTAAATAGTATTAAATCATCAGTATATAGCCAGCACCTCTACACCACCATCAACATGACTCATTTTCTAACAATTTAATTTGACTTTAAAAGTTGTTCTTTTTAAGTTACCATCGGTTACCATCAGTGATGGCACCGATTATCCTCCTAACCATCCCTGGAATGAGGGATCCCTCTTTCTGCCTTCCATAATTGAGGAGGTTTGTCCTTGCTCTTTTGCGGGGGCCCCCCCCGCAAAAGACAAAAGGAGCAACCCCGACTAGGGTTAGGAGGGGTGTCATGAAACGTCGCCTGTGAAGCCTTTGGAGACTCTTCCTATGATTAAGAGCTCATCCACATAACATTTAGTATCAAGTCATCCCCAAAACACTCAGCTCACCGAGATGCCGCAGAAGGCCGCCGTCTTCTTGCCGAACCTCTGCAGGAACCACTGCCACATGGGGATGCTCACCACGGCCGAGACCTGCGGAGAAGAGCCAGACGGACAGAGAGCGGTGAGTGATGAACACAACACAGATTTAGTTTCCATGTGGTCACACACACACAAACACACACACACACACACACACACCATCCAGAACCCGATCCAAGGTATTTTCGACAAAAACACAGACACAGCGCTCATGAAAATAAACCCCAGCAGAAACATAACCGAGGCAATTGTAATGCATAGCCGAACGCCGTGTCGTGATTGGTCGAGCCAACGATGTCTGGGGAGTAAAGCCTGAGCCGCACAGAGAGGCACTTAAAACGTTAAAATTGCAGAAGAACCGGTCGGCGAATGCACACTTCATCCACAGAGTCGGCTCACTGGAAATATCGGAGGCAAATTATCTCTCTTTGAACATTTGAACCCCCCCAGGAATTCGCCCCTGGCGGGGGTTAGGGTTAGAGGTTAGGGGTTAGGGTTAGAGCCTACTCACCAGGATGGTCATGACGATGTTCTGGAAGTGGTCCTTCAGATCCACTGCGTATGTGCAGAACAGGACAAAGTTGCTCTGCACCAGCTGGAAAAGAAATAAACACAAATATATCGGATATCGTAAAAAAACGGCGTTCGGATATTTCAGAGCATCTAAACACCGTCTCAGCAGTCAGAGGCCGCCGCACGCCGCACGCCACAGGCTGTTTGGCTGGTTTTTCTGCAGGAATGTACTCCCTCCCCCCCCCCCCCTGCCGCCGCCGCCGCCGCCACCACCGCCACCACTCTTGAACGGGTGACAAGTGACACCGCCGAGATCAGACAGGAAAAAAAAAACGGTGTGTGTACAGGAATATACGGCGATGCATATCGAAAGTCTAATAATGTCACAAAGACAGACCTAACCTGTCACCGCTGAACGACGAGTATGCGTTCTCTTCGCCAAATAAAAAAAAACATGCGAAAAAAAGCGATACGCCGCCGTCAGGATCTGCAACGCTGCAACGCGTAGGGTTTGTTTTTTTTCCTGTGAAGGAAGCTTTCAGCCAGACGGGGCTGAGTGCTCCATCATCTCTCCCGAAATCCAATCAGCATCGAGCGCCGGCGCCGGCATCAGCACCGCCGCTGATGAAGAGGTGCGCCTGTGTGTGTGTGTGTTTATGAAGGTGTGCAGAAAAGTCCAATGCAAACTTTGCGTCGTCTTTTTCTTACCTGGATGGCCACGGTGACGAAGAGGAAGGCGGCGGTCAGGGTGAGGTAGGGGCCGTGCCGCATCACCAGGACGAAGGCCTGGTAGAAGGGGATCTGCTTCTCCGTCTTGGCGGTGTATGGATCTGGTCACATGGTGCGGAGGAGAGACAGCAGGTGTCAGATTTCGCCCCAGTAGTGAGAGTACAGTATATATATGGTGATATGGTGCCAGTTCTGGAAGGTTCCCCTGCACTGCGGTATTATAGACGGACACCTGATTGCAGCGGGTTTAGTTTTTGTCCTGCTCTCCATTATTAGATATTAACATCTAATGTAAAAGTAGGTTATATCAAGAGGGGGGGGGGGGAGTACAACAGGGGTCGATTGATGGGCTCTAGACAAGACCAGGAAGTAACTATAGTAACTATAGTAAGTATACTGCGTGCTCATATTGCCTTTGCTCTGTTGCCTTTGTATGTTCCTTATTGAAAATTGCTTGTATTTCTTTGATTTCTTTTTCCCATTGTTTTGTTGCTGTTTTTTTTGTTTTTTTGTTTTTTTTCCTATCTTTGTCTGGTCTTTCCTTTTTTCCATTCTTGTTATTTTAATTGCCCTATATTTTCAAAATCTGCCTGTGGACAAGTGTTGCAAATTAACACTTGTGCTAAAACACTTAAACAATGCATCTGGTCTGTCCAATGTAATTACTGTGTCCATATCAAATAAACATAAAAATAAAAATAAAATAAAATAAGTAAAGTCGTGATTGGCTGATTTTGGCTCTTTGCTGAACACACACACACACACACACACTCACCGTCTCTCTCCCTGACGCCCAGGAACATGACGACGGTGCACACAAGGAACACTCCTCCCACCACGCCGGCCGCGATCATGTACACCTCCTTCTGCACGGGGGAGAGAGGAGCAGAGCGGACGTTGTAGAGGGGAGAAGACACGCAGCCTCAATCCATCCGTCTCTCACCACAGTGGTCCTCAAACTGGGGTACTTTAAAATGTCTTTTTTTAATATTTGTTATGAACAGTCGTCAAATAATTCCAGCTTTAATTGAATCTCAATACATCAAATGAACAAAATGAATGAAATGTCTTTCACACCACTGTAAGTATTTCATTTGAAGCATTTCATGTTCATGTCATGTGACACCCACACACCAACACGCACACACATTCATTTTCATTTTTTTTTCTTTCTCTTCCCCAAAATGTGTCGTGTGCCGGTAAAAAGGGGCACAAGGCTCAAAAACGTATCTTGAAGGGGGGGGGGGGGGGGGGGGGGTTGGGGGGGGTGCGTCAGTAAAAATAGTTTGAGAACCGAACCGCTGTCCCATCCCACCCCCACCTCCTCCTCCTCCTCCTCCTCCTCCTCATGGTGTGCTGCCTCCTAATCCGGGCGCTCGCTCGATCTTTAATTCATAACCTTCTCAATGGCATCAAAAATTGACGCTGCCAGCCAGCGCCGCCGCCGCCGGAGCCGCCGCCACCGCCGCCGCCGCCGCTCTCCGAATATCCGTTACATCCTGGATGGGAAGATCTGACGCAGGGGCGGACATTTGGGTTTTCTATGTGGACAACAGCGACTAATGATGCTGACTTCGATTCGAGTCTCATCAATATTTCATTTGTTAGACATCTGTCTCATTGAAGTTGCGGACGGCGCCGGATTCTGACATCCCGTTATTTTCCATTCGGACCGGCGTTCCCGATTTATAAAACTCAGTGTGTGTGTGTGTGTGTGTGTGTGTGTGTGCGTTTACCGTGCAAATCGAGTGCAAAAAAACCAAAAAAAATAACATCTGTATCCGTCTGTATCCGAAAATACGAGTTGTAAACCTCAACAGGAACCGCTCTGCCTAAACAACTTAATCTTGTTTGCTATTTTTCCGCGCGGAGCGGGCGGCGGCGGCGGCGGTGTGGCTCGCCGTTATTATTTACTCACATCAAACGCACCCACCTTTTCCGAGGGGGCTGAGAGCGTAAGCACACGCACGCACGCGCGCGCACACAAACACACACTCACACACAAACACACACACTCACACACACAAACACACACACTCACACGCACAAACACACGCACAAACACACCCACCTTTTCCGAGGGCTGAGAGCGTAAGCACACACATGCACACAGACACACAAACACACACACTCACACAAACACACACACTCACACAAACACACACACTCACACACACTCACACAGACAATCACTCACAAACACTCACACACAAACACTCACACACACAAACACACACACACACACGCACACACACAAACCCACAAACACACCCACCTTTTCCAAGGGCTGAGAGCGTAAGCACACACACGCACACACACACACACACACACACAAACGCACACACACACACACACACACTCACACAGACAATCACTCACAAACACTCACACACACAAACACACACACACCACCTCGCCTGTGACCACGGAGGAATTCAGCGGGTGGCTGCGGAGAGAGATGTATTTTTTGTTTTGGTGAGTTTGTCAGCGTGATTTTGGGGTTCACCCAGAATGCACTGGGGGTTGAAGGAAACCATTTGAACCCGTGAATACCTGCGGTCTGAAGTGATTCATTTGGCATCTGGGGTCCGTTTCATCTCCCCAGGAGGAGACTATAGGGGGGAGAGAGCGCCGAGGGACCGGTGGGAGTCGCCGTCTCAATCGGTGTCGATTTCGGGGCGGTGTGTGTGTGTGTGAGACACAGCAAAAAAAACGAAAAGTATTGAATTGCGACCCATTGCTGTAGATCTGGGGTCGTTAACCACACTGGGGGGGGGGGGGGGGGGGTTAGTAGTCCGGGGTGCCTTTGCTCGCTGGCTTTGGTCCAGGGGGGGGGGGGGGGGTGAGATATAAATAGCATTTAATGGCTAACATATTGCGGGGGGGGGCCCCTCGACGCCGGGGCCGCGGCGGCGTGACAGCCCTGATGTATGGGAGGAACCCCCGACTTTGTGGGTTTTTTTTCCCCCTCCCGCGTTTTGAGACTCAGGAAGCGGCGGCGGGGGGTTCGCATATCAAAACCCGGGCGACGCCTTTCTTCTCGCCCCCCCCCCCCCCCCCCCCCCATTTCGACTGACTTTCTTTTCAAACTTCGCCACAGCGGCCGTTTCCCCGCGCGAGAGCGCCACTTACCGAGTGCGACAGGAAGTCCATGGAGTGCACCTCGCTCTTCACGATCTCCGCCCCGCTGCCGTTGTTGCCGAGGTAACCGGCGGCGGCGGCGGCGGCGGTGGCGTTGCCGGGGTCGAGGCAGTGCTTGCGCATGTGAGCGCTGGCCACGATCTGACCCTGGATGGCGGCGCCCGCCAGCGTGCCCAGGATCTCCAGGGTCATCCCTGGTGCATCATGGGAGCAGAAGATAAAATCTCATGTCTTGTCACAGGAATCCACAGAAATTGTTGAACAAATTGAACAAAATACATACAAATGACTTCATTTCATGCACTTCATGCACCTTATATATTTTTTAAATATTTTGACTTTGCACTACGATTTATTTATACATTTTTATACATTTTTTTATATTGCATTTTATTCTTTAATCCATTGTGTTGTTACTGTGTGTAATGCTGCTGCTACACTGCAATTTCCCACCTTGGGATCAATCTGTCTGTCTCTCTGTCTGTCTATCTGTCTGTCTGTCTATCTATCTATCTATCTATCTATCTATCTGTCTGTCTGTCTGTCTGTCTGTCTGTCTGTCTGTCTGTCTGTCTGTCTGTCTGTCTGTCTGTCTGTCTGTCTGTCCGTCTGTCTATCCTTCACTTGAAGGTCAGATGAAGTAGGAAAATCATTTTTTGTTTCACTACAGCAGAGGAGGGAAGAGAGACGCTGCTGATGAGACGTACGGTAAGCGGTGGCCGAGTCTCTCTCCTTCTGGTCCGTGCTCAGGAACATCGTCAAGGCGGAGTACGGGACATGGAAGCACTGCGGGGGAGGAGGACCAACAAAGACACCAAGGTCAACAAGGTCAACAAGACAACAAACAAACAACAAACAAAGAAAGGGTTTTGTGTGTTTTTTAGCGAGGCGGCGGCGGCGGAGGATGAGCGCTCGGGTCGAGGACCCAAAAGGAGAGCCCTGTGTTTAAACTCGCGGCACGCAAGCGAGGACTCTCAGGGGGACATCTTGAGAACTTCCCACACACATAAGCGGCCGAACCCTCCGGATCCAACCTTTTGGGAACGCCGTCTTTCTGCGCTCCCTTCAAAGCCGACCTCCAACACCACGCCTATGCTTAATGTTAAATATGTATCCCCCCATACATATCTATATATATATATAGATATGTATAATATATATCCCATACGTGCGTATATCATTGTTGTTTTCCTAACTTTTCCGACCTCAGCGCTGCTGTTTACCGCCGCCGCCGCCGCCGCCACCTATTGCAGAGAATACGCTAAGTAACCGCCGCTTTTTCCTCCACTTTGTAATTTACACAAGGAGCGCAGTCAGCATTGTGGCCGCCCGACCGTCCGGAGCAGCGAAACGAAAATAAACGCGCCCATAAAAGACCGCCGCCGGTTCCTCTCTCCGCTAGCCCTCCCTCTCTCCCTCCCCCTCTCTCTCTCTCTCTCTCTCTCTCTCCCTCCCTCTCTCTCCCTCTCTCTCTCTCTCTCTCTCTCTCTCAAACACAACAGCAGTTGGGGGTAATCAGCAGTGTGATGTGGACCAACATGAAAAGCAATCAGCGGGATGGAAATGGAGGATTAAATGCTTCGCCGATGGCCTGGAGGTGTGAGATATTGAGTG
>JAOPHQ010003320.1:25000-26087 GCA_030340625.1 Merluccius polli | reverse complement strand
CCTACCACACCCCACCACCACCCTACCACCACCCACCACCCTACCCAACACCTTACCACCACCTACCACCACCCTACCACCACCCCTACCACCACATACCACACCTTACCACACCCCTACCACCCACCACCACCCTTAAAACCACCCTACCACCCCACCACACCCTTAAAACCACCCTACCACCCTTACCACCACCCTACCACCACCTTACACCCTACCACCACCCTACCACACCATACCACCAACTTACACACCACCCTACCACCCCACCACCCTTAAAACCACCCTACCACCCCACCACCACCCTTAAAACCACCCTACCACCCTTACCACCACCCTACCCTACCATCACCCTTACCACCACCCCTACCCTACCACCACCCTTACCACCACCCCTACCCTACCACCACCCCACTACCACCCTACCACCCCCCCTACCACCCTACCACCACACCACCACCCTACCACCCTACCTCCACCCATACCACCCACCACCATGTGTGCCAGGTGCGATGGCCTCGCTGCTGAAAGGTCTGAAGGACCTTGCTCTCCAGCCGCGTCCGGACCCTGCGGTCCCCAGCGTCTCCCACCTCCTCCAGGACAACATGAGTGAGTAGGAGGAACAGGAGAGTGTAGGAGAGAGGTCTAGGTGAATAAAGGTGCTTGAGTCCGGGTCGAAAGGCACTGGGTTCGATGCCCAATGTCCACAGCCAACCTCCCTACCTCCTCCTTAATGGCACGTATCTGAAGTCACTGTCAGTGGCTTTGGATGAAAGCATCTGCTAAACGGCTAAATTGCTATTTGGTAACACTTTACAATAAGGTACGCAAAAAGTGTGTAGTTACTGAGGAACGAATGAGTAACGAATGATGAACAACCAGGGCCCTAACTGGGGCCCTAACTGGGGCCCTAACTGGGGGCCTAACTGGGGCCCTAACTGGGCCCCTAACTGGGGGCCTAACTGGGGCCCTAAGTGACAGTTACTCAGTAACTCAGTAAATACAGTAGTCCCCTAGTCTGTTCACCAGTAACTCCTCAGTAGTTACTGAGTAACTGTCACTTAGGCCCGTTAGGGCCCCAGTTAGG
>JAOPHQ010003320.1:0-17500 GCA_030340625.1 Merluccius polli | reverse complement strand
CATTACCTAGTCATTACCATATGTCTTTTCATTTCCATGTCTCTCTTTTCATTACCATGTCTGTCTAGTCATTACCATGTCTCTCTTTTCATTACCATGTCTGTCTAGTCATTACCATGTCTCTCTTTTCATTACCATGTCTGTCTAGTCATTGCCATGACAACCTAGTCATTACCATATGTCTTTTCATTACCATGTCATTTTAGTCATTACCATGACAACCTAGTCATTACCATGTCTCTTTTCATTACCAGGTCTGTTTAGTCATTACCATGACAACCTAGTCATTACCATGTCTCTTTTTATTACCATGTCTGTCTAGTCATTACCATGACAACCTAGTCATTACCATGACAACCGAGTCATTACCATGACAACCGAGTCATTACCATGTCTGCCATGTCATTACAATAGGCTATCAAGTACGACAAAGCTGAAGCTAGTGGACAACATCTCACCTGGTTACACTTTATAATCCCGTTGATGTGACTGAGTCTAATGTAATTGTCTTGTGTCTAATGTAATTGTCTTGTGTCTAATGTAATTGTCTTGTGTCTAATCTAATTGTCTTGTGTCTAATCTAATTGTCTTGTGTCTAATGTAATTGTCTTGTGTCTAATCTAAGTGTCTTGTGTCTAATGTAATTGTCTTGTGTCAAATCTAATTGTCTTGTGTCTAATCTAATTGTCTTGTGTCTAATGTAATTGTCTTGTGTCTAATGTAATTGTCTTGTGTCTAATCTAATTGTCTTGTGTCTAATCTAATTGTCTTGTGTCTAATGTAATTGTCTTGTGTCTAATCTAATTGTCTTGTGTCTAATCTAATTGTCTTGTGTCTAATGTAATTGTCTTGTGTCTAATCTAATTGTCTTGTGTCTAATCTAATTGTGTTGCGTCTAATGTAAGTGTCTTGTGTCTAATGTAATTGTCTTGTGTCTAATCTAATTGTCTTGTGTCTAATCTAATTGTCTTGTGTCTAATGTAATTGTCTTATGTCTAATGTAATTGTGTTGTGTCTAATGTAATTGTCTTGTGTCTAATGTAATTGGCTTGTGTCTAATGTAATTGTCTTGTGTCTAATGTAATTGTGTTGTGCGTCTCTGCAGGTGGGCAACGCGGAGCTGAACAGCCGGGTGTGCGACGCCCTGATGGAGAGACACAACATCTACGTCCAGGCCATCAACTACCCCACCGTCCCCCGAGGGGAGGAGCTCCTCCGCCTGGCCCCCTCCCCCCACCACAACCCCACCATGATGCATTACTTCGTGGGTGAGTGCCAAGCGACCCCAAGCGACCCCCATGCGACCCCCACACCCAAACACCTCCTCCAGCTGATCTTACCTCCCCCTTTGTCTCCCGGTCAGAGAGGAGGTCACCTGATAACCCTGCGACTGTCGTAAAAGTAGACGAGGGAAGAGTCACTTACAAACACACACTCTCCATTATATTCATTGTTGACCTTTGATAATACTTTAATAATGCTTTATCTGGCATTCCTCAGCTATATACTGTATGTAGTCAGAGGGATTAAGTGTTTTATCCAAGTCAAGATTTGTTATATGTGTAAACTACCTCTTAAGTCAATTCTCTATCTGTATAGTGTAATGGTTTGTCCAGTTGATGGGGAGCTGGGGAAAGGGACAGAGGGGGGAGGAGCCTAATCTTTAGGGCCAAATAAGTAAACCATGCATAGGTGGATGTGATTGGTTAGTGCATGGAGGAGGAAACCACAAAGGGAGATAATAAAACATTTAGTCTGAGTCAAGAATATCAGTTCTTTGTCAAACAACTCGGCTATATTCGCGCTTCCTCTCGAGTGCAAATAAAGACTTTATCTTTCATACTTCAGACTTCACAAACTCTATTATTTTGTTTAAGTGTTATATGTTTAAGTGTTATATGAGGTTTATCCACCACAGTTGATGTTAAGTGGGGACCAGGAGCAGTTGATTCATGCGATGTCTTTGAGACAAAGCAGAACATCTGAAATCATAGCGGTTGTCTTATTGCCATCCTGTTATTACGATAATGGTGATGGTCTTTAAATGACAACAGTATGTCATAAGGGTTAGCATGTTTCTAACATTTGTATTTGTATCTGGTGTCTACAGAGAAGCTGGTGGACGTGTGGCAGGAGGAGGGACTTCCTCTCAACCCCCAGACCAGCGTCTCCTGCAACTTCTGCGGCTCTGCGCTGCACTTCGACCTGATGAGCGAATGGGAGAAGTCGTACTTCGGCAACATGGAGCCCCAATACATTACCATGACCGCCTAGTCCTTACCATCGCTCCCTTATCATTACCATGACTTCCTTGTCATTACCATGACAACCTAGTCATCACCATGCCTGCCAAGTAATTACCATGACAACCGTGTCATTACCATGCCCCCGTAGTCATTATCATGTCTGCCTGATCATCACCATGTCCTCAGTCATTACCGAGTCATTACCATGTGTCTTTTCATTACCATGTCTGTCTAGTCATTACCATGACAACCTAGTCATTACCATGTGTCTTTTCATTACCATGTCTGTCTAGTCATTACCATGTGTCTTTTCATTACCATGTCTGTCTAGTCATTACCATGACAACCTAGTCATTACCATGTCCCCTTTCATTACCATGTCTGTCTAGTCATTCCCATGACAACCTATTCATTACCATGACAACCTAGTCATAACCATGTCTCTTTTCATTACCATGTCTGTCTAGTCATTCCCATGACAACCTAGTCATTACCATGTCTGCCATGCCATTACCTTGTCTGTCTAGGCATTGCCATGACAACCTAGTCATTACCATGTGTGACTTGTCATTACCATTACTGCCTAGACTTCACGTCACGTCAGGTTTATTCTCAACTAAAGGTTTCAATAATCTTTAAGTTCATAATCAAACTTTCCCATTACTAGATACAAATCTAGAGGTGCTTATAGAGAAAACAACCAATACACTCATTATCAATTAAAATACATTTTAAATCAAATGGTATATTTATTTATGTGTATAAACGTTAGCCTCATGTGGTGCATCTTATAAAACCAGACTTGAGCTACTTCCCCCTTGACTAATATTTATGCTGGAGTGACTTTCATTAATTTATTTATAGCTTTATGGATCTAAAATCAAGTATTTAGTGGCATTAAACCTGCACATGGGCACTTTTAATAAAACCTCTTTAGTCTTACATGAAATGATAAAAGCACATATGACTGGATGACTGGACATTAATGTTGTGGAAAACAACCAGCAACTTGTACTTGCATCATTTGCATAATTCCTGTTTTATACAATGTCAATTATTATTACCAACTGACTCCTCGAATGTATTAAACTATTCACTAAAAGCATTTTTTGATTGTGACCCAATAACAAAAAAATCTCTATATATCATATAATAAAAATAAAAGTATGGTGTTCAAAGTGTCCATCATTATTTGACTGTGGTTTGCAGTGCTATAGTTTTACGGTCATTATCACAAATACAATCATTAAAATAACTCAAAACTTGTATTCCCAAAAGTTTGGAAAGGTTACACTTTCTTCTAGAAACCAATATGACATCTTCAGAATAAGGCACTTAAACACGACTTATTAACGGCTTTGTTGAATACTTGATTCTGATTGGTCAATCACAGCATTGTACGGTCTGTTATTTCTGAATAACCGACCGTTGCTATGGAGACCGTTGCTACCGTCGCTATTACCAACTGGAGAATCCAACACTTTTCAAGTTGAAGCTAAAATCATTTTTAAGTCAAAATATTTTTTTGTTGTTATATTTTGCGTCAAATTATTCATTGATGTCTGTAGTGAGTCGCCGCGTCGCCCTGAAGCGGTTTTATTTCGCGATAACGATCGGCTTGCAAGGCCGCGCCACGCAGGGAAACCCACCGCGCGCCGGCGAGTCCGGCGGCCGCCGCCACAGAATCAGCCTCGTCACCACTAGTTGACGTTGCAGGGACCGGCCACCTCCCGCTTCACCCGGGCCCGGAGCCGGCGCAGGTCCGCGTTGTCTTCGTCCAGAACCAGACCGGTCTCCGCCAGCTTCCAGGCCTCGCCGAGCCGCTGCTCCCCGTAGCGGCGCAGGGCTCCCTGCAGGAAGCGCTCCGCCAGCGGGCGGCGCCCGACCCCGGCCTCCGCGCAGCGCACCGCCCGGCCCCGGTGCAGCGCCAGGGCCCGGGAGAAGTCGTCCAGAGCGGGCCCCTCTCTGGAGCTCAGCAGCAGGCTGCGTCCACGCCCGCACAGGTCCTCGGCCCGGGCTCCCCGCGCCTCCTCGTCCCCCTCCTCCTCCTCCGGCGCCCCGGAGCCGCCGCCGCCGCCGCCATCGTGGCTCCGGATCACGGCGTCGAGGTCGGCCACGGCCCGCTCGTGGAGGCCCAGCCGCGCCAGGCAGGCGGCCCGCTGGCGGAGGTACCAGGTCCTCCCGGCGCCGGAGGAGGCTCGGACCGCCACGCTCAGCAGGGGGAGGGTGCGGGTCCAGTCGCCGTCGGAGGACAGGCTGCTGGCTTCCTGAGCGGCCGCCTGGGAGGTCAGCATCACAGCATACAGCACAGATACCAATGAGGGGAGGGAGAAAATAATTAAATTCACTTAAAATAATTAAATTCACTTAAGTATCGTGATTCTTTCTTTTAAAAAAAAGATTTTTCATCGATTTTTTTTAATGTTTAATACTTAAATAGTTAACATTTAAGTATTAAATTAAGTTGAATACTTAATACGTAAAGTGGCACTCTCAAAGATTTCCGTTTCGTTCGCTTTGGCGACACCTATGGCGATAAGCGGTTTTGCAGGTGTGCTTTTGGACCTCGTTTCCATGGCGACCCAGCGATCCAACCTGTGTCAGCGGCTCTGTCTGCCCTCTCTCCGGTGGGCGGAGAGACGCCACTTCCTGTGTGCTGCTTTTTTTTCCACCCGGTTTGTAACATTCATAGCACTACAAACGCCGCGTTTCTTATTTCCCATGTAAGTGTCGATCGTTTCTTTCGCAGAGGTTTCCAAACAGATGTGCGTCTTGTTGTTGTTGTTGTTGTTTGCGGTCGCTCGGCTTTGAGGAAACGGAAAGCGATCCGTTTTTTTTTTTTTTGCGACAGCGGCGGCGCAACAAAAACAAAACAATAGGGTGGGAAAAGTTGAAAAGTCGTCTACAGCCCCTTTAACACACATTTATTTACACACAAATCTCGTATCAAGAGAGACGACTGGAACAATTCGACGGCAAACACAGACAAACCGCCGCTCTCATCTCACCTGCGTCAGGCGCTTCCCGCGGCCGAGCGGCACCATGCTGAGCAGGAAGTCCAGACCCGCCGGGTCTTTCTCCGCCAGGCGGCTGAGCCTGTGGGCCGCGCCCCGGTAGTCCTGATGCCACGCCTCCACCACGCCCAGCCGGGCCTGCGCCACCGCCTCGCGCGGCTCCTGGCCAAACACCTGACTCAGGTGGGCCCCCGCCGCCTTCGCCTCACCTGCGGCCGGAGGACAGGGACGCCACAGGGGATCTGGGACTGGGTTTGAACTGATCCGTTGGATGTCATGTAACGGTTGTATGGTCACTTTAAATCCAACTGGTTTATTGTTTATCCATACAGTGAAGTCAAGTTTACTTCACTGTATGGACAAAGAAAATCCATTTCAGTGAAAAGTAAACCACAGGATTCAGGCGGTGGTTTACTCTCCATAGTAAACCACCGCCTGAATCCTGAATCCATTTGCTTGTCACTGTTTACTTCACAGCTGCCGCAATTTCTCCAGTCTCTGATTGGCTGAAATAGGTGCCAGATGATGTCACTGCAAACCACCGCACTAACTATGTCCAGTGAGGTTTCTATTGGCTGTGTGTCCCCAGGGATCCCGCCTGCATGCCTCCTCGTTAAGCGACCTTTGACCCCGGTCTTTCAATCTCAAAATTAAAAAGATTGACTGACCAAGACAACCCCACCAATACGTACTGGTCTAGGTACTGGTCTAGGTACTGGTCTAGGTAGTGGTCTAGGTACTGGTCTAGGTACTGGTCTAGGTACTGGTCTAGGTAGTGGTCTAGGTACTGGTCTAGGTACTGGTCTAGGTAGTGGTCTAGGTACTGGTCTAGGTAGTGGTCTAGGTACTGGTCTAGGTGCTGGTCTAAGTACTGGTCTAGGTACTGGTCTAGGTAGTGGTCTAGGTACTGGTCTAAGTACTGGTCTAGGTACTGGTCTAGGTACTGGTCTAGGTACTGGTCTAGGTAGTGGTCTAGGTACTGGTCTAGGTACTGGTCTAGGTAGTGGTCTAGGTAGTGGTCTAGGTACTGGTCTAAGTACTGGTCTAAGTACTGGTCTAGGTACTGGTCTAGGTACTGGTCTAAGTACTGGTCTAGGTACTGGTCTAGGTACTGGTCTAGGTACCGGTCTAGGTACCGGTCTAGGTAGTGGTCTAGGTACTGGTCTAGGTACTGGTCTAGGTACTGGTCTAGGTAGTGGTCTAGGTACTGGTCTAGGTAGTGGTCTAGGTACTGGTCTAAGTACTGGTCTAGGTACTGGTCTAGGTACTGGTCTAGGTACTGGTCTAGGTAGTGGTCTAGGTACTGGTCTAGGTACCGGTCTAGGTACCGGTCTAGGTAGTGGTCTAGGTACTGGTCTAGGTACTGGTCTAAGTACTGGTCTAGGTAGTGGTCTAGGTACTGGTCTAGGTACTGGTCTAGGTAGTGGTCTAGGTACTGGTCCGATACTTTAGGACAGACTGAACACACGTAAAGATGTGAACTTTAATTATTTGACTTGCCTGCCCACGGACTAAGAGTGGGAAACAGCAATTTGCTGAAACCCGGTACATAATATCTCATTACATCATCTCATTACATCTCCGCTTGTTATACATAATAAGGTTCATGTTCTCTGTACATTGTATTGTTCAAATCAAGAAAAAAACTAAAAACAAAGCTTTCATCGCGCCGGTCGCTCGGCTGACGAGGGCATAAATTATTTATTTAGCTCAGGACAAATGTTGAGGGGTCCAAAATGAATGTTTTGTTTTGTTCATCTCTGTCTGACATCCGGCGCTCGGTTCCCGCTTCTAACACAGCCTGTGAGCCAATAGCATAACGGCGTTGGCATCACATGGTTTCTCTCCGTCGTCAGCTGATGGTAACGTTACAAATATCTCGAAACACCGCCACACAAAGTAACCTCAATCTATAGCTAATGTAGAGCTACATGTTGAAACATGAATTCATTACTCTACCATGAAAGACTCATCACTCAGAGTGCAATGGGAGGGAGGAGGAGGGAGAAGGGAGGAGGGAGAAGGGAGGAGGAGGGAGGAGGGAGGAAGGAGGAGGAGGGAGGAGGAAGGAGGGAGGAAGGAGGAGGGAGGAGGAGGGAGGAGGAGGGAGGGAGGAGGGAGGAGGAGGAGTGCGCCCTCTAGTGGCTGAATGCCATCAGTAGCACCTTTACCTTTGGCCAGGAGAGTGTCCACATAGAGGAGGGAGGAGGGAGGAGGGAGGAGGGACGTACCTTTGGCCAGGAGCGTGTCCACATAGAGGAGGGAGGAGGAGGGAGGAGGGAGGAGGGAGGAGGGACGTACCTTTGGCCAGGAGCGTGTCCACATAGAGGAGGGAGGAGGGAGGAGGGAGGAGGGAGGAGGGAGGAGGGACGTACCTTTGGTTAGGAGCGTGTCCACATAGAGGAGGGAGGAGGAGGAGGAGGAGGAGGAGGAGGAGGAGGAGGAGGAGGAGGAGGAGGAGGGAGGAGGGACATACCTTTGGCCAGGAGCGTGTCCACATAGAGGAGGGAGGAGGAGGAGGAGGAGGGAGGAGGAGGGAGGAGGGAGGAGGGACGTACCTTTGGCCAGGAGCGTGTCCACATAGAGGAGGGAGGAGGGAGGAGGAGGAGGAGGAGGAGGGAGGAGGGAGGAGGAGGAGGAGGAGGAGGGGAGGAGGGAGGAGGGACGTACCTTTGGCCAGGAGCGTGTCCACATAGAGGAGGGAGGAGGGAGGAGGAAGGAGGGAGGAGGGAGGAGGGACGTACCTTTGGCCAGGAGCGTGTCCACATAGAGGAGGGAGGAGGTAGGGGAGGAGGAGGGAGGAGGGAGGAGGGACGTACCTTTGGCCAGGAGCGTGTCCACATAGAGGAGGGAGGAGGGAGGAGGAGGAGGAGGAGGAGGGAGGAGGGACGTACCTTTGGCCAGGAGCGTGTCCACATAGAGGAGGGAGGAGGGAGGAGGGAGGAGGGAGGAGGGACGTACCTTTGGCCAGGAGCGTGTCCACATAGAGGAGGGAGGAGGAGGGAGGAGGGAGGAGGAGGAGGGAGGAGGAGGAAGGAGGGAGGAGGGAGGAGGGACGTACCTTTGGCCAGGAGCGTGTCCACATAGAGGAGGTGCCACCTGGGGTTCCTGCTGTCCACCCTCAGCAGCGCCCCGCTGATGAGGAAGGCCTCCCTCAGCCGGTCCTCCTCGCAGGGCGCCGCCTCGGCCACCAAGCGCTCCAGCTGGTCGCTCCGGCAGTACTGCTCCAGCCAATCACAGACCAGTTTCCGGGCCTTGTCCTTCAGAGACAGGAGGTCTTTGGTGACGCCGTCGACGCTGAGCTGAAGCGCCGCCAGGATGTCTTCAGTGCACTCCTGGGTGGGAGAGCAGGTTTTACACAGGAGGGCCGCTGGTCAGGTGACCAATCAGAGGGCCGCTGGTCAGGTGACCAATCAGAGGGCCGCTGGTCAGGTGACCAACCAGGGGGCCGCTGGTCAGGTGACCAATCAGAGGGCCGCTGGTCAGGTGACCAATCAGAGGGCCGCTGGTCAGGTGACCAATCAGAGGGCCGCTGGTCAGGTGACCAATCAGAGGGCCGCTGGTCAGGTGACCAATCAGGGGGCCGCTGGTCAGGTGACCAATCAGGGGGCCGCTGGTCAGGTGACCAACCAGGGGGCCGCTGGTCAGGTGACCAATCAGAGGGCCGCTGGTCAGGTGACCAATCAGAGGGCCGCTGGCCAGGTGACCAATCAGAGGGCCGCTGGTCAGGTGACCGATCAGGGGGCTGCTGGTCAGGTGACCAACCAGAGGGCCGCTGGTCAGGTGACCAATCAGAGGGCCGCTGGTCAGGTGACCAATCAGAGGGCCGCTGGTCAGGTGACCAATCAGAGGGCCGCTGGTCAGGTGACCAATCAGAGAGCCTCTGGTTAGGTGACCAATCAGAGGGCCGCTGGTCAGGTGACCAATCAGAGGGCTGCTGGTCAGGTGACCAATCAGAGGGCCGCTGGTCAGGTGACCAACCGGGGTGTTCACATGCACACCATCATATTATGGTCATACTTACATACTGGTTTAACACGTTTCCATGGCGACTCATGTGAACACTTGGATGATCGGGGTACTTCAACGTTTTTAGATTAGTCGATTAATTGACTAATCTAGTCGATTAATCGACTAATTGCACCCATTTATTGGCATTGATTAATCGACTAATCTGGTATTTGTACTATCAAGTACAAATACCAAAACATTTGCTGCTTGATGCTTCAGAAATTCAAATGTTTGGGTCATGGATCATTATAACATGAAGCCGATGTTAGACATCTTTGCACTCTGGTAACTTGTGATGACATTTGCGATTATTGACATTTTCTAGACTAAATGACAAATCGATTAATCGACCATGAACCCCCCCCCTTCACCACTCCACTCAGAATACCTTTTGCTGGTTGAGCGTCAGGTAGGTGAAGCCCCGCCCACACAGCGCGTGGACGTGACCCGGCTGCTCCTTGAGGATGGCGCTGAAGTCGTAGATGGCCGTCTTGCGCTGGCCCAGCGCCGCGTAGCACCTGGCGCGCTCCAGCAGCGAGTCGGCCGCGCCGCCGCCTGCATCCATCACCCCCACATTACACACACGAGATCAATCAACCTAATGGGGTCGTCAATCACCCGGCGATCAATACAGGAGCGCAGTTTACGGTCGGGTGCATGGGGAGGGGTGTGTGTGTGTGTGTGTGTGTGTGAGTGTGTGTGTTTTGTCCACAGGCCACAATGGTCCAGTCATGCTTTCCTGACAACGCCGCTATTTTCCGAGGAGCTATTTATACATTCATTCATTTTATTGATCCGAAACCTTCAGCGGAGGGAGGAACGCCCTTCAGCCGCTCCGTCTAACTGAGCTTTATCCAAACTCTCACATATGGATCATTTGAACGACGAGCAAACCAAATGGTTTTCCTTTCAGGGTTTTCAACCATCACTGCTCACTTGTAATAAATGGACTCTGTGCCATCTTCCACTCCAGAAGAAACAACAAAGGGATTATTAACAAAGGGATTATTAACAAAGGGATTGTGGACATTTGCTGCCATAACTCTCTTGTGGATTTGCCTGCATGGGGACTGCTGATGACACGCAGCTGAATCTATCTAACTCTGGGACAGTTAAATAAACACATGCACGCGTGTCACACTGCATCTCACCAGAGGCCATGATGGCGATGGAGAGATAGGCGACGGCCTCGCGGAGAACGCCCTCGTCCTTGGCCACCGCCGCGGTGATGATGCTGTTGGGAGGGGCGGCGGCGGCGGGGGTGGGAGGCGTGGCGGCGGCGGTGGGAGGCGCGGCGGTGGGAGGGGCGGCGGTCGCCACCAGGATGCGCTTGGAGGCCAAGTGACAGTGCTCCTGCAGCAGCATCTTGTCCTTGGGGTGGGCCAGCGCCAGCAGGGGGCGCAAGCAGCTGGTGTCCCCACACTGGATCAGCTTCTTCAGCAGCTGAGAGGGGGAGAGAGAGAGAGAGAGAGAGAGAGAGAGAGAGAGAGAGAGAGAGAGAGAGAGAGAGAGAGAGTCATTCATTCAGTCATCGACTAACAGAGGACTCAGTTCCATTTGGATCCATTCCACTTTTTGAGGGTCAGTAAACACAAACACAACGCTAACGCTGGTCTGGCACAGTTTTCTATTCAGCCTTTTTATGATTCAGATAACGGATAATACGTCCGAATACGTCAGGACAACATCTAATGGACCAGTTAGGCTTCTGGAGCAACACCAAGGCTGGACATTCATTCATTCATTCGTTCATTCATTCATTCATTTATTCATTCTACTGTTATTTACTTCTGGGGAATACATTGAGGGGTGAACCCTCACTACCAACGATGCTGAGATGACATTAAATAAATAAAAACTAAACTAAACTAAATAAGTCAGAACTCAAAAATGTACATTGGTTAAAACAATTCCTGGAAACACTTTATAATAACGTCATAAGTAATTTATAAGCCTTTAGTTAATGATGAAGTAATGATTAACAAGACATTCATTTATAAGCCTTTAATTAATGATGAACTCATCATTAACAAAACATTCATACATTTGTAGTTGATGAATAAATGCTCATCAGTAAGTTATAAATGACTCATGATTGAGCGTTATTTTAAAGTGTTACCCTAATTAAACTCCTAATTAAACCCCATGGGAGCAGCGTTGCCACAGCGACCTGATGCGCGTCGTACAGGAAGCCCCTGTGCAGCTGCAGCAGCGCCAGCCGGGCCAGAACCGAGGCCCGCTGGCCGGCCGCCCCCAGCGCCAGCAGCAGGCGGTGGGCCTCCTCCACGCGGCCCAGCTGGTACAGGGCGTCCGCCGCCAGGATCTGGGGCCCGTCGGCGCCGGGCTGCAGCTCCGCCAGCAGCACCGCCAGACAGTGGACCCCGCCGGGGGTCCTGGTGGGGGCAGACAGAGAGACGGGGTTAGATAATTCACTTTATTAATCACTAATAATCACAATAATAATCACTTTATTCATCCCCAAAGGAATTTGAGGTGCAGAAGAGGGGATGAGGATACATATCTATTATCTATCTATTATCTATCTATCTATTATCTATCTATCTATCTATCTATCTATCTATCTATCTATCTATCTATCTATCTATCTATCTATCTATCTATTATCTATCTATCTATTATCTATCTATCTATTATCTATCTATCTATCTATCTATCTATCTATCTATCTATCTATCTATCTATCTATCTATCTATCTATCTATCTATTATCTATATATCTATCTATCTATTATCTATCTATCTATTATCTATCTATCTATTATCTATCTATTATCTATCTATCTATCTATCTATCTATCTATCTATCTATCTATCTATCTATTATCTATTATCTATCTATCTATCTATCTATCTATCTATCTATCTATTATCTATATATTATCTATCTATCTATCTATCTATTATCTATCTATCTATCTATTATCTATCTATTATCTATCTATCTATCTATCTATCTATCTATCTACCTACCTACCTACCTACCTACCAATCAATCAATCAATCAATCAATCAATCAATCAATCAATCAATCAACCTACCTACCTACCATCCATCCATCCATCTATCTATTGGTATGTGGCAAACACTGATATGAGTCCAACCACAACTTCAGTCAGATCAAATGTGATTCTACATCTTTCTCTCCCCCATTAGAAACCAGCCGCTACCCTTCTCTGTGGTCGTCCCTCTTGGTCACGGGGGGACGAGGACTCTCCGCCCCGGGACCGGTCTCCGCCCCGGGTCCGGTCTCCGCCCCGGGGACCGGTCTCCCTGCCCTCCAGCATCACCCTCCCCTGCTCCAGCAGGACGGTCAGCAGCAGCCCCCGGCGGTTCCAGGGCACCAGGCAGCGCACCGCCAGCCCCGCCTCCTGCGGCTGCAGCCTGCTGGCCGTCACGTAGTCCAGCGCCGCCAGGTAGCGCCGGCCGGCCGCCGCGCGCAGCAGCCCGCGGCCGCACAGCGCGCGCACGCAGCTGCACGGGTGCGGCGCGCTGTGCTCGATCACCGCCTGGAAGTCCTCCATCGCCCCCCGCTGGTCGTCCGAGAGGACCCTGGCGTAGCCGCGCAGCACCCGCACCGTGTTCTGGTAGCTGTGGTGGGCGGCGCCGGGGGGGCGCGGCGGCGGCGGCCAGCTGGCTGCAGACGGACAGCGCCTCCCTGCGCTCCCCGCGCAGCAGGAGGCACTCCGCCAGGCGCACCCGCAGCTCCCGGCACCCGCCGTCCGGCTCCAGCCGGCACAGCGTCCGGAGGTGGGCGACCGCCGGGTCCAGCAGCTCCACGCCCTCGTCGGAGCGCAGGTCCGCCCGCAGCAGGACCCGCTCCCGGTAGGCGGCCAGCGCCCGGTCGGCCCGCAGGCGGAGGTGCCGGCGGGCGCTGGCGGCCGCCGCGCCGGTGCCCCGGTCGCCGGCGAACAGCGTCCGGAAGCGGCGCCGGGCGGCGGCGGCGTGGAGCTCGAACGCCGCGCCCAGGTCCCCGCACGCCTCCGCCGCCCGCCCCCCCGCGGAGAAGCGGGCCGCCGCCCTGCCGGTGAGGAGCCTGGCCCTCGTTTCCGCGGTCGCCGCCGGCTCCTTCCGCTCCCCTGGGTCAGCGCCGTCGACCTTTGACCCCGGGAGGACGCCGTCCAAGAGGACAGAGTACACCTCCTCGCTCTGGGCGTACAGACCCGTGAAGAACAGATGGGACGCCTGCGCCTCCAGAACCTCCCTGTCCCCCGGCGAGACCGCCAGCAGGAACTGCAGGAACTCGGACAAGGCCGCCGCGTCCGGCTCCTCCTCCTCCTCCTCCTCGCCGCCCTCTCATCGGCGACACGCCTGTGGACTCGTCGGCGGGCGAATACCGCTGTGACAAAACGGCGGCGAAGGCCTTGGCGATTTTGGGAAGGTGCTGCGCCTGTCTGCTCCGGACCAGCGCCACCGCCTCGGCCGGGTTCTCCTCGTAGGCGCGGAGGTAAAGCCGGAGCCACCGGCCGTCGCGCGGGTCGGCGCGCAACAGGGAGGCGAGGGCGCGGGTCAGCGCCAGCGCCAGCGCCGCCCGGGCGCCGCCCTCCGGTCGGGGGCTCCGCCCGCCCGCCAGCAAGGCGGTGCAGCGGGCGAAGATCTCCTCGCAGCCGCCGCAGCCGCCGCCGCCGCCGCTCCGGAGGAGGGACTCCATCTTGAAGACGGTGGCGGACAGGTTGTTGGGGCTGAGCGTGGACAGGAACACGGCCGCCAGACCCTGACCGGCCCGGGACCCGGACCCGGTCCCGGTCCCGTCCGGAGTGGGGACCGGGTCCACCCTGTCCAGCCAGTCCTCCAGGGTGGAGACCACGGCGGCCAGGCCCGGTTTCTCCAGCGCCCGCATGTGGGCCACGGTGGCGGCGGCGTGCGTCTTGAAGGCGGCGGTGTAGCGGTGGGCGGCGCCGGCCGGATCCCCCGACCCGAGGAGCCGGTCCGCATCCCTGCACAGCGCCGCCGCCGCCGCCGCCGCCGCCGCCGCCGCGCCGCTAGGAGGAGCCGGCGAGGTCATGATGGAGGAGTGGACCTCTTCTCGCTCTCAATGCATCGCTCTCCTCTCTCTCCTTCTCTCCTCTCTCTCCTTCTCTCCTCTCTCTCCTTCTCTCCTATCACTCCTTCTCTCCTATCTCTCTCCTTCTCTCCTCTCTCTCTCCTCTCTCCTCTGTCTCCTTCTCTCCTGTCTCCTTCTCTCTTCTTCTCTACTCTCTCTCCTTCTCTCCTCTCCTATCACTCCTTCTCTCCTTATCGTCTTCTCTCCTCTCTCCTTCTCACCTCTCTCCTCTCTCTCCTTATCTCCTCTCTCCTCTGTCTCCTTCTCTCCTGTCTCCTTCTCTCTTCTTCTCTCCTTTCTTTCCTTCTCTCCTCTCTCCTTCTCTCCTCTGTCTCCTTCTCTCCTGTCTCCTTCTCTCTTCTTCTCTACTCTCTCTCCTTCTCTCCTCTCCTATCACTCCTTCTCTCCTTCTCGTCTTCTCTCCTCTCTCCTTCTCACCTCTCTCCTCTCTCTCCTTATCTCCTCTCTCCTCTGTCTCCTTCTCTCCTGTCTCCTTCTCTCTTCTTCTCTCCTCTCTCTCCTTCTCTCCTCTCACTCCTTCTCTCCTTCTCGTCTTCTCTCCTCTCTCCTTTTCACCTCCTCTCTCCTTATCTCCTCTCTCCTCTGTCTCCTTCTCTCTTCTTCTCTCCTCTCTCTCCTTCTCTCCTCTCCTTCTCTCTCCTTCTCTCCTCTCTCTCTCCTTCTCTCCTCTCTCTCTCCTTCTCTCCTCTCTCTTCTCTCCTCTCTTCCTTCTCTCCTCTCTCTCCTTCTCTCCTCTCTCTTCCTTCTCTCCTCTCTCCTTCTCTCCTCTCTCTCCTTCTCTCCTCTCTCCTTCCTTCTCTCCTCTCTCCTTCTCTCCTCTCTTTCCTTCTCTCCTCTCTCTCCTTCTCTCCTCTCTCTCCTTCTCTCCTCTCTCTCCTTCTCTCCTCTCTCTCTCCTTCTCTCCTCTCCTTCTCTCCTCTCTGCTTCTCTCCTCTCTCCTTCTGTCCTCTCTCTCTCCAGATGTTCACAGTGAAGCTACATCGTGGATCCATTGTTGTTGATCTTTCTAAAGAGAGAGAGAAGATGTTCACCTGAGTTTCAATTAAAGGACAATTCCTATGCAAAATGAGAGCATATGATCATAACACATGTCCACCGAGTTGGACCTCTCTGGGATCAGTTTTCATTTTAGTCCAATGGAACCAAAGTTCTGGAAAACCGCTAATTAGCTTATAACGCTAATTAGCTTATAACGCTAGCCAGGTTATCTGCAGGTTCAGCAAGTCAAATGTAAGACTTTTTAAGACCTTTTTAATACCACCTTGAAAGAAATGTAAGACCTAAAAGCACGTGATGATGGGGGGGATCCGCTGTATTACAACCAGTGGTTAAATTGGGCCGGGGGCTAAGCCTAAGCCTGCCTGCAACAATCGCGCAACAGAAATCCTCCGGTAGCACCCCCCCCTCCCCCCCCCCTCCCCCCACCCCCCCCCCCCCCCCCCGCCGCTCAACAATCGCGCAATAGAAATCCTCCATTTTTTTATTTTGAGTGCTGCCCCTCAAAGGGTCTCTGCACGGCCCTGCCCGGACCCCCTAGGTAGGAGCCCCCCCTCATAACAAATCCCAATTTAACCCTGATTACAACCCAAGCATAGCATGTGTGTCACTCAATGAGACTCATTCAGCTTGAATTTACTTTTACCCAGAATGATCTGGCCTCTTCTGGGTTGGCAACAGACGTGACTCCAACGTCGGAAACGGACGTCTTCAGCCAACTGTCCTTTGAATTTGCACTTACCCATTGTCGCAGACTAGCTAGCAAGCGCCTGATAACCGTTTATATATGCAGCTAGCGAGAAAGAAGCCTCTCTACATCGTCCTCCCGAAAAGTCCCGCGAGAAAATACATAAATAAATAGTCCTTGCCCCGACAAATTTAAGACCTTGAGTCTACAGTATTTAAGACCAGCATATGACATTTTTAACGAATTTAAGACTTTTTAAGGCCTTAAATTTAGAAACATGAATTTAAGACTTTTTAAGGCCTTAAATTTAGAAACATGAATTTAAGACTTTTTAAGGCCTTAAATTTAGAAAACATGAATTTAAGACTTTTTAAGGCCTTAAAGTTAGAACATGAATTTAAGACTTCTTAAGGCCTTACATTTAGAAACATGAATTTAAGACTTTTTAAGGCCTTAAAGTTAGAAACATGAATTAAGACTTCTTAAGGCCTTACATTTTGAAACATGAATTTAAGACTTTTTAAGGCCTTAAAGTTAGAAACATGAATTTAAGACTTTTTAAGGCCTTAAAGTTAGAAACATGAATTTAAGACTTCTTAAGGCCTTACATTAGAAACATGAATTTAAGACTTTTTAAGGCCTTAAAGTTAGAACATGAATTTAAGACTCTTAAGGCCTTACATTTAGAAACATGAATTTAAGACTTTTTAAGGCCTTAAAGTTAGAAACATGAATTTAAGACTTCTTAAGGATGCGCGGACACCTGGCTAGCTGTGGGAGCAGATATTCATGTAAAAATAAATCGCAATTTCTATACCACTAACACGGCTCAAAAACCGCACCACACTTCCACGGCAGCATAATGAGTCTCTACATGTAAAACGAAGCCGACTGGTCGTGACTGTTTTCCAAAGATGGCGCCCCGCTGGTTTTCGTGAAGCGCTGGCTTTATAAAACTTTCTTTTAATAAACTGTCTGTACACTTACAAAGTTCTCAGTGCTTCGTTTTAACATGATAGAGACTCACTATGCTGCCCGATGGAAGTGTGTGCGGTTTTGAGCTCCTCTTTAGTGGTATAGAATTGCGATTATATTTTACATATGAATATCTGCCCCCTAATTGGCGGTTATAAGCTAGCGTTATAAGCTAATTAGTGGTTATAAGCTAGGTTATAAGTTGGGATGTCCGATATTATCGGCCACCGATATTATCGGCCGATATTGGCATAAAAAATCAAATCGGAAAATATCGGTATCGGTTTTTAACCGATACCGAAATCGATTTGAAATAAATTTCAGACATCTGTTATGTTTTCAAGTGAGGACGTGGTTTGATGACATCACTCAAACGGGCCCGCGCCGTCTCCATAACAACCTGGGCTGTGCCGGCCGGTAGCGGGACGCTAGTTGTAGCTGTGGTTATGTCGGTGGTTTGGAGTTATTTCAAAGTTTTCTACGTGAA
>JAOPHQ010003319.1:5000-19768 GCA_030340625.1 Merluccius polli | reverse complement strand
CATTACTGGCTTGTTCAGTTTGTCCTGGGGTGATGCATGACTAGTTTATTCAATATGAATATCTACATCACCAAGAGGTGGGGAAGAGGGGTAAAGGGTGGTGGGGAGGGGCAGTGGCAGGAGCGAGCACTTATACACTTTGTATAGATCTGTGTGAATTACGAAAGAAATATGAAAAAATTAAGACTCGTTATCACAAACAAGCATTAGACTCAATATAAATTAAGCAAACGTTAGTCGAGTTACGCAAAGTGCACCGTTGGTAAGAGCAAAGGTTATATCGATACGGGGGAGAGAGGGATGTGTAGCAAGTCGCTCAGCATCTCACATTCTACATGTTACTGCTCAGCACCACCGGTGCCATCAGCGCCGCGTCTCCATCAACTCCTTGGGGAAACGCTGTCATAATTATCGATGGAAGGTAATCCACCGACATCAGACGCGGTGTGTCTGAGTCCGACAGCGCCATCCAAACCAAAACAAATTGCGGCGCCTTAATTCTCGATGGCAAACGCCAGTGTCAGCTCACCACTTTCACTCACAAATCATTCTTTGTACATTGATTGTTTTCAATGTAAAAAGAAACGTTTGCCGACGCTCCCTGTGGAGGAGCACACATGGCGGCGGGTTGACGTGGCGCTGATGGCGACGCGATGCAGCCTTCGCAGGGGAGCCCTGGGGTTAGTCAAAGAGGGTGCAAACATCATTGTCCATTGGGCTAAAAAAACAAGACAAAATGAGATTCATAAAAAAAAAAAAAGAGTCATGTGAGGCAGAGGGATCAATGATATACTCTTACGAATGGATGAAGGATTACAGTGTGTACTGGAAGCTCAACAATCAATCAATTCCCAATTCATCCCACAAATAAACCAGAGTGTAGATATTTGAACAAAACCCATGCAAAGAAAATACTGCGAGATCCAAGTCTTACTTGCACGAGCTAGGTTTCCAGGATGTGGTAGCGGTCAAAACAAAGACCGCGGTGAACACATGAATGCAAGTGAAAATAGAAAATAGCCAATTAGCTTTTGCTTTGCTGGTCAGTACGCTGGTTGTAATTGGACACTTGCATTAAAAGAGAAATATAACGCACTGCAAGAGCAGTACCACTGCAGTTATCTGACAACCACCAAATGTCATTACTAGCATTTATGTCTGCAACCATTACACAAAAATCTGCTCTTGAATTTTGAATTTGCCTGATAGTGGAAATGACACAAATATCCAAGTTAGTATGTTGCTGACTGTATATTATCTAACTGTGGCTTAGGCCGACACGTGACTACACAGCAAGCACTACAGGTGCTAGACATGATAACATCACATTGCAACTTCAGGGTGGATTACATAAAACATGAGTATTAGCCACAATGTTGTAACACAGACATAAAATCACACTAAAGCTGAAAGTAGCACTTGATCCAAACTGTTGGATGGAGAGCAGCAGCGATCACGAGAAGAAGAAGAAGAAGAAGAAGAAGACATCACGTGTCATGACAACATGGCCGGCACTGACACAAGAGACGGAGGACAGATGTCATGTATAACGTAGTGGGGTTACTTACCGACTCAAACTGGGCCTGGTCATCCTCCGGTAGGTCGCCGGTTTCGTAGACATCTGGCTCGTTGAACGCCTGCTCAGAGAAACAGATGTGACGTCACCATGACAGCTCCAGGTGCCGGCCAACGCCCCGGCCCACTCACAAACACTGCACTTTAGCATTTACTAAAAACACAAAACTATCACCCAGTTATAGTGAATAATAAAACCACGACACGGTCGTCCGTCCACGTGAAACAATGACGGCATACGTGCTGAGAAAAGATAACACAAAGTCGGCGGCGCGAGCCACCTAATGCTAGCTCAAGCAACATAGCTTATGTTCGCAAACTTACGATGCCTGGCAAATTGGCGTATTTGGGATCGGCCATTATTGGTGGAATGCAGTAACAATGTCCGTTGAATTACAAAGTGAACAGTTTCTGAAACGATATCGATAACAGAGGACCGTTATTCAATTAGAAAAACCGCTAACGCTGATAGCAAGCAGTCTGTCCGCCGGGATGCTAGCGCTAGCTGGCTGATGTGGACCAAGACGTTGGGGTTTGACAGCGCGCGCTTGTGGACATGCGCATGAGCGACCGCGAGGGGCGGGGCTAGACCTGGCCCAGGAAGCAGCGCGCTTCCGCCCGCCGGCGGGGCTGTCACATAATTTCACCACGAACACAAGCGCTCCCAAACACAGAGCGGCGGATTCCGTGTGTCCCAATACATTTTTTTTTCCGGCTATTTTTTTTAAATACGTTTTCGACAATGTCTCCTTGTTTTAAGGAATCCCGCCTTACAAAAAAATGCCCTCCTGATATTTTGGTCATAACGTTGTGTATATTATGTTTTTTTTTTTTTTTTTTTGGGGGGGGCGTATGTTTGGTCACCGTTGCAGTTCCTAAAAGAGGCCACGTGGTGGTGCTAAAGAGCCGGGAACCGGACGCCGTCGGCCTCTGGTTCCCGCTTCCAGCGCCTCAGTGGTGCTGATGCGAGGGAAGCAGCGAATAGCCATCCTAGCCACGCCCCGCCTCCCCAATGGGAGACGAGCGTGCCCGTCTGTCATTGATGCAAGGCATGCCACGACAAACCCTGCAGCCCATGCAGTCGCAGCCAGCACCAGCTCCCGCTCGGAATATGCTCCCAATTACAACTCTTTTCCCTTTTTGGACATTGAGCTGAATCTGAATTTCGGCTGAAGTGCGTTTTCAAACTGGCAAACTCCCTCTATTTGCGTGCAGCCTGTTTTTTATATGCATTTTATGTATTATGTTTTAGACTCTCCCCCCCAAAAAAACTAAAAATGAGTCTGTTCTTCTAAATGCTGCCGTTTATGGGATCCATCTGCATGTTGGAATAGCTGCTGCTCTCTGTCTCTATATGCAACGTAGCCCAGAGGAGAAGGAGGACTGCTGTGGGTTTTAACCAGCCCCCCCACCCCCCCCTCTCAGTTTTTTTGGAAGCTCTGTCTAATTCTCCACGATGGCTGAAGCTAACACAGAATGCAACATAAAGGTGTTATGTCGTTTTCGCCCACTGAACCAGTCTGAAATCATCCGTGGGGATAAGTTCATCCCAACGTTTCAAGGCGATGACACTGTCCTCCTTGGGGTGAGTTACTTCAGTTGTCCATGTCTCACTATTCTCTATTTGCATCTGTATTTGATTAGGGGTTATTATTATTCTTTACACTGCTGTTAAGCTCTATCAATACACATTCAATTTTGAGGACCCATGAATCCAAAGCTGACACAAAGTTTAAGTCTATATAAAGTATGGTCACACTGAACGTAAATGTGACAATGATACACGCGTGTTTGTCCAAAATATGGTAAGCATTTGTCAGTAGTGTATAGATCCATGTTGCAATTGTTGGACAGCTGCCAAAGGTGTGTAACAGACGCTACTCAAACTAAAATATTCACTTAAATCAATAGATGAAAAGAAAAGACAAGCTTCAGAAGGAATAAGAAATGTATAGGATGTCATTTATTTCAAAATATCCACTCCACACCGTCCTTTACGCAGCAATCTGTCAATTTTCTGTGTGTCTTGTATTATTCTTGAACACTATATTGGTGTATGTAGGTATATATAATTTATCTTGAGCGTTGCCGTTACAATCCAGACGTGAAGACATAAATATTTCATGAATTCAGAATTACAGCAGCGATTATCATGTTTCATGGCTTATCTGAAACCAATTAATTGATTTTCCCACTTGGCCTTTGAATGCGCTCAGTTCACACTGAACAGCGTTCACTGGGACTGGGAACGAGGATGATGTGAACTATGAGAGTATTTTGTGCATTTGGGGGGAGAGATAATTGTGGCAACGATGAAAGATGGCCGGGCGCCAGCTGATGATAACATTCTAAATGCAAATGTGGTTTAACTTTTGAATGCAATGTGCATTTGAACCTGGAACTACATTAACATAAAGCCCGATACACCCTCCACACACACACACACACACACACACACACACACACACACACACACACACACACACACACACACACACACAACAAATAGTGACCTACACACACACACATACATACATACATACATACATACATACACGCACACACAAACAACAAATAGTGACAATGTGAAAGGGCCCAAAAAAACTACAAAAACTAAATTATGCACACAAACCCACACCTACACATACACAACCGCCATATAGCACAATACATAGTAGTGCATATATCTATGTGGCTGTCCTACTGCACTATAATAGATAATATCGGCCTACAATATATAATGATGTGCATCCTGTGTACACACACGTATATGATACACCTATACATCATCTATCATTGATTTTTTTGGAACAGCATGATATTTACAGTATATATTTTTTTCCATTTAATGTATTTATCCATTAACCCTTCTCATCAGTGGACATGGCGTGAGAATCTCGTGCCCTTTCTGCTCGAATCCCAATAGTATTTCTGATGACTTAAATGCCGGCCAAGTCATTCCTCACAACAGAATACACTGAGTCTTAAACCGTCATTAATCTGCACGCCTGACAGCCTGTCTGCCGGTTTTAAGGGACGGAGGTGCTATTGATCGGGGCTATCAAGTGGACACATTCCTTAATCAATATTTTATTGAGTTTGGCCCACGCTATTAAAAGACGGAAGCGTCCTCCTCCGCAATCCTGGAGCCGTCATCCTGTCTTCAGAGGGCTCTGTTCCTCCTCCCTTCGTATCAGACCAAGGTGTGTGGACGCTACCTGAACCATTCGTATCCATACGTTATCTGCTGGTGTGTGTCTCTGATGTGATACATCTGATGAAAGCAAAAAAATCAGATTGTAGTGGCAGCACGTATACGTTTGCTTGTCAACAGGTGGAAATTACGCATGCAGATACGCCGCGTCTCTCCACCCTCATGGGGGACGTTGAGTCAACCAGCGTAAACGCTTTCGTGCTAATGGTTTTCTCTGGCGGAATTGCTTCTCCAAACGTCAATATAAAGCAGCCGGCATGAAGGCAGGTGGCTCCAACACAGATAAGAGGAGGGGAAGGCATGCACCTCATTAATTACATTTGTATGCATTTGCATGGACCGCCTCCGCCTGGATCGCGGTCTCCCGGCATCAGTGTTCGGCGCGTGATTACAAAGTGTCCGCTCGCCGCCCGCCCTTGTTACTCTAATTACCTCTCCGAGGCCGGCGGGATGGGTAGCAGTGTTGTCCTTTCGTTTAGTTTTTTAAAAATCCACAGATCATTGAGAGTATAGTGTTTGTTTGTTTGTTTTTTCTTCCCATTCCCGGTTTCCCGTTTGGTTTCAGCATTGAGTTGTCAGCAGAACATATAAAGGGTTCCTCCTCCTGATAATAAACACGTCTTCAGAAGGTTGCGGCCGTCAGAGCGGCGCAGTAAAGTGAGGGGTGAGGGAGAGACAAGTCGGCAGGGCTTCAGGGGGGGGGAGACCGTCAGGGAGGCTGACTGAAGACCAGGAAGCCCTGTCATCCCCGAGGTCGCATGAGTCCGCCGTCCATCAGGATGTCCGCATGTATGTGCTTAAGAAGCCCCTGCAGGAACGGTTAAGCCGAGACGATTGGTTCGCTTGATTGATCGGTTTGGTTGGCTGGCCCCTACAACCAGGTGGGGTGGGGGTGGGGGTGGGGGGGGCTGGAGGATTTGGCTAGCCGTGGTCTAGAAGGAGGTTTACAGGTTTAGGAGTGCAGCGTTGGGTTTGGATTATGAGTTCAAAGGATGACCCCCCCCTGAGCCCCACTGGTTGATCATCCCGGGTAGACGAAATTGAAAAATGATACAGGTGTGTGTGTGTGTGTGTGTGTGTGTGTGTGTGTGTGGAGGGGGTGAGTGACAAGCTGGGCTGGATTAGTACCCCCCCCCCCCCCCCCAGGGGCTCCTGGGCCCCCGAAGCACTGATTCAACCTAACTGATAGTGGATCAGGTAAAAATGAATTCCACTGGTTTTAACCTCGACTTGACTTAAGGAAAAAACTCTCTTGAATACACACAGTGCAAGCCGGCTGGTCTCTATGCCCCCCCCCCCCCCCCGCCTCCACCATTAGCCCATCTATATGCACTGTATGGATTGGCTAATGGTCGCCACTCACTTGCCCAGCCGTCTCACTTGCCCAGCCATCTCACTTGCCCAGCCGTCTCACTTGCCCAGCCGTCTCACCCATAACACAATCAATCATGATACGTACATTTCTTGGAAATACTTTTTTTTTTTCTGGCCCTTTCACGCTCAGGGGCCCTTTCACGCTCAGGGGCCCCTGGGCACGTGCCCAGACCGCCCATATGTTAGAACCGGGCTTGGCGACGAGTGATATACATTAAGGGTGATATTCATAGTGGAGCGACGCCGGTGTAACAGCCCAGTGCAGCGATCGTGGAAGAAGAAAGTTTGATATTCTTTTAATAGAGTCGTTCCTTAAATGTCCTTTTTAGAGACTTACACTTACATTTAACTTCAAATGCGAGTCGGTGGTACGGATAATCAAACACCACGGTACATTAGGACCGCCAGGCGGCGATTTTAACGAAGTCCGAACTTAAAAGAGGAAGGAAGTTATAGCGTTAATACTTGTTTAAGACTTCATGCTTCATGCTGTTTTATTTCATGGCCGTTGGTACACTCTGCGAGGGTTTACCGTTTCCGTGTCAGGATGAGTAGGCGGACAGCGCGGATTAATCATATTCGCTTTATTTCATTTTTTTTTTCCAATTCAGAGCCAGTTTGATGTTCTGTTTGGCGGCAGCCTACTAATTCAAGGCAGCGGACAACATTAAAAAAACCACTCGCAAATGGATGAATGCAGAGTTTTAAAGGTCATGGACAGGGGGGGAGTTTTTCTAACATAGACAGAGACGCCGCTGTGACTGTGTGACTCTTCCCTTTTTCATCGCTTATTAATCGAATCGGACGTCGAATCTGCTGACAAGAGCGTCTAACTCTCGCCGTCAAAAGACATTCGGAAGATCAAGAGAGATCAAGGTCGGCTTTCGGCCTTCAAGGAAAACAAACCCTCACTCAACCGGAGGTCAACCGGGGAGGAACATCAGAAAAGAACGGCCGCTTCACCGGTGGAGCCGTAAACGCCCCCCCCCCCACCACCCCTCAAAAAAGGGGCCAAACTGCGGGGACACGACGAAGGGGCCCACGAAAGAAAACCCATTTAGTCCTGAAGTGAGGTGGCCACACTCCTCTCCAGTGTCTCCATTAGCCTCAAACTGTCTGCATGGACGAGGGAGGAGGACCTCTGCTACTATACCTCGACGACGACGATAAAGCGTGTCAATTCGCTCGTCCGCTGCGGCCCCCGGGGCGGCGGCGGGCGGCGGCCCCTCGTCTCCACTCCGCGTTTCGGAGAGGGGACACGGCTGCGGAATAACGCGTCGGCGGGGGGGGGGCCAGGTTGTCCCTCTCGATATTCGGCGAGGTGAAGGGAAAAAAAAAAACACGGCGACACGGCGGATCATTCGTCACGTCGCTCTCTCTCCGCTCGCTGAATAAATATGAGGGTGTGTGTGTTCTGGGCTTGAGAACAGCGAGACATGGAGTCTGTTTGGCCCCGCTTCCCCCCCCCCCCCCCCCCCCCCCCCCCCCCCACGCTGGGATGGGATGGCGTACCTGCTGACTGCGGGAGCCGATGTTTGTTTTCTATTTGTTAATAAAGGTCGAGTTTCCCTAATCACGTACGCGTGTGCCACATGGAGAATGAGACCAGCGCGATTTTTGTCGACTCTGTTCTACGTGACCAGTAGAGATAGTAAAGCGCTTTATCCAGCGATACTTTAGGTGCTGCCATCGCCTCTTTTTACAAGAGTGTGCAAACCTGAATGGGTTTTGTCTCCAAAAATATACCGTCTTTTATACATATATATATATATATATATATATATATATATATATATATATATATATATATATATATATATATACAGTATATACATATACATATCAGGGCTTGAAAACGAAATTATTTTTCAATCGTTCCGCTCCGAACGGAACCGGTATATTTAACGTTTTCGTTCTTGCGTTCCGCCACCAACATATCGTTCCTGAACCGGTTCGGAACGTAAAATAACATTCGTTCTTAACGTTCCGGCAGTGTTATTGGGCCTAGTCTATTTTTGTGGTCGATACCTTACAACAGACCATAATAGTTATTGGTATATAACCAGGGTGGTGGTGGGAATTTGTGACAGCTGAGCTTAGCGGGCGGCGAAGTGAACGCGGCAACCGGAAATTTTTTTTTTTTCATGAAATAGGCGTTGCTATGCTTTTGTGAAATGTTATAGGCTATATAGAGAACGAAAAAACCCCGTTATTAACCGGTTTTGGGGATTTCAGAATAACGTTTCTGTTCCGGAACAGTTGAAGACCATTTGGTTTTCATTTCCGTTCTTCGTAAAATTCCGTTCGTTTTCGGTTTTCGTTTTCGTTCCTTGAACCGGTTCGGAGCCCTGATACATATATATACATATACACATATACATATACAAATATACCTTAAATATACATTATTCAATTCAATTTTATTTATAAAGCGCATTTCATGCACAAGGCAGACTCAATGTGCTTCACAAGAGGTAACCATAGTTACAGTAAAAACAGTTCTATAAAAATCAATTAGGAATCACCTGAAGAGTGCAAGTAAACAATCACATGTATGACGTCTTCACCACACACACACACACTTAAACTCATACATGCGCACTCACTCACACAACCACACACATGGACACATGCACACACACACACAGGCACACACACACAGTTCAACAGAATGCTGATTAGTTGGTTAGTTGGTTTGTGATTCATAGGCGTATTTTTTATTTTTTTTTTTCCTACATTGCAAGGACATCTCCAGAAGGTTCCTAAGGTTGTGCATCTAAGTGTATAGCCAATGGTTACAGATGTATGGGTAGTGGTCACCAATACCGGTATCAGATATCGCATACATGGCTATTATAGCGACTAATGTATCGGTATGGATAGATTAAGGCATGGGCCGCATCTTATTTCCATTCTTTATGAATGAAAACATTACCATTTGTTTTTTATTCCACTGAAGCATGTCGGCTCGACAGCACACAGTCTATTAACGGAGAAGGATGTTAATACCTGTAAGTCCATAATAATATCCCCTCCCGGGCCTTGGGCTTCTTTGACTGCACATTCGTCACATGTAAAAGGCGTGTGATTATTAAACATACATGTCCGCCTTTGACTTTGACGTATGGAGGCTCCTTTTTTTTTTTGCTCAATGAACAGTAATGCGTCCCTCTGTCTATATTAACAAGCGAAATGGAAACGCCCATAAAGGAGTCATTGATTTTCCCGTTGGCCTGCAGACAATTTATAATTCCATAGATCGCCTGTTGTGCTTGCGTTTTTTTTTTTTTTTTTTTCCCATCCCCTTGTGTGCAGCCCACCGCCGAGCTGCGATCCAGGGCACTGAAGCACTGCGGGTTTCCAGAAAGCTCCTCCATATTAGACGCTCGGCGGTGTCGGAGGCTTACCGCCAGCGTCTCCCTGCCAGAGCGAGTGGGCGCTCACACAAGGGCCGCTGTGCCGCTTCGTTTAGCATGTACACATTAAAGGGACCTAATTTGTTGTCTACTGACACCTGCAGCCAAATGGCATTTGGCGTGTCCCAAACAACGATTGATCGTCGGTTTATTTCTGACGACAGCAAATGTGTCCCTCGCCGGCGTATATATATATATATATATATATATTCTCATTTGGCCGGGGGTACCAATCCGAACACGAATTTGCTTTTCACTTTCTTCTTCGCTATGATGATGGCTACGGCTGTATCAGACGTTTTCCAAAGCATTTCAGATGTGATGTAAAGTTGCCGCTATATAACTACTTTATCGGTGGAAGCGAGCGCCGTTCATCTTCGAATATCTTCTTGACTGTGTGCGGCCAAAAAGAGAAGATGTCGGCGGCGGCACACAGACTCCAGTGTCCACCGAAATGTGGTAATTTCATCACTGCGGCGTAAGCAGCGGCCCCCCCCCTCAATTAAACCCCGTTATACGGCGTGTACGTCACGACGTCACATGATCACAATGACCGCCGCCATTTTGGAAGCATGGGACATCGTGAAATGATTCGGCGTCATGGTGGAGACATAACCCTTTTCTTATAGGTTACGGTATATTTCTACGTTGATTTAGGATTTTACGGTACTACGACTCTTTTGAGTCCTCTCAATATGGCAACAAAATCCCATTCTGATGTTCAAGCACAGAATGGGATCCAGCACACACTCCTCTCTCCTGGTCCCCGGCACCAGCACTTCAAGAGCCATTCAAAGTGCAGAACGTGAATCTGTGTCTCTGTGTGTCTGTGTCTCTGTATGTGGCTGCCTGTCTGTGTATGTATCTCTGTCTGTATGTGGCTGCCTGTCTGTGTGTCTGTGTCTCTGTCTGTATGTGGCTGCCTGTCTGTGTCTGTGTATGTATATCTGTCTGTATGTGGCTGCCTGTCTGTGTGTCTGTGTCTCTGTCTGTATGTGGCTGCCTGTCTGTGTCTGTGTCTGTATGTGGCTGCCTGTTTGTGTGTCTGTGTCTCTGTCTGTATGTGGCTGCCTGTCTGTGTCTCTGTGTGTATGTGGCTGCCTGTCTGTGTCTGTCTCTGTCTGTATGTGGCTGTCTGTCTGTGTCTCTGTCTGTATGTGGCTGCCTGTCTGTGTGTCTGTCTGTATGTGGCTGCCTGTCTGTGTCTCTGTCTGTCTGTCTGTATGTGGCTGCCTGTCTGTGTGTGTGTCTGTCTGTGTGTGTCTGTATGTGGCTGCCTGTCTGTGTCTGTGTGTCTCTCTGTCTGTATGTGGCTGCCTGTCTGTGTCTCTGTCTGTCTGTCTGTCTGTCTGTATGTGGCTGCCTGTCTGTGTGTTTATGTGACTCTGTCTGTATGTGGCTGTCTGTCTGTGTATCTGTGTCTGTGTCTCTGTCTGTATGTGGCTGCCTGTCTGTGTTTCTGTGTCGGTGTCTCTGTCTGTATGTGGCTGCCTGTCTGTGTGTCTGTCTGTATGTGGCTGCCTGTCTGTGTGTCTGTCTGTATGTGGCTGCCTGTCTGTGTGTCTGTCTGTATGTGGCTGCCTGTCTGTGTGTCTGTACTGTATGTATATATATCTCTGTATTTTGCATTATGGCCTTCACAGTATTTTCCATTTAATTCCTATAAGTTCACTGTTCACTTTCTTCCCCAGCAGCAAGATGCTAAGAGCGTCAAAGGATCATCTTCTATCTCATGGACTTAGGTGGAGGTGTGTGTGTGTGCGTGTGTGTGTGTGCGTGTGTGCACGCGCGTGCGTGCGTGTGTGTGTGTGGCTTCACAGAGCGGCAGAGGAGCTATCGGTGCCCAACAGCCTGAATGTATACTCGCTTTGCTTACGTAATATTGAGACCTAGCGATCGGAAGGCGTACCGGATTTAGAAAGCGGAAAAGTCACATGACCTAATGATGAGCATCACGCTACCATGATGGCGTACATTACACCGCGACAGGGAACCCAATTTAGCATTATAACACTCTGCCTCCGCTTTCTCCCAATATCAATAAGACGACGCTGTCGCCGGTCACACTCAACCGGATATTAATACAAACATATGCCTCTCTCAGTAATTAAAAACACAAAAAAAAATCTCACTTGTGTGTGTGTGCGTGTGTGTGTGTGCGTGTGTGTTAGTGTGAGATAAGCCGTGTGTTTCATGTGAGAAGTGGGCCGGAACAATCCGTCTCCCTACCAACCCGGGGGGGGGGGAGGGGGGAGATGTTAACCGCAGCATCCTTTTCCTTATTAGCCTTTCTCTCCAGCCCCCCCCACACACACACACACCCCGCATTTCTCCCACTCCCTCCCCCCAACTCCCCCCTCCCCCCCCCCCCCACCCGCCTTGTCAGCTCTGGGGTGCTTGAAGGACTGCACATAGCAGCATCCCACACACAGACACACACACACACACACACACACACACACACACACACACACACACACACACACACACACACACACACACACACACACACACACACACACACACACACACACACACACTCCCGCCGAGACCCCCCCCAAGCGTTATTAGTGTGGGTGTGACGACAGCACAGGACAGAACAGCACACGTCGCGTTCAATGTCGAATCTGTAATCTACATGAAAATCCTGACCTCTGCTGGTCGGGCCTCCTCCTCCCCCTCCTCCTCCCCCCTCCCCCTCCTCCCCTCCATTAATCACACATCACTTTATCGGGGTGACATTTTAGAACAGACATCTACGGCGCGGATCACCGCTCCTCAGACGATCGGGTTTTTCTGCTCGGGGTTTTTCCTCGAGGTGGAGGACTGAGTGGTGAGGGCGTGTCACGTGATTAATTGCAGAAGTTGGGTAAAAAAAACAAAACAATCACAAATCATCTCGGTTCGAGGCGCTGGGGGATGTATAGTATCGCCATTTGCGATATGCACGGCACGTATACACAGTGTAATTTACTTTTACTACTATGCGGTGATTTTCCAATTATTGCCGCAAGTTGTATAATAACCTCACTAATGCGGAGTCGTTTTAGTTTTGAGTTGTGAAACGTGAATTTGTTCCATTATGTTCTTAATTGCATTCAGCGAATAGGCGAATAGTTTCACAGCAGGCTCATCTTTTTTTTTTTTACCCAATCACGTCTGACTTCAGCAATTACTAACTAATTACTAACTAAAAAAAGTGCAAACTAAAAAAATGATTGTCGTACTCTTCAGTCCATGCAAATCGGATTGTTCACACCACCATATATTCATTAAAAACAATCGTCACAGTGGATTATATTGGCTATTATGTATTTCCGATAAGATCATCATGCTATAGCAGCTTGTCTGCAGCACAGTGCCGTTCATTGTAGCATTGATTTGACGTTATATAAATGTTTCATTGTAAGTGTAGACGGCGATATTGACCCCATATTCATAGGATTTCCCCCCCCCCCCCCTCCCCCACTCACCCCCCCCCCCCCCCACACACACACACTCACACTCACACTCTAGACTCGACATTTCTAGTATGAGGAGCAAAATAAATCAAGGACAGATAAAGCATACAGGCGTTTTTATTTCAAGGACTTTTTTTTAATAACTCCTTTCAACTGCAACAAAAAAATCCTTTAGTACCCGAGGAGAAACTAGTTCCCCAGTCAAAGGCTTTGTGGAAGTGGAGGTGTGTGTGTGTGTGTGTGTGTGTGTGTGTGTGCGTGTGTGTGTGTGTGTGTTTGTTTGCGTGCTTTCGCATGCATGTGTGTGTGTGTGTGTGTGTGTGTGTATGTATGTGTTTGTGTGCGCACGCATGACTGTGTGCCTTAGTTAAAACTGTGCACACCCTGTATTGAAAAAGGTCAATTTCAATATAAAACGTTCCCATGCTGCGCATTGTGCAGAATTGCAGGCGATAAAAAAAACCAACCGGTGAGCGTCTCGGACGCTGAAAGTCATTTATGAGCATCTAAACCGCAAACTAGAAGTCTTACTAAGCGCATTGTGCTGTAAACAGAGAGCTGTCGACTGTTACTGTCGTGCTGCACTCAAATCTCATGGCTACGAAGGAACAGTCAATTCCAGATCCTGTGCATGAATTGTAGGTTGTTGTTCTACTAGAATCAGTGTACCCAGGGGCGGAGCTTCAGGAGGGGGCTGGGGGGGGGCGACCGCCCCATCGACAATCGCGTACCCCCCCCCCCCCCCCGTTGACAATCGCGTCCCCCCCCCCCCCCCCCCCCCCCCCGACAATCGCGTACCGTAAAGGGCCCGGTCATTTGCCCCGCCCCCCGGCCCGCCTCTGACTTGTTCCGCTACTGAGTGTACCGTAAACACACACAGAGCAGTTGTCAATTAGATAGTGATAAATAACGCATCAATTAAGGTTCTCCGCACCTTCTGCCCGTTTGGCACCCGATCAGTAAGAGTATGGGACGTGTCAATCAATAGAGGCGCCGGGCTTTCAGCTCATGTTAATTCCTCACACCCCTCTTTACTCGGATGCATTATTCAGCGCCGCCGCCGCCACGCCACGCGGTCAGCGAGCGGCGGGCCGACCGATGCGACTCTGCGGCTCTGCGGCTCGGCTCCATATTTGCGTCTTGCGGCTGCACACCGCCGCTACGACGCGTCGCGGTGACACTGGATGCGGATATAATTGGAAGTATATGGAGCACAGGGCCGTGCACCACCACCAAAAAAAAAAAAAAGAAGCGAAAAAGGCACACACACACACACACACACACACACCCCACACACACTCCCCACACACTGAAGGTTTTTGGTGCAGAGGTAGGGCAGTCGCTGCGCTTGCATTTTAACCAGCTTGCATACTAATTTTCATCTCGCGTGAACTTTCCAGCAACGGCAGCTTTCTGATTGGATTTCCAAACGGCGCCCCACTCACATGGGGTGATTAACTAATACCGTAATTGACTTACCGGTCGGGAGTAATCAATGGCCTTTGTTATCAGATTTTATTTTTTCTCCCCTACTGGCTTCGCTTTCGAGTCACACACATGTGTACGGCGTGATTAGCGAATCCAATCTAACTGATTAAGATAATTCAATATTGGTGATCTACAATAGGCTCATTAAACAGACTTAATGACTGAATTCAGTGTAAGATGTGTGTGTGTGTGTGTGTGTGTGTGTGTGTGTGTGTGTGTGTGTGTGTGTGTGTGTGTGTG
>JAOPHQ010003318.1:0-25296 GCA_030340625.1 Merluccius polli | reverse complement strand
GCGTTAAGGAGCGACACCCGCGCTGTAAAAACGCACACTTTGTACAAAAAGAAATAACGACGAAGACCAAGACAAAAAGGAGGCATTATTGATTCATTATTGATTTTATATCGGAGTGCTTAAAGGGTTTTGCATGCAGAGGTGATGCTCGTGATTTACAACAGGACGGCCGACCCTGCAGCGCAACGCCTTGGCACATTTGGAAATTGGACGGGTAGTGGGAAACGCACAGGTGTAAATGAGCACATGAATGAGCTGCTTTAGTTTCAGGGTGCTGGCACTGTGCACGCGGATCGTTCACGTTATCACCAATCCCATGAGTAATAATGCTCACACATTATCAGTGATGACACCTGTTGTGCTTTTCCTACGATGATAAGTCAAAATGTCCGGAGGTGTGTTACGCCCTCCTCGGCGTGCAGATCACCAGAATTTGTCCAGCCAGTTCAACACAACATAAAAGTAAAATGTCTGACTTCTGTTCCGCTGCTGGGAGCCGTGGCGGACTTAAAAGGGGCCAGGGTAAGATGATTTGGGGACATCAAGGCCTCGCGCAGCAGCGGTAATGATTACATTTGGACTTAAGATCCATGCAAGAATTTGTTAGCCCACTAAAACCCCTGGCACCACACACACACACACACACACACACACACACACACACACACACACACACACACACACACACACACACACACACCACCCTCTCCCCCCCCCCGCGCTTCAAACGCCTCAGTCATTCAAAGGGATAGGATGTTTGACAGTCCCAGCTTGTCAATTAATTGGCGAGGTCGTCGGGATGTGCGCTCCTCTCATCTCCTACTTAGAAAGACAATAGCGCCGCGGGAGGGGTGTGTGTGTGTGTGTGTGTGGGGGGGGGGGGCGTCCGCGCTATAAGTACCGGCTCCTCAGTCCCTGGAGGAGTAGGAGACACTTCACTGGTCGCTCACCTCGGAGAAACACATCCACCCTCGCGGACGGACCATTTACTGTTTTTTGTTTTCTTCTGCGGGTTGACTTTACTTTTACATTTCTCGGCGCCAATCATCACCAACCGACATGCACGCACCGACCAGGCACAGCGGAGTCCACCCGTGCGCACCGGCGGCCCCGCGGTTCCCGCGCTACACGGGGGCCCCCACGAAGCCCTGCGGCGGGACGGCCTTCACCATCGACGCGCTGCTCGCCAAGCCGGAGGACCGGGGACTAAAACACCGGCAGCAGACACCGCCGCTCCCGGGGGGATCCCTGGTCCCCCTGGTCCTCCGGGGCCTCCAGGGGCCCTCCGCGGCGTACCTGTTCCCCCCCGGCGTGCTGCACCCCGCCGCCGCCCACCCGCCGCCGCCGCGGTGCTCCGCGTACTGCTGCGCGCCCTTCGCCTTCCCGCAGCCGGCGGCTTCGTGTCGCGGCGGCTTTTACGCACCAGGTAAACACCGGACCATGTCACGTGAAAACACGCAGAAATGTCAAATAAGAGACAAAGTAGCAGTAGGATGGTAGTAGTAGTGGTCTGCGCATGTTCCAACCAAAACAAAAAAATTCACCCTCTCTCTCTCTCCCCCTCGCCATCCAGACTCGCCGTCCAAAGGACACGGTGTCCACTCGTTCAAGATGAAGGGAGGAAAGTCCAAGCGCATGCGCACCAGCTTCACCAACGAGCAGCTGTCCCGCCTGGAGAAGGAGTTCGCGCGGCAGCAGTACATGGTGGGCTCGGAGCGGTTCCTCCTGGCGTCGGCCCTGCAGCTCACCGAGGCTCAGGTAAATCCCCACACCCAACACCTGAGATGAACCACCAATACAACATACTCAGCAAATCAAGGCCATGGTAGTCCTTCAGAGCCACGTGATTAAACGTCCCCCCCCCCTCCCCCCCCTCTGTCTCTTTCTCCAGGTGAAGGTTTGGTTCCAGAACCGACGCATCAAGTGGCGCAAGCAGAGTCTGGAGCAGCAGCAGGCCAAACTCGCCAAGCTGGGGCCTGGCCGCCCCGCCGCCGCCGCGCGCCTCCAGCCCCGGGTCACAGGGTCACGGCGACGAGGAGGACGACTTCTCGGGTTCGTCCGATGCGGACATCGACGTGTCCGAGGACTACATAGACCACTGTTGACCTGTGGACCCGTGGACCCGTGGACCTGTGGACCCGTGGACCGGCTCACAGACACCATCGACAGACATTTGTGTATAGACCGATGAAATGGATATAAGTCCACCCTTTAACTAATAATTTAATAGATGTATAGTTTTATATTGACACTTTGTACTTGAATTGCTTTCAGTTCAAAAGTTGCATTTATTTTTTACGAGAGTCTTCCATGAACTGTATGCTTGTACATTTTTATGATATATTCAGAAATATATTTTTTTGAGATTACTGATGACTCTGTGTTTACTCTTCTTCAACTACTTCACACATCGTACATTAGGACTAACCACTCAGAGGAAGATAAAAATAAGACTCGGTTCTCATTTCTCTTTAAACAAAATGCAAATCCATCCAAAAATGCACGGCGTGTATGTGGTGGTGGAGGTGGAGAGAGAGTGGTGGTGGTAGCAGTGTTAGGGTACTGGTGGTAGACCCGGAGGTGGGGGGGTGATGGGGCGATGGTAGTGATAGTGTGTGTGTGTGTGTGTGTGGGGGGGGGGGGGGGTTGTGGTGGTGGTGGTGGAGGGTGGTGGGATAGTGGTGGTAGCAGTGTTAGGGTACTGGTGGTATACCCGGAGGTGGGGGGGTGATGGGGCGATAGCAGTGATAGTGTGTGGGGTGTGGGGGGGGGGGGGTGGTGGAGGTGGTGTAGGTAGGTGGAGTGGTGGTGGTGGACCAGGGGGGTGGAGAGGTTGGGTGACAGTGATAGTGTGTGTGGGGTGGTGGAGGTGGTGTAGGTAGGTGGAGTGGTGGTGGTGGACCAGGGAGTGGAGAGGTGGGGTGACACGGGAGTGGAGAGGTGGGGTGACAGGGGAGTGGAGAGGTGGGGGTGACACGGGGGTGGAGAGGTGGGGTGACACGGGAGTGCGGGTATCAAGACTTAACAAGCTAAGCAAATAAATAAGTGGAAGGATTATCTGGGATCTCCAGGACCAGGGGGGGACTGGGCCACTACAGAGACCTGCAGACACCAGGACTACAGGTCCTGATGCCTAAGCTGTTTAAACACTTCATAGCCCCCCCCCCCCCCCCCCCCCCGACTCTCAGGGAGCCTCCGACGAAGCGTGGGCCCAGAGGAGGGGCCCACCCTGGGGGGCCCCTGGGAGCCAACATGAAGGACTGGGATCGGAGGAGCCAGAGGTCTGCCCCGGCAGATGATGGCGGTACAGGAGATTAAACCGGCCGTCTGCTGAGGACCGGCGATGGGACAAGTGGACTCGCTTGGTCTTACAACGCTCAGATCTCTAGCCGATCTTAAATAATATATAATAATATATATTAATAATATATATTGACAGTCTGTGGGGACATTTTTACTGCTCCTATTTAGGAGCAGTAAATCCTATTTAGGATTTTACAGACTACAACTCTCTGGAGTCCTCTCAATATGGCGGAGAATCACTAACAGAAACTCCCATGATGCATTCTGATGCACTATGTACCTATATAGTGTATATTGTTCTTGTTGTGTAGACTTTTTGTCAACTTTTGTATTTAAATTCTTATTTGAACGGTTATTACTGTACATCCAGACATCGGTCTTATATTTATTGTCCATCACATTGGACATCTTGAGCTTCTCTCGCAAATATTCCTCAGATGGTTTCATGAATTATGGTGTCTGATGTCGATAAGACAACCATGATAATTATCATAGAATATCCAAGTCTGAATATTCAAAAAGTTACTCATCATTTATTTTAATATAAGTTACATTACTTATTTCTTACTTTGACTGAATGACATACTTTAATTTGATGTATATGTTTGTTATATGTTGTTTGATGTTTCTTCATGAACTAAGTTGTTGGAACCAAGTGTCTAACCAGAGTCCACTGACTTGCTTACCACAATAAAAGCGCAGTGTGTGAAGTATGACATTCATGACAACAAGTCACGACAAGTGGAAACTAGAGCAGACAGTACAAGTCAAGACCAGACAGCGCAAGACAAAAGAAACCCAGGAGCGATTATGGGCTGATTATGGTCACACGACATTAACTGACATCCTGAGACATCCACACGACATCCTTCATTCCTGTGGACATCAAACTCTTCTTCTGCTCTCAGTAGCGGACCTGAGGGAGTCACTCTGAACCGTCCGTTCAACTCACTTTGAACCTAGCAGCCATTTTACTTATTGATCATGTCCAGTTGACCTGTGCAATATGCCTGCAATGCATCTGACACACTTACTTTACTTTAGAGCCACTGACTATATATATTTTCTTGTTTTGTATACAAGCATATTTATTACATTCGGTTGTTGGTTAGATGCATATTTTTATCTATAAATGAATTCTATTCATGCTGTATTCTGTGTTTATATTGCTAGTTGTGTTCATTCGATTCTATTTTATTGAAGTTTCTGGCTTCAGCTGAGCAACTGTCACAAATAATTTCCTCCGGGATGAATCGTCATCTGTATCTGTAACTGTATCTGTATCAGTATCAGTAACTGTATCTGTAACTGTATCTGTATCAGTAATTGTATCTGTATCTGTATCTGTATCTGTATCTGTATCAGTATCAGTATCTGTATCAGTAACTGTATCTGTATCAGTATCTGTATCAGTAACTGTATCTGTATATGTAACTGTATCTGTATCAGTATCTGTATCAGTATCTGTATTTGTATCTGTATCTGTTTCTGTATCTGTATCAGTATCAGTATCTGTATCTGTATCTGTATCAGTATCAGTATATATATTTGTATCTGTATCTGTATTTGTATCTGTATCAGTATCTGTATTAGTATCAGTATCACAGTAAACCAAGTAGTACTCTAAATACAGGTGGTGGTTTGTGTATAATATACCCTGAGATACATATTATAACTTATTGGAGTATTTTAGGTTGAGAGAGATTGCCGACTTCTAAGCTACAGATATTTAATGATACATGTTTTATTACGGGCTTGAAAGGTCTCAAAACGCAGTGAGAAGCTGAATGATTTGTCGCCACTAGGGAACTACTAATCACTCGACACGACGGACATACGTCGACTGGGAGGACGTTGTGTCTCCATCTCAGCGGCCGTATCTTAACACCTTAAGTCTTCAGTAATGACCGGGCCGGGGGAGAGACACTATCAAAGAGAGAGTCTTTAATAAAACAGTAACAGCTAATCTCTCTCTCTCTCTCTCTCTCCCTCTCTTTCTCTCCCTCTCCCTCTCTGCGGGGGGGAGAGAGGAGAGTTTGTTTAAGACCCCAGAAGAGCGTCTCTGATGTGATCAACCAGCATGTCAACCCCAGCTCTCTGTCGTTCTCTTCCTCTTTCTGTCTCATCTCCCCCCTCTCTCTCCCTTTTTCTTCCCCTCTGTCCCTCTCTCCCTGTCACCTCCTCCATGCATCTCTCTGCCCTGTCTTCACACTCTCCATCTGTCTGCCTCTTTCTCCCTCTCTATTCCTCTCTCCACCTCTCTCCCCCCTCCCTATGTTTGTTTCTCTCCATCTCTCTCCCCCCCTGTCTCCATCTCTCTCCCCCCTGTCTCCATCTCTCACCCTCTACAAAGTAATCCTATTGAGAAATGGAGAGAAGCCTGAGAAAGCTTGAAGAAAATAGCATCAGGAGGGATATGTGTGTGTGTGTGTGTGTGTGTGTGTGTGTGTGTTGGAGGCTGGAAGAGGAAGGGATGAGGGGAGAGGGGGGGAGGCGGGGGAGAGGGGGGAGGTGGGGGGTGTATTCTATTCGTCCCCAATTAGCACCAGGCGCCTTAGCCACCGGGGGCGGAGGCCTTGCGGGCCGTCGCGCTCTCTAAGTCGGCCCCAGGTCCTGGATTAGCCGGTGGTTCCTATCAAAGGCCGGTGTTACGTCTTAATGCGCCCCCCTCGATGTTCCCCCTGCTGCAGCCAGCGACGCGCGACACTTCCTGCAGCGCCGAGAGAGAGAGAGGCGATACGGAGACTTACTGACGTCAGTCTGTGTTGCAGAGGGAGTCTGAACCCATCGACACAACATAGACATGTAAACATAGACATGTAAACATAGACATCTATAGATAGACATGTACACATAGACATGTAGTCATAGACTTGTACACATAGACATGTATACATAGACATGTAAACATAGACATGTAGACATAGACATGTAGACATAGACATGTAAACATAGACATGTACACATAGACATGTAAACATGGACATCTATAGATAGACATGTAAACATAGACATGTAGACATAGACATGTACACATAGACATGTACACAGACATGTACACATAGACATGTAAACATAGACATGTACACATAGACATATATAGACATGTACACAGACATGTACACATAGACATGTACACATAGACATGTACACATAGACATGTACACATAGACATGTAAACATAGACATGTACACATAGACATGTATACATAGACATGTACACATAGACATGTACACATAGACATGTAAACATAGACATGTAAACATAGACATGTACACATAGACATGTACACATAGACATGTAAACATAGACATGTAAACATAGACATCTATACATAGACATGTAAACATAGACATGTACACATAGACATGTAAACATAGACATGTAGACAGACATGTACACATAGACATGTAGACATAGACATGTAAACATAGACATCTATACATAGACATGTAAACATAGACATGTACACATAGACATGTAAACATAGACATGTACACAGACATGTACACATAGACATGTAGACATAGACATGTAAACATAGACATCTATACATAGACATGTAAACATAGACATGTAGACATAGACTTGTACACATAGACATGTAAACATGGACATCTATACATAGACATGTAGACATAGACATGTAGACATAGATGTGTAAACATAGACATCTATACATAGACATGTACACATAGACATGTACACATAGACATGTAAACATAGACACGTAGACATAGACATGTAGACATAGACATGTAAACATAGACATGTACACATATACAGTACATGTATACATAGACATGTACACATAGACATGTAAACATAGACATGTAGACATAGACATGTAGACATAGACATGTACACATAGACATGTAAACATAGACATGTAGACATAGACATCTATACATAATCATGTAAACATATACATATATAGACATGTACACATAGACAATAGACATGTAAACATAGACATGTATTAGACATGTACACATAGACATGTAAACATAGACATGTACACATGTACACATAGACATGTACACATAGACATGTAAACATAGACATGTATGACATGTAAACATAGACATGTACACATGTACACATAGACATGTACACATATACATGCGGAGTGAACAACAGTGTACATAATAGTATAATAGGCCTCACAGCGAAATGTATCATTTAGATGTTTTATCTATTTAACTTTTGTCATTATTTTTATTCAAACGAATCATGATCTCAAGTCGTTAATTGTTAATTGTTAATTTCCGGGTCACGTGACACCGCGGTCACCTGGGCAGGTGTGAAAGTTCTCATGCGGGACCCGCCGCTCCGCGCTCCGAGGAGGAGGACTGCACTTCATTTGAGCAAAGCCACATTTTAGGGCAGGCAATTGTTAAGAAATCCTCCCTGTTTGCATTTTATTTGCAGAGCTGAAGCCCCGCCCCCCCCCCCCCCCCTCTACTCCATCTAATAGTCATTAACTTCCATTACAATCGTTTGAAGTGGTGTCGGCTCTTTGTCTGGCCGTGAAAGGGTCGCGTAGGAGACGCACAATGACTTCTAACGCCGCCGGGAGCCGGCCGCGGGGCCCGCCGGGGCCCCTGGAGCACAATGTGGCCGTGGGGACCGACCGTCTTTAAACTGGTCCCCTGCTCCCCCGTCAGGAAATGGCAGTTCCTGTCCGTGAGGAGGAGGCGCAGCGAACAAGGGAGCGGCGCGGAGGAGAAAGTATGGGCGACGCGTGGGGGCCAGGTGGGGTCCAGGACAGGTGGGGTCCAGGACAGGTGGAGGCCAGGTGGGGTCCAGGACAGGTGGGGTCCAGGACAGGTGGAGGCCAGGTGGAGGCTAGATGGAGGATCGAAATGAGCTTATATCATGAAGAGTAGGCCTGTTATAGCATATATTCAACAGTTGAAGGACATTAAGCGCATGAAGAATAGAGACTGTTTTCCCCAAAACAAAGCCATCGATGTGTTTGTTGAGGGGGGGGGGGGGGCGGATCCTGCGGGCCACACAGGTGGTCAAACCCGAGCCCGTTTCTCGTGCAGGTGGCACAAACGCGGTGACGTGCTACTTTTCCCATCTCGTTATAATGGGGTGAAGCCGTCCAGCCCTGTGAGGAGGCCCGCAGGACGCATTAGCTGAGCACACACCGCTAATGCCAAACAAAACGACCAATTAGTTTATTAATGAAGGGAGGTGAGACCGGGCTACTGGACGAACAGCGACTCGTTTACACCACGATTTAAAGTTTTAACGACCTAATTAGTTCAATTCAAATTGCTGGGCGCTGGGGAAATGCTCATTGAGGCATAGGCTATGCTGTTTGGGTTTTTTTGTGTTTATAATAAGTTAATTTATTTGTTAACATTGAGCTGATAAAGAGTGATCAAGAGGGATCAGATCAAGAGGGATCAGCCTATAGAGCAGGTCTATCATTTACTACACTATAGGCTACTATAATTTACTAATTTGCTATTGGAATTTGCCTGCTTAGTGTTATAGTTTTATAAATATATGAAACGTTAAAATAGGTATAGGCCCATCTGCTAAAATGCAATAACCACAGGTCCATTGGTAGATTGGTGTACATTGTCCTAATATCCAATTAGAGCTGCTTTTCAATTTCGTGTTTTAAATGGATAGTTGTAGAAAATGGTAAGTATATATATATATATATATATATATATATATATATATATATATATATATATATATATATATATATATATATATATAGCATAGATGACATAGATGACAGATTGATAGATGCAGTTTGAACCACTAGGGGTCAGCATGGCGCCACGAAACACAAACGGTTCGTTGATGAAGACGTCAACCACCTCGCGCCACCCTGTTCTCCACCGGACAACGTCGTGATGTGACGTGTCTTTGTAAGACATTAATGGTAGGCCTACATTTCCGTTTCCTTGCAAAAAAAAATAGAAAATAAAGAAAAAAGAAAAAAAGACAGCCTATAACCGTTTATTGTTCATGTGTGTTTTAAGAGCGGCGGTGTCTCCCGTGGCCGCCAGGGGGCAGCACCGCCCCGGTAAATACCAGCTCGAGCCCATCTCCGTCCGCAGTCTGAGGCCTGCAGCCTGTTACAGCCAATGCCATCACGGATACAAGTCTGGTTTTATTTTCCAAAGTAGGCGGTAGAAGTAGTATTATTCCTAACGGATCGCTTAAAAACCTTGATGTTATCTCACCACGTCTGGTCTCAGCCGGACACAGACCTGGTCCGGGGAACAGGGCCAGGCAGCGGAGACCGGTCTACTTTATCTGGTACAACGACGGTCGACTTGAGACATTCATTAACCAGACACGATCCGGTTCACCGGACAGGCCAGCCGGTTTCACCATTAAAAACCTCCTCCGGTCAAACAGCCTCACATTCCTGCTGCTCAGATACTCACACACAACAAGTAGGAGTGTCTGTGTGTGTGTGTGTGTGTGTGTGTATGTATATATATATATATATATATATATATATATATATATATATATATATATATATATATATATATATATGCCCCATTCATAGGCCTCATGACTTTGCACTGTTCGCCTATATCTTATATTCAGCCTATATCTTATCCATGTAGGCCTATAGCAGCAATGATGGGCTTAGGGTGACGTCGTGGCTATATAGGCCTAACACACGGAGGCTGCCCATCGGAAGTGCTCCTGAATCCTGCTGGTGGTTTGAAAACCTCAGGCAGAGATTTTATTTTGACGAGCTAGTTTACACGAGAAACCCGTCTATGTAAATATGGGTTATTTTAATAATTGTATTTTGTTTTTTGGTTTATTCAGTCTTTGTTTTTTAATGTATTTGTATGTGGATGTTTTACTTGATTGTAGGCCTACCATTTGAGTCATTTAATTTAGTCAGAATACACGTAGTGTGGCGACGCCCATGAGGACCACTGTCTGATGAACACTGATATTAGAGGTCTGAGCACGGTGAGTTTCACATTAAAAGTCCTCCCGTGCTGAAGGGTCCACGCAGACCGCTGCAGTGAGCCCTCCTCTGGTGTTTAACTCTAAACACCTCATCAACAACTTGTTGGACCTCATAATACACATCGCTAATGATTTTCTAATGCAACTTCTGCGCAAACGACCGCATTAAGGGGCTAATTATTAACGTGTTCACAGCGCCATGAAAGGTGAAGAATAACACGAACCACAAAAAAGATCATTAAACCCTTCCTACATGTTGAACCACATAAAAGATCATTTAACCCTTCCTACATGTTGAACCACTGTACATAAAAGACCATTAAACCCTTCCTACATGTTGAACCACTGTACATAAAAGATCATTTAACCCTACATGTTGAACCACTGTACATAAAAGATCATTAAACCCTTCCTACATGTTGAACCACATAAAAGATCATTTAACCCTACATGTTGAACCACTGTACATAAAAGACCATTAAACCCTTCCTACATGTTGAACCACTCTACATAAAAGATCATTTAACCCTTTCTACATGTTGAACCAATGTACATAAAAGATCATTAAACCCTTCCTACATCCTGAACCACTGTACATAAAAGATCATTAAACCCTTCCTACATGTTGAACCACTTCACATAAAAGATCATTAAACCCTTCCTACATGTTGAACCACTGTACATAAAATATCATTAAACCCTTACATGTTGAACCACTGTACATAAAAGATCATTAAACCCTTCCTACATGTTGAACCACTGTACATAAAAGACCATTAAACCCTCCCTACATGTTGAACCACTGTACATAAAAGATCATTAAACGCTTCCTACATGTTGAACCACTGTACATAAAATATCATTAAACCCTTACATGTTGAACCACTGTACATAAAAGATCATTAAACCCTTCCTACATGTTGAACCACTGTAAATAAAAGATCATTAAACGCTTCCTACATGTTGAACCACTGTACATAAATTATCATTAAACCCTTACATGTTGAACCACTGTACATAAAAGATCATTAAACCCTTCCTACATGTTGAACCACTGTACATAAAATATCATTAAACCCTCCCTACATGTTGAACCACTGTACATAAAAGATCATTAAACCCTTCCTACATGTTGAACCACTACATAAAAGATCATTAAACCCTTACATGTTGAACCACTACATAAAAGATCATTAAACCCTTCCTACAGCCTCGTGTTATATGTTGGGAAATAGTTCCGGTCATTTCAAGACTATTTCCCATCAACGTGCCCTTCCTTTGGTTTCTTTAACGAGACGTTTCACCGTGAATGAATTCATGGACCGAAGAGCGAATGAACGATGAACCAAAAAGTGAATGAATACATGAACCGGCGGAGGGTGAATGAATGAGAGCTCGGCCCTTTGACTCTCCGTCCGGATCCGTCGGCCGCGTCGGTTAACGGTAGAAAAAATGTATTACAAAAGCAGTCTGAAAAGAAAGGTTAATTATAAACTACTACAAAGCTGCTAATACTTTAAAACAATAACAATAAAAACGTAATAGGTCCCAATAATAATAATAATGGGCCTACTATTAACAATGTATAGCAATTAGGCTATATGATTATTAATTATTATTAATAATAACAAATTATATTCATATTATTATATTAATAATAATAATTATAATTATTATTATTATAGGCTATTTGTGGGTTATCTTGCAGATAAATAGGTTTCAAATAGCCTAAATACTTTCTTAGTTTGTTTAATTTCCACAAGGTTAGTGGACATGACTTTGTCTGTATTCAATTAAATTAGATTAGATTAAATTAGATTAGATTCCACTTTACTGTCATGATGCAGAGCAGCCTACAAGCAGGCCTACACAGAGAAATGCAGTCTACCCAGTGAACATGCAGGCTGATATCATGTCAATATGCAGGTCATATGTGCTGCAGCTAAGTCAGGCTGGTGGAGCCATGGTGGAGTGAACACCACCCTTTAAACAACAGGCTGGTGGAGCCATGGTGGAGTGAACACCACCCTTTAAACAACAGGCTGGTGGAGCCATGGTGGAGTGAACACCACCCTTTAAACAACAGGCTGGTGGAGTCATGGTGGAGTGAACACCACCCTTTAAACAACAGGCTGGTGGAGCCATGGAGGAGTGAACACCACCCTTTAAACAACATGCTGGTGGAGCCATGGTGGAGTGAACACCACTCTTTAAACAACAGGCTGGTGGAGCCATGGTGGAGTGAACACCACCCTTTAAACAAGGACACAACACCAGCAACAGGGCAAATCAAACCGCCCTCATGGCTCACCTTTGTTCCTTTATTCATATACGTTTCAATTAACTCTGCACTATACAAGTCTCGCTCGGCTCCACGCCGATAATAGTTTAATTTCTCTAAAATTGTTTTTCATTTTCCAATAATAATAATAGACCAATTGCCCCCCCCCCCCCCCCCTCCCCCTCCCCCTCTCCCTCCACGCGGCGCACGCGCCTCATCCCCGCCGCGTGCACCGCGTTCCCGCCTGAACCGCGAGGGCGGCAGGTAGCCTCGAGGGAGCCGCCCATTGGCCCATTGGCAGGTGCGGCCGACCAATCGGCGCGCCCCATCGGCGGCGGCGGCGGCTCGCGCCTCGGCCGCGGAGAGACGTGAACGCTCGAGGCGGGAAGCGCATCGCTCACACCGGCGCGCGTCTTGTCGGAGAGCGCGTGACTCTCTGGACGGAGCCACAGGGCGCAGCGGTGACTACATTGGACAGGTCCAGCCCCGCCACCCGGTCCTCCGCCAACCGGTCCTCCGCCTCCCGGTCCCCCGCCACCCGGTCCTCCGCCGGTCCTGTCCCCCGCCACCCGGTCCTCCGCGTCATGGCCGTCTAAGAGGAGGGGGGGTCCACCTCCTGCAACACCGTAAGAGGACGTAAGAGACACGCGCTCCGCTGTCCCACACCGGACTTTCCGAGGCGGCGTGTCTCCCGAGCGCACGAGACGAGACCATGTTTTCGTCGGCGGGAAAACGGTGCTTCACCATCGAGTCGCTGGTCGGCAAGGAGAGCCCCGCGTCCCAGGAGGAGCCCGTCCGACCCACGGCCCTGAGCTACTCCAACCCGGGCGCCACGGACGCCTTCATGAACGGCTACCAGGCGCCGGTCCCGAGCCGGTCCCTCTACCCGAACCCGGAGCTCGTGTTCCCGGAGACGGTGAACCACCACGCGCTGGGCATGGCGCCCCACCACGCGCTGGGGGGGTCCTCGCACCTGCAGAACCCCGCGCACTTCTTCGGGACGCAGCACCGGGACCCGCTCCACTTCTACCCCTGGGTGCTCAGGAACAGGTTTTTCGGGCACCGGTTTCAAGGTGAGGATGCGCTAAGGGTGTGTGTGTGTGAGGGGGGGGGGGGGGGGAAACATATTAGTGCGATGGTATAGTTATGACCCCAACCACACCATGTAGGATATTATTTCGTTGCAAATAGAGATTATACATAGAAATATTATTATTACCTATAATAGGCGAATATCAATGATAGGCCTATTTGGCATGATAAACGCAACATTTGTGTAAAAACATTTTACGCAAACTAACAAAAAAAAAATTGAAATTATCAACAGATTTATTTTACATGGTCAGCTTTTACACATTTGCAAAATATTTAGAGTAAAATAATAAATTATTAGAATAAATGAAACTCCGACAAAATCACATTTTACCAGGGGAGACGGAGCCTTTAGGCTATACATTAATTGTGTCTAATTATTTTATTTTAACTACAACAACAAATAGCTTGTCTCAAATGACAAAGTAGCGTGTTATTTTTCCCGGTTATTAAAATACAATAGTATTTAAATAGTACCCAATGTTTCCTAATTACTGTCCGCATAGCAATGAATGTGCTTTTAAAACAACAAAATGAATTAGTAGCCGAGTTAAAAAAAAAAGAAAGCATTTCATTAGATTGGTGACTTAATGTTTTTGGTGAAAGGAAACAATGGGAGACATTTAACCCGTGTGACTCCAGTTTAGCAGAATACGTCAAATTGTCTTCTGAAAAGAAGTCGTCGAAATATTGCCAAGCAAGTATTGTATTTCAATCTGCCAACCTTTCCTCACAGTTGTATTAATAGGATACACATAATGTCCTTTATTTAGGCCTAACCTTTTCACTCAACCCAAACACACATTCCTAAATGCACGCTGAACGAAACCGATCATCAATTATCCAGTCAATTAACGTCGTTTGAAGAAAAACACACGTCATAAATAACGAAATATATTTAACCAACCAAGTATTCCGTCGGGCTGAAGCTGTGGGCCCTCCGGGGGCCCCCCCAGCTCGGATCTCCCCATAGGCCACGTCTCTGCTCGACCCCACACCGTTCACCCGAGTGGCGCTTCCTTACCCAAAAAGCCGACCAGGTGTGTGACTCCCCCCCGCTCTCCCCGCTCCCCCCTGCAGGGAACGACGTGTCCCAGGACAGCCTGCTCCTCCACGGGCCCTTCGCCAGGAAACCCAAGCGCATCCGCACGGCCTTCTCGCCCTCGCAGCTGCTGCGGCTGGAGAGGGCCTTCGAGAAGAACCACTACGTGGTGGGCGTCGAGAGGAAGCAGCTGGCCAACAGCCTCAGCCTGTCCGAGACGCAGGTGAGGGCCAGCGGCCGGGTTTCTATCTTCTACGGTTCTATATTTCCATCCACTATATTTCTATATTTCCATCTTCTATATTTCTATATTTCAGTTCTATATTTCTCTCTTCTATATTTCTCTATTTCAGTTCTATATTTCTATAGTTCTCTCTTCTATATTTCAGTTCTATATTTCCATCTTCTATATTTCAGTTCTATATTTCTATCTTTTATATTTCTCTCTTCTATATTTCTATATTTCAGTTCTATATTTCTATCTTCTATATTTCTACCTTCTATATTTCAGTTCTATATTTCTATCTTCTATATTTCTATATTTCATTTCTATTCTTCTATATTTTATATGTATATATATGTATATCTTCTATATTTCTATCTTCTATATTCATATATTTATATATGTATATCTTCTATATTTCTATCTTCTATATTGTATATTTATACATGTAAATATCTTCTACATTTATATATTTCTATCTTCTATATTTTATAATTCTATCTTCTATATTTCTATCTTCTATATTTCTATATTTCAATCTTCTATATTTTATATTAACATATGTATATATGTATATATTCTATATTTATATATTTATATCTTCTTTTATATTAATATATTTATATATGTATATCCTCTACATTTCTATATTTCTATCTTCTATATTTCTATTGAGGCCTACAGTCGCGTGGTCTGCAAGATGGTCAGGGATGCCCACTGGTCGGGGGGGGGGGGGGCACAGTTTCCGGCCTGTGGTGGTGGGGCCCAACGTATATCGCGCATATCTGTTCATGGGGCCCAGAAGCCCTGGCGGCGGCCCTAGAGGGCAGACGGCCGCGGGGGTCGGGGTTCGAACCCGCAGGCCGGGAGACGAACCCCCCCCCCCCCCCCCCCCCCCCCGTGTTTCCCGCGTACTTCTCATTAAAAACAGGCGCGCAAAAACGACTTGGGCTAATTAGAAAGACATGACGTCATGGGCTGATTAAAACAGTGAGGCTACGTTGTGGATTCATATGGACGCATCCATCTATAAATATTTAACAATTTTCGTGCAATTTTCGTTCTGCATTTTAATTCAATGTAGTTGGGCTATATATATTTTTTTATAAGGGTATACATTTTGTATTTTTCATTTTATTGGACTTTCCTTAAATAGGCCTGTTAATAACGCAATAGGCGATGATTTATAAACGCTATTCAGTCTTGTAAAACCGATGGGCCCAATTTAGGCCTATAATTGTAATTATTACGATATTAATATCAACAATAATAGGCTAATATTAGCCTACATTTAATTATTATTAGGCCTATACGTATAGTTGCAATAGGTCTAATTAATTGGCAGCGACTCATTTGCAGACTACTTAATATGTGTGAAGTCGGCAACCTGACGCCCCGTTTTAAAAATAAAACTACAATAAAGTAACAACGTTACTCATCAAGGACAAATGTTTTATTACAATACTATATTACTATAACAATATTATATTACAATAATCACATACATTAGTAGTAGGCTAATGTAAGTTAGGTTTCCAAAACAACAAGGGGGCTATTATTTTGAAACGGCTTGTTTGAGGCAGGAGACAAAGACAAAGGATTCCTCCGGTGTTTTAGGAGGCGTAGGACATTACCTTCACCAACCTGTCAGGTGTGCGGATATTATCGAGCTGCTCGAGCTCAAAGCAGTACTCAGGTGTCAATTAGAGACTAATAGGCGACATAGCAACACTTGAGCTCCGTCAGCAGTTTAGCCTCTCTACCGTCAATAAAAACCTGAGGTTAAACACACTGCTTTGTGTGAATTAATTATAAATTATAATGAAAGGTAACAGAGAATTATTTAATCAACAAACACAGGGCTTTAGTCGATTTAAAATAACCACACAGCCTATTGAAAGGAGCAGCAATCAGCTGGGGGGGAGGGGGGGATGAATAGGCCTATTCTAGGAATAATAAGTAATATATAACATAACCCTGTATCTGAAATCACTGTAGGTTACTTTGGATAAAAGCGTCTGCTAACTAAAGAGTAGATCATGTTAAATCAGGGCATATTCCACAGGCCTGTGCGTCATACGGTTGTTGGTTTTGTGTGATCAGTGGATGTCAGAAACGGAGAGCATCTTGTATCCCGACTGTATCACCCCTGCAGGGGGTCCAGACAAACCAAGGAAAAAGATAAGTTGTGCCGACCATCTCGTTTGGATGAATCCGATACAGATTCAGAATGCGGATAGGTCGAAGTGTACATCAGCTACTTCTTTTATGGTGCATTATGGGTTTCAACCAGCGGTTCTCAATCTTTTTCAAGCCAGGGACTTAGAATGGATACAGATTTACCCTCTACCATTGTCATAGTTTGCAACCTGAATCTAACCCATTGAACATATACATATTGTCCTTGTATTACTTATGAATGTATAATAACATGCATTGGAAATCTAGTGCTCCCCCTACTGGCTCAATGCACTTTCAAGTTATGTCCCCCTTGAAAAAATGACGGCGTGAGTAATTATCTCTAGCTTGTTTTATTTTTAAATGTTTTATTTTTGACGAATTATGTAGGAGTTTTATTAATTATTGCGGACCCCATGGTCATATGCCACGTACCCCCAGGAGTCCCTGGACCCCACTTTGAGAACCACGGGTATAAAGTAGTGCACTATGAACCAGGCAGTAAACTCACATCAATCTCAGACTGCACTACAAAACGGTGATGTAAGGGGATTAGGGTTAGGGCACTAAGGGGTTGAGAGTTAGGGCGGTAAGGGGGTGAGGGTTAGGGGGGTAAGAACATGCTGGAGCACAGCACCAGCATACTGGGAACTGGTGTAGGGTCCCCCCCACCAACAGCCAGCGCCCCTAGAGCGCTTGGCTATCTCCCCTCATCCCCCCACCAAACACCCGCCTAGAGCTCTCGGTGATCTCCCCTCACCCCCCCACCCCCCCACCCCCGGTAGCAGCCGAAACCATAACGAGTTCCCACACTCTCTGGTGGAAGGCGCGCTAATTAGCAGCATATGCTAATATATAAACCTGGTGTGGTAGCGTGTGGAGGATGAGTGGGTAGGGGAGGAGGAGGTGGTGTGTGTGTGTGTGTGGGGGGGGGGGGGGGGGGGGTAGTAATAGTAAGATGACAGCAGCGATGGGGATGTAGATATCGACCAATCAGCAGTCCCGTACCACTCAGGAAAACGGATAACCGTGACTAGAAGTGAACATGAGTGGTAGCAGTCAACAGATACTATGTAGATATTATAATATAATATAGTTGTAGTAGTGGTTAACATCCATGAAAAAGAGCTCTCATTCAGCATTGGTAAATAATGACAATGAAATCAATGTGTGTAAAACGTTGCTAAATGTAGCTCCCCGTTCTTGTTTCTAGGTGGTTCTAACCAGGGTTCTAATGAGAGTTCTAACCAGGGTTCTAACAAGAGTTCTAACCAGGGTTCTAACGAGTGTTCTAACCAGGGTTCTAACGAGTGTTCTAAACAGGGTTCTAGCGAGAGTTCTAACCAGGGTTCTAACGAGTGTTCTAAACAGGGTTCTAACAAGAGTTCTAACCAGGGTTCTAAAGAGTGTTCTAACCAGGGTTCTAAAGAGTGTTCTAAACAGGGTTCTAACAAGTGTTCTAAACAGGGTTCTAACGAGAGTTCTAACCAGGGTTCTAAAGAGGGTTCTAAACAGGGTTCTAACAAGTGTTCTAAACAGGGTTCTAAGGAGAGTTCTAACCAGGGTTCTAAAGAGTGTTCTAAACAGGGTTCTAACGAGTGTTCTAAACAGGGTTCTAACGAGAGTTCTAACCAGGGTTGTAAAGAGTGTTCTAAACAGGGTTCTAACGAGTGTTCTAAACAGGGTTCTAACGAGAGTTCTAACCAGGATTCTAACGAGAGTTCTAACCAGGGTTCTAACGAGAGTTCTAACCAGGGGTCTAACGAGAGTTTTAACCAGGGTTCTAAAGAGTGTTCTAAACAGGGTTCTAACGAGTGTTCTAAACAGGGTTCTAACGAGAGTTCTAACCAGGATTCTAACGAGAGTTCTAACCAGGGTTCTAACGAGAGTTCTAACCAGGGGTCTAACGAGAGTTTTAACCAGGGTTCTAACGAGTGTTCTAAACAGGGTTCTGACGAGGGTTCTCATGTGTCCAGGTGAAGGTGTGGTTCCAGAATCGGAGGACCAAGTACAAGAGGCAGAAGCTGGAGGAGGAGGGCCCCGACCAGCAGCAGAGGAAGAAGGGGAACCACCACATCAACCGCTGGCGCCTGGCCACCAAGCAGGCCAGCTCCGAGGACATAGACGTCACCTCCGAGGATTAAACACACCACCTCCCAACACCTGACACACACATACACACACACACACACACACACACCCTACCGTACGACGACCCCCATCTGTGGCGTTTCATAGGACCAATTTTATTTATTGTGTTATAATATTAAATATTATTAGAGACGATAAAGATGGACGAGAGGAGGAGTGGAGTGATAGAGAGTGATGGAGAGAGGGGAGGAGTGGAAGAACAGGGGAGGACACAAGAAGACAGAAAAAACGGATCCATGGCACTTTCATCCTTCCTACATAACTTTTAGCTTCATCGGAACAATGCTGCCCTCCCATTAGCTAATGATCTGTGGACGAGGTGACCTTATGGATGGGACGGGAGGACGGGGGCGGGGCTTCTGCCCTCATCACCTCCAGGTTATTTATCAACAGGCTGTTAAAGACAATTTAACCTGCGTTTGCGTTTGAAAGTGTTTTCTTCTTCGTGTCGTTACGTTTTTTTAATGTATTTATGCCGTTGAAAAAAAACCGACCACATGGCAAATTCTTTTTCAATTCTTCAAAGAGACTTTGATTCCAATTGGTGACTTGTGTTGTGAAAAGTGAACTAAAACGGTTATGAATTACAAGGTGCTGTCCATAGAAATGTGTCACTTCCCCAATGTACTTATTTTTTTTATTTAGCATTTATTTCTATAACACTGATCCTAAAAACAAATGCTTCCCAAAGACCAGTTAGTTTGCTCTCAACAAGATGTTGTTTTAAGTGAAGGCTATTTATGAAACTGCTCCAGGGCCCCCTAGTGGTAAAACAGGGTTATGACACACTAGTGAAAACAATAAAAAAAAACATGTATAGAATGGCATAGAACTTTTCCCTCTTATTCGTGCAAAATAACACGTGTATCCATATATGGTCGACATTTCCGGGAGAACCATTGACCATATATGGTTCTCTTCATCATTCTTTGCAGTTTTCCAATTTTCACTGAGCATTACGTGGTACGAAACATACCTTCCAGAACAAAAAGGTAATAACTGAAGGATGATTTAAGGTGATTTTTTTGCCATTAAAAAATGAGATAGTAAATATGTAATAATAAAGTAAGTTATCTTTTTCGAAACATTGCGTCACTCTCGAGGAGTGGAGGGAGGGAGGGAGGGAGGGAGGGAGGGAGGGAGGCGGGGGTGAAAAGTGAAAGGTCAGGGGTTGGGCAGGTGTCAGGTATTTCAGGTCAGAATGGGGGCGAGAGTCACTTCTCATCCCGGGACTCGGCCTCGCAGAACGAGGGAAAGGATCGCTGCTTTTTGTCAGACGTCGTTTTCACCTGTCCACAGAAAACGGACGGCGCCTCTCCCTAATGACCCCGGGGGGTGGCTTGTTTTTTTAGCCAAGAAGAGGGGAACCGAGTGGAGGAGAAACGGCCATCTCAAGGCCTACATCCCCATGTTTTACACACTAAAGACATCTGCGCTCCCAGAAGGGGCCACAACGTGAGGGGCCTTGTTTTGAGTTCCCGGGACATCCAATACTCGATGCAGGTGCAAACTCGCGGGGGAACGTTTTGGGAATTCCTCACGATTAAAACAAACAACATCAAAGACTGCGTTGGTCCTATTCGGGCGCAGTTTACACAGGCCAGGTGAAAGCCCCCCCACAAACACCAGGCTTAGCGTTCGCAGCCGTGCTGTGACTGCGCTTGAGGTTACCGAGAGAACCGCAAACTCTCAGGGGTTTGAGTGTAAAGAAAACAATTAGCAGCGGATCACACCGGGTTCCCCCGGGCGCCGGGCCGGTCTCCTGTCACCCGACTCAGCAGCACGGAGACGCAGGGGAAAGGACGGCCGTGGGAGCCACAAACATGCAGTACTTTTACATAAACGCACACACACACAAATATTACACACACCTTTAGAGTTGGTCACCTTTAGGTTTAGGTCCTTTATAAAGTACAAATACAAATTTGCTGCTTCAGAAAATTAAATGTTTGGTTCATGGATTATTATAAAATGAATACTTTAGTTTTTCTTGGCTGCTTGTCAGATAAAGCTAATTTAAGACATCACTTTGGACTCTGCTAACTTGTGATAGCATTTGCTATTATTTATTTGATGATTGTCATGATGTCATTAATTGATTAATCTAAAAAATAATGATATGATTTCATCTTTTCGATGCCCTCAGATCGAAATGTTAATGCACCTCTGTCCAATCCAATCTTTTGTCATATTTAATGACATTAACCTTGATTAAAATAATATTTTAGATATTCTTAACTCACAATTTAGTCTACCATTGATTTAACAATTTAAAGAAATGGTTAGATGTTGTGTTTGCTTCCAAAATAGCTCGTAGGTTTCTTCTATAAACTGTGAACTGTTACATCGACTAATATTTGTTTATATTTGCCTCTCCCTTTCCAATGACGTGTGGTGTCTTGTCAACGCACCCTGTGCACTGCAACCTAGCGTGAGGCGTTCCCCTGGCAACCACACAAACACACCAATCACACAGATTAGAAGGAGAGATAGTTGATGGAGGAAGTCCATTTATGGTTGTTAAGAATGACATTACGCTCACATTAAGATGGGTGAAATATTAACGAGCCAAACTGTTCTGCCTGTGAAATCAAAACATGTCTTCAGAAAAAATCTCCTTTAAAGGACTTTGACTTGAACACGTCGACATTATGTAGGCTTGATCATTTCGCAAGTAAAACTTTATATCACTGTAATAATAAATGTTATTTTGTTTTATGGAGGTTTTATGGAGGTGTTGCCAAATTAAATTTAGGATTAGATTAATTAATTAGAAATACAACAAAACTTTAACAAAACATACAAACAAATCTATTAGATCGGAAACATGACTCTTTCTTCCTACAGCGTAATTTGATATTTGAAATTTGACTGCCATGCAAAGCATGCAAAACAATCTCTTTCCCAGCATCAGGAGGACATGTAAACATCACCGCCATTAAGACATACATCATCATGACTTCCACTATAATTAATATAGCTATAGGATCACTGTAACTCATACTAATCTTATCGTATATGGGGTCTTACCCGGCTCCATATACCCCAATACTTCGGTAAACAAGTTGAACCCTTGGGACTCGAACCAACGACCATAGACCACTTGCTTTAACCTGTGGGCCTCATCATCTAATGATTTAAACATTGCCTTCGACTGACGTGATTTGCTACCTTCTGTGGTCACGTGGTCAGCGGCAGAGCGTCCGCATCAGAGGCCTTTATTGTACGTTAGAATCTCGCAGTGTGTTGCCATGGCGATCTCCGGCTCCAGGCGACTCACATGGATCTATGGAGACGAAAAACGGGACATAAAACACGCGAGTTAGCGCTTGTTTCATCTACGACGCTAGCACCGAACCACACACACACACACACACGCGCGCACGCGCATATTAATTTAGCAATCAAGTAATAATCTCCAAATAGTCCAACGTTTCCGATGAGTATGAAAAAAAAAAAAAAAAATGAGCCAATTTGGCAGATTTGTACGTTTCGTTTGGAAGGCCCACCGTCTGAACCACAGACAGATGGCAGTGACTCGGCGGCTGATTCCCAACGAGGCGTCTCGCTAGGTGTGAAAGAGAACAGGAGCTAATTGCGTAGGCAGGGGGTCCGCGAGACTCGCCCCTCCACTCGCCGGGTTTTTTGGGGGACATTTTCCTCCCCCCCCCCCACCTCCCCCCCTTTCCTCTCCTTCCTCGTCTCGTATCCTCCTCGCGAATGTGACAGGCAAACATGCGGCGCTCGAGAAAAAAACCGGCGTCGGCGATCACAGGACGGTTGGCGGCACATATGTCTCGGGTTGCTTTTTGCCATATGGTTGCCAAAAGAATCGAATCCGAGCCAAAACCACGATCGGCGTTTCTAAGTTTCGTTGATTGGCAGAGAGCCCAAGCAAAAGAAAATATGTAAATGATAAAAATAATAAAAAAATACACGCGCCGTAAAGACATACGGAGAAAGTAAACGCGTGTGAAGAGTTCAGCCGAGCAGCTGTTGAACAGGATGGTGAGAACAAATTGACCCGGAAAAGAGCGGGAGAAAGACGAGATTTGGGCAGAACTTTGTGAACTTTGTCCGGACCGAACAGAGGGGCTTCGCGCCTCAATGGCTGATAAGCGCGTGGTGAGGGGTGCCGCTGGAACCTGTTGATCGGGTCACGCGGTCTGGGACAGAACCAACACGGGTTGTGGGTGGTAACAGTTAAACCCCAAGGGATCGGACCTGGGTTCCAGACCCACCTGTGGACCGGGACCTGACGTGGCTCGCTTCTGTATACCGCTCCTTCATGACTTCTTCTATTGTATCCGAATTCGCCAGAAGTCAATTTGGATAAAAGCCTTGATATACATGTATATATATATATATATATATATATACATATATATATAAATAGATAACTAAAGACTAGTAAGTGGTAATATTAGTAACTGTGGTTTGCTCAATGTGAGGTTTGGATGAAGGAACCTCATTGGTTAAAAGCAGAGTCACTGTGCGGAGGGTATTTGCATGTAAGCTGTGTTTAAACAAGGCCTTAGAAACAGTAAACCACTAGTGCAGTAACTGTTATATGGTTTTATGGTCAATGTTTAGTAATTAATCATGAAATGGTTTGTCATTATGTGGAGACGTTGTTGTGTTTGAAACCACCGCAGCGCTTCTCATGCGAGACGTAACGAAACAAAACCTTTCATTGTTTCCTAGGTTACGGTATATTTACATAGATTTAGGATTTCACAGGACTCTCAATATGGTCAACAACAACAAAAAAATCCCATGATGCATTCTGACATACAAGCCCTATAGGGGAGGGGCGTACCTGGGACATCTGTGGGAAGAGGCTGATGGCGAGGGGCAGCGCCAGGCTGAACGCCGCCAGACACACCAGGCTGTGGACGGGAAGCACCAGACCGGGCCGGCGCCGCAGGACCGGCAGTCTGCTGGGAGAGAGGAACCACAACAACCGGGTCACTTTAAATATTCACTTCAACACAAACAGTGACACACAGTAGATTCATGGATAACAGATGAACTTTAAATAGAGTTAGATATTAATTAGAGTTTAATATCTGTATTGTTCTTGCTGCTGCATCCCAACGCCTGTAAGGAGCTGCTGATCGGTTCTTTGAGTTCCTGTTCCTGTTCTTGGGGAACATGTGTTCTCCATCCCTTGTGGCTCATTCCCACCAAACACTTTCGGTACAGTACCCTTGAAACCGCTGGCTAACCCTAGATCTGTTTTTGCGTTTCCACCGCAAACAGCCCCCCCTAAAAACACAGGCAGGGGTCCATCGCCACGTAACTATGGCGACGTCATATTCGCCGCATTATGTTCAATGAGGCGGGAGCGGAGCGGGGAGATCAGAGAGAGAGCCTGTCTTACTGCTCTGGTCTCTCGCTCTCTCTCTCTTCATTGCTCTCCCTAATCCCTTGTTCACTTCCTCTCTCCTCGTCTCTCACCCCCTATCTCGCCGTTACTCCCCCATTCTCTCACTTTCCCTCAGAATCCCTCCCTTTCTCCCCCTTTCTTTCTTGACTTCCTTAGTCTCTCTCTCGCTCCCTCTTTTACGCCGTTTCACTCCATCTCTTTTGTCTCTTGCTGAAATATTTCACTTGCCCGCCCGCGTCTCTCTCTCTCTTTCTCCTGCTCGTCCACCAGCGATGCCCCCCCCCCCCCCCCCCCCCTAACGAGGAGCTACTGCTTAATGAGGAAGCTCATTAACACATACGGCTGCCCTGCTTTAATTAGACACACACACACACACACACACACAGTGAGAGTATAACGAGAGTGAATGGCAGAAAGTTGTGCTGACTGTACATGCACAGGGTGTGTGCACAGTGTGGGAGTGTGTGTGTGTGTGTGTGTGTGTGTGTGTGTGTGCGTGTGTGTGTGCGCACGGTGGACATTGGGCAGTAGAGCAGCACAACCCACAGTGCATGTTTCCAATCTGAAATGTGCACAGAGTGTATTACAGAAACCACATCTAACCAACCACTCCACTCATATAAGTCTTTCACTTATGACACAGAAGCTAAACATGGTGGGGTGT
>JAOPHQ010003317.1:0-21788 GCA_030340625.1 Merluccius polli | reverse complement strand
ATGCTCTGGCCGACCAGCAGGAACCTGTGGAGAGACGGAGCAGGACACTGGATGCTGAGTTCAATAGAGAAATGTTTACCTCAGGACATACTGGTGTGCTTTGCAAGTTCTGTTTTCTATTTTTGTAAAACACATGTTGTTGGCGCAGAGATAACGTAGATAAAAACACGTAATATATAACGACATTCGACGACACTACACTGTGGAGTTACAGTATGCGTCACGTGATATTGAAATACAGTAAAAAAACAACCACAAATGCATAAAAACAATAAGATTCAACACTGACATCAGAGTCTAAGGTAGTTTAGCATATGGCTGACGGAGAGTTTGGGTACCTGGCCAGCTGAAGACAGATGGAGTAGACTCCTTGTCTGGTCTCATAGTCCACTTCTGAGGGGATGGAATCCCGCTGCATAACGTTCACCACCAGACTGCAGAGATAAAAGGCAGACGTATACGAGCCAAGGTCACTCTGAGGCCGTCCTCACCGACCCGTCTGCTCCCGCGCAGCCAATGGACAGAACCGACGCGGCTAAAAACTCATTATTGCCGTGTCCATTATTCAGAAATACACTTTGAGGGAGTCACCTTGAAGACCAAACTGTATTGCATTCCACAGCTTTTCTCTGGGGTTCAAATTGATGAATGGTTATAGGGACTACTACATGTTGTTGCTATGGGTTGTTTGGTTTCCTGTCAGAGTTGGTTACCTGAGGCCTCCAGCTTTGAGGAAGTTCTCACAGAAGGACTTGACGCTGGTCTTGGCCATCTCATCGTCAGACGTGGGCATCAGTTTGGAGCTCAGCACCTAGCATGTGGGGAGAGTAGACATTTAATAAGGAGACGGATAAGAACAACAACAACAACGAGGATGAGGAGCAGGATAGGAACCAGTGTCCTAACCAGGTTGCTCCCTAGACTCATGGCTTTAAGCTGAGTGAGGCTAGACTGAAGACAAAATAAAAGGCTAATGTAAAGACAAATGAAGAATACAAAAACATGTGTGTGTGTGTGTGTGTGTAATTGCTTATTAGAAACATGTACAAGTATAGCTTATGAATTTCACTTCCTTGTAGTGCAGAAGTGTCAATGTTAGCTAGTGTGTGTGTGCGCTAGGGCGGCAACCAACGATTATCTTCATAGCCAATTAATCCAACGATAATTCTAGAAGTCTAGAAAATGTCATAAATAATAGCAAATGTCATCACAAGTTACCAGAGTCCAAAGTGATGTCTTAAATTTGCTTGCTTTTATCTGACAAGCAGTATTGATTTTATAATGATCCATGAACCAAACATTTGAACTTCTGAAGCATCAAGCAGCAAATGTTTGGTACATGTACTTGATAAATTACCTCAACATTTAATCGATTAAAAAAAATGTGATTTGATACATTTTATGTCCATCGTGCGCGCATGTACCTCCAGGTTGTAGAGCACCCTGAAGGTGGACATGCCCGGGGCGGAGGACCTGAAGAGGGACTCGAGGATGGAGGCGGCGCTGGGCTGGTGCTGCTGCTTGGAGGACAGGGATGGAGAGCGAGAGCCGGTGCTCTGGCCCAGCGTGAAGAGGGTCTTCTGCAGGAGAAACACAAACACAGGAGGTCAGGAGGAGGAGGAGGGAGGAGGAGGGCGGGTGTGTGAGAGATTGCATGCAATTTCCACGACGTCCAGCTCTGATTAATAAGGCAGCAAAAGTAGATGCAGCTGCACGATTGTTCCTAAATCTGCAGACAGTATTATTATTAGTATTAGTGTTTGACATGATTCTGCTTTGATTTTCTTGGAATAGCGCTCCCAGAGCAACATAAGTCACAGTCACAAAAGCTGATGTATGGGGATATATTTTGATACATCATAAATGGGACATCTTCAGGGTGCTGCTCTAACAACTGATATTTCCCAAGGGCGGACAAAACAAAGGGTCTTCTCTCTTCTCACGAGAAGGAAGGGAACGCGTCGGTTATTCCCGATTCGGAAGATGAACCACCAGGCATGGCTTTACAGGCCGATGTGATAAGAGAACTACAAACATGGTGGGAGGAAGGAGGTACCTGGTGACTCCAGACGCTGGACTCTTTGGGGACAAAGTTGTCCAGAGCATCCTGCACCTCCGGGTCTGTTGGTATCAGCAGCAGCAGCTTCCGCACGCGCAGAGTGATCCTGAGGACACACACACACACACACACACATGTGTCTGAGCAACATGATCCTTATGCTCACTCATGGCAAAACAGATTCCTACCCTCACTAATAGCTTCATCTCTCACCTGGATTCATCCAGATTAGCAAGCTGGTAAAGCATCTCAAACACGTTGCACACCAAAGCCATCACCACGCCAGGCAGGGACTTCTCCTGCAATTATTCAGTTAATTGCTGCCGTCAACAACTAAATCACGAATGCACACAGAAATTGTCCACAAAGTACGTCACACACGATTGAAGCTTCAATTATAATGAATGGCAGAATGGCAGTTTTATGACAAAGCCTGGGGGAACGTTGCACCGAAGCCTTGTGTGCACGCTTGGGTGCACCTCTGTCATCAATTGCATCGGTGTGTGTGTGTGTGTGTGTGTATATGTCTTACCTGCTCCAGTGCGTAGGCAGAATTGAACACGGCGGAGCTGGAGCTGCTGGATGCCGAGGCGGAGGATTCGGAGCTGCCGGAGGGCGTGCCTGTGCTGGAGCTCTTCACGGTCAGGCTCTGCTCGTCGCTGAAGCCCAGCTGGGAGAGCAGCTTCTGGTCCCGGTTCATCGTCAGCTGGACGCAGGTGGAAGGAGGGCGGCAGTGGTATTGTTGCAATGAAAAGGCAATAAGGTTTCCGTTTGTTTCACTTATTTGCCCTGTGTCGTAGCGGCAAGTTTTGTTATGTTAATTATGTCCTGTTTGTTGTGACTTTGCACACTTTGTCCTTCTCCTTTGCATAATATTAAATTGCCTTTTGTGGCCATGTACAACTCTTTTGTAAAGCGTACAAAAACAAGAATACTAAAAATTACCACGCTGTCGTTGGCAAAGATCTGGACGTTGTCCACAGGGCAGCTGAGGTGCTCAGAGATCTTCCATCTGATGCTCCCTATGGTCTCGTTACTGTGGGCCTGCGGGAGAACAAAAGGTGTGAGAACAGACTCCCTCTGCGGCGTGCGACTCAGCGGGGCCAGTGTTAACGAAAAACTAAAATAACAAGACAATCAAAACGATACCATGAGACAAAAAACAAACACAAAGCACAAAGAACAAAAATACAATAAATATCAAATAAGATAGTTATAATTATGATATATAAAAAGTTATAAGAATGATATAAGATAGGATATACGAAAATAATAAAAATCAGGAGATCATACTCCAAGCAGAGCGTGAAAATGGACCATTCCTTCATAGATGATAGAACAGTATTGTCGGTGTGTGTGTGTGTGTGTGTGTGTGTGTGTGTGTGTGTGTGTGTGTGTGTGTGTGTGTGTGTGTGTGTGTGTGTGTGTGTGTGTGTGTGTGTTGCGCTGTACCTCCAGGGTGAAGGTGTCTTTGGTGGACTCGTAAGTGACGTGCAGGGTCACCGGGTGGCCGTTGAACGAGGCGCCATGAGGTAGGATGGTGCGCGGGACCGAGTACTGATCCTGCGGAGGAAACAAACGTCACGTCGTCAAAGAGTTCACCGGAAACAAACAAGCGTACAGCCGGTGTCACAATACTGGAGGACGTCCTTTAACATGGACGCATAGCTTACTTCTATAGTGAGGACGTATCGCTCAGCCAGAAGCAGCAGTCTCTCGATGATCACAAGCTTCGTGGACCTGCATAGGAGTACAATGACGATACGTGATATAGTACATATTAGGCTGCCACTGATGATTACTTTTCTATTGATTAATCTGTCGATAATCTAATCGACTCTTTTCATCCAAAAACGCATACAATTCATTCAAATGGCTTTGCCTTTTATTTGAAAGCAGTAAATTAAAAAGGAGAAAAATCAAATGTTTCATCATTATTTAAAGCTATAGTGCTGGACTTTTACAAGTAAATGAACGTCGGTCAAGCCCTTGCCAAACGAGTTCACACAATTCTGATTAAGCCCATCACCACGCTGGATAAATCTCTCTGCATTTCACAGTATAGTTTTTTAAATCTGGTGTCTGTTATACATATATGGCATTCCCTACACAAAGAAATATGCTTAACATAATGGCAGAAATAAAATAATTAGATGAGGTATACATCTCAACAAGCCCAACACGCACACACCATCAATCAATGTAGAATAAGCCCAGATTCATCATCACTCATTCATGCATTGAAAAATCTTATGATTTTATGATTATAACGCATAAATAATTTGTTTCATAAACATGAATAAACTACACTTATTAAGGGGGCGATCACACAGAGCCGTGTCTTGTCTTCGGTTGACGAATAGGGCTGCTTGGCGCCCAGTGCCCAAAGTTGATATATTCATATATATATTAATTATTATAAGTCATCGATGATGTCGATGGACGCAGTATAGTATGCAATGACTCAGACAGACAACAAATACATTTAAGTACAATCATTCAAGTAATCAGTAGCAGCCAGGAGCTAGCCAGGAAGTAAGCTTTCTAACTGAGCATGGTGAGCCCTGTCGATATTGGAAACTTATTCCTGACATAGTGAGTGTGAATATAGAGCTTATAATATCTTTATTAACCATGTTCCTACCCAGAACCTCCTGCTGTGTACCTGGATGGAGACTGCACAGAGGTGGCCACCGTCGGCATAGCGGTGGCTGTGAGCATCTTTGTCGCCCTGGTAACAGCATGGGTCAAGGTTGGCCCGCCAAGAGCAGAGCTGGCCGCCTGAGAGAAAGAGATGTTATAAATAATAGAATTCGTATTTCTATTGAATTCCCTTCAGGCCGACCCTATTGAGCAGGCATGCCATGACATACCTCTAGCCGCTTGTAACAATCAGCAATAAACTTCTTGTGCAAGGACACCGAATCCTACAGGACAGAAAATCAGAGAAGACATATTGAAGATACACGCAACATCCACTGTGAATGGTTTAAGAGACAGTCATAGAGAATCATGGACATGACGGTCATGCAAGTCCAGGAGTTAAGAACCACAAATAGGAGCCTGGGAGATGTGACTCTACCACCCCACCCATCGCCACAGACAAATAATGCTGACCTTCTTCATTTTGGGGTTGAGGTTGGTGTAGCTGTATGTAATTATGAGCTGGATAGCCTCGTTGGCTATCTCTTCATCCGGAGTCTCCATGGCGATTCGCCAGATAAAATCCATCCCGGCCAGATCCAGCCGCTCCACACACTGGAATCAGATCATGACCACGATGATCGTCATTTAGTGTCCTCAGCATTCATCATATTGAGGTGCAACAAATTATATTATACAAGTACAATAGCAATTACAGCAGCAACTATTTATTACAAAATATAAAAGTCAATACATTGCCATAAAACTATTTAAGTTTCCAAGCAACATTTTAATTACTTGTCATTGCTATTGATTATCTTCACAAAGATGTTAAGAAATATGTGTCTGGTAAAGACTTTCTAAAGAAATTCTATTCAGCTGGATATGACACAGAGACCATGATTTATTGAAAAAAAACATCTCTAAGTTAAGTTCTTCTTAACAAAATCAATACAAACTAAACGAAGCAGTAAAATGAATGTTAAAAACACAACCGACCAGTTGAGTGCCCTGGCGCTTCAGGCGATGGTCACACAGGTTGATGTTCTCAAAGAATGTTTTGAAGAGATTGAAGCCTAGAAAAACAAGGAAAGAAAAAAATCAACAATTTGTTATAAAGAAACACTCACTGAGTGCTCACCTGCGTGTGCCATCAGCATATCTCTCTTTTTGCACATAAAAATGTGGTCTTGCTGAAGGGACGGCCAAATGTGGAAATTAAATGCAACAAAGGGTAGCCCAGTGGGTGTGATTGTCAAGAAGTGTGCATCTACAGGGTGGATGTGTGCTGCCAGGGCCTGGTTGCTGCCGGTGGTGGACCTCACCGTTCATGGTGATCTCATAGGGCTCCAGTTTGAGGATCTTCTCCTTGAAGAGCTGCTGCTGGACATCACTCTCCAAGTCATGCTGGCCTTTGGTGAACCACTCAAAACACATCTGTGGTGGAGAGACATTTGAATATACATAACTAAAACTGTTGTTTTTAATGAACTTTTAAACTTTAAAGTGTAAACTCAAGTTCAAGCACCGAAAACATTGTACCCTAGAGTCGGTTTGGTAACAGAGTGCGGGTGGAGGAGGCTAGGAGAGCATGACCTTGTTCTAAGAGATGCCGAGAAGTGCATAAAACGTGAAAAGCCTTTTGAGTTTGGTTGAGTTTGTTTTTTGTTAAAAAGGTGCTGTATGCAAGATTGTTGCCATATGCCATACCCATCTGCCACCTATTAGCGAGTGAAATGCTCTGTGATGTATCTGCTCCGGTTGACTGTGCAAGGCAATTTAGATTTTAGACCACTCCTGACTCATGTGGGGGAATCCATCTTGCCTGTCAGTCACAGGGGCGTGAAAGCAACACTTCTCAATGATGGAGTAAGGGAGCAGAAAGGGGACGTGTTTTTGTTGTTTAGTTTCAAAGTCTTGCCCTCTTCTGCTCTTTTCTGTTCCCTCTCTCTTTAAAACCCTCAAATTTCACTCACTGCACCATGTAAAGACTGTTTGAAGCTCTCCCATTGTGTTTGTACCTCTCTGTCCTGCTCACAGACATCCGGGCCGGACACCAGGCACTCCCAGATCTCCTTGGCCCGGTTCCACACCAGGTAGAGGCTCGCCTCCTGGAGGAAGAAGGCCAGGAAACGCAGGTGGCCGTCCAGGTACTAAAACACAGAAGAAGAGTGTGTGTTGTGAGAACAGAAGTGTGTGCATGTCGTGTGTGAGAACAGAGGTTTGTTTTGATTTTTGATATACTTTATTAATCCCTGGGGGGGAAATTATGTGTGTGTGTGTGTGTGTGTGTGACCAGTGGTTTGTGCACATCTAGTCTGAGAACTGAGGTGTGTGTGTGTGGAAGACAGACCTCCTGGTAGGTGTAGCGTCCGTCCACCAGGGTGCTGCTGGACAGGCCGTTGTTCCCGGCGGCGGTGACGGCCAGCCGGTGGCAGCACACCAGGGAGCCTGTGATCAGCTTGACGATCTCAAAGTTCTTCTTCAGGTCCTGGATGATGCTCTGTGGAGGAGGGGAGGAGGAGGAGGAGGAGGAGGAGGAGGAGGAGGAGGAGGAGGAGGAGGAGGAGGAGGACTAGAGGTCAGCCTTCGGTTGGGTATTTTGTGACCGAGACAGACAGATGGTGCTTGAATTGGCCCACTTGTGCCCTATATATTGCACTATTTAGGGTGTCACCATTTTGTAGTGTACAAATCTGGTCCCCTATATGGAGTGCACCATTTAATAGCCATAATGCACCGCAAAAATAAGTGTAACTGACGCACACTTATTTCCTCACTATAACCCATGATGCACAGCAGAATTTCCTTGCCATGGTCTGGCATCTGTTATTTATGCAAATGAGCTGTCACAGGGTGACATGCAACACACGTCAGCTTGTTTATGCGACCAATACACATCGCGCCGATGGGATTACAATGAGAGTTACCTTGTCCTGCTTCTGATAGGTCTGCTTGATGAAGGAGCGCGTGATTTCGTGAAGCTGCCGAAGAGCAGGCACAACCCAGACCGCCTGAGGACTGCTCTGTTGGGAGGCCTGACACACACACACACACACACACACACACACACACACACACACACACACACACACACACACACACACACACACACACACACACACACACACACACACACACACACACACACACACACACACACACACACACACACACACACACGGATTGTACTGTAGCCTGTGTCTGCCTTTGTACAGAAGAGGTTAGAACGCACACACATGGAGAAGAGAGCGGATCAGCGCCGTAGATGGGAAGGGTTCGGCAAACAGTCTTTAGGTTGTCACAACACGGTGAGCTTTTGATTGAGCCTCCGGTTGCCATGTTTACATTTCTACTTCAAAACAAACCTTCTTTGCCAAACCCTGGACATCCACAGCCCTGATGGGCCCCCGGTAGACCTGCCCATGGAGCTCAGCGGCAGCTAAATTTACTGCACCCCCTCAACCAAGACCAAGATCAAAATCAACCACCCGGTGGAGTCGAAAGCCAGTGACCCGATTAGTTAGAAGAGCTTGAGATTAACACGCTCACGCCTCTCTCACGCTCACGCCTCTCTCACGCTCACACTCACACTCACACACACACACACACACACACACTTGTGGTGTGGCTCAGATTAAAAAAATAAATGCATAAATAAAATCACCCTGTGACCAATGAGATCCCGTTTGTGATCAAGTGTTTCTCCACGATTATTTGGCTATTGTGAAGCGGTAAGAATGGAGGAGCTGATTGGATTTGAAGGCAGCTCAATATATGTATTATTATTATTATTAAAAGGGGGGGCTTTTCTTACTTTGGCCAATGTGTTGGCTTTCCGCTTGCCCCAAGAACCAGTAAGAAATGAACTTTGCGAGTCGCTGCCTTTACTCTCCTCCTGAATCTGAAGCTAGGAAAGTAAACCTTGTTTGAGCTGGGGGGCATGAGAACATCACGTCTGGCGCTATGAACATACAGTTAACACGGGATGCATACAAGGGAGATCGAGAATGTGTTCATGAGAGAGAGAGAGAGACAGAGACACAGACAGAGAGAGAGAGAGAGATTCTTCTGTGTTTCTGTAAATGAATGTTGAGGCATGTGTAGAAGTCATCAGGGTTACATTCCAACCAACCACAACACAAGCCAACGTCACTGGTTAACATGCCTTAAAGGGGAGGTTTTAAACATGGATGGTTTAGCTAGTATGGGGACTTATCATTAGGGATAGGCATCGTTAGACATTTTTCGGTTCCGTTTCCCCATTTAGGTTTCAAATTTGAATTAAACTTTTCGGTTCCTTTCAAATGATCAACTCCACTGATTTCACTTTCATTGTTATATTTTTTTCATTCCATCCTCAACAACATAATGGAACAGAAATTGTTAGTTTGCGTTTAGTCGCCATGACTCATTGAATTATGTTATATCGTATGAACCGATATAAGTTAGCCAGCGAATCTGTACTGCTATGTCAGTCTAGCATAGTGTTGGCGGTTGTGGGCCGAGGGAGAGACTGGGAGTCGGCTATGAAGGTTGTTGCCGTGCTACCGTTACCTCGTTTAAATTTATATTACGATCAAAGTCCAATTTTTTTTTATCATGGGAACTAACCCTAAACCCCATTGGAAACCGAAATTAGGATATGAATTTTTAAAAGCAGTTCGGTTATACTCGGTTCCAACAAGATTCGGTCGGTTCGAATATCGGTGCCCATCCCTACTTACGATCTACAGCAGGAATTGAACAGCATGAGCATTTATCATAACTATGGTGACCAGGCTAAACAGGGTACAGTCCACTTCGTTTCCATTCTCAAACATGCGAACAATTGTAAAATCAAAAATGAAGACATTTTGCGTGTGTGTGTGTCACACCTTCTTAATGTCCTCAATGCACTTGATGATGTAACTTCGCTTGATGGTCTCCTTGACGGCGTAAGCGTCGCTCAGGATGCCCAGGTGTTCCTCAGACGCCTGCTGAACCAGACTGGTGGGCAGGGTGGGGAGGTGGGCCAGCTCCCACAGAACCTCCAACACCTACACACACACACACACACACACACACACACACGTTCAAAATGAGATGAACTTTACAAGCACTGGAAGCTTACATCAGCAAATTGTGTAACTTGATTATTAACTGTAGTAACTAAGCGTACAATATGTTCACCCCTATGACTAGCTAGAGGGACACACCTTTCCTGTCGTAGCCTCAGAGCGAGCCTCTCGGCCGATCCGTCCAATCAGACTGAGCAGCTTCTGTCTGACACGGTCGCTCTCCACCTCCCAACTCTGACAGACCCACACACACACAGATACACAAACACACTCAATTAACACACACATACATCAATAGTGCTTGTACATCACAATGCATCATGGGATTTGATTGCTGGCGATACTCCGTCATATTGAGAGGACTCTAGAGAGTTGTAGTACTGTGAAATCCTAAATCAACGTAAATACACTCTAGGCTAATTATATAATAAAAGCTATTTATAATAATAAAGGGATTTTTTGAAGTGGGGTTGTATGAGGTACATGTCTAGAGTCAGTGTATTACCTACAGTAGAAGGCGGTCAGCGCGCCCCCCAGTTTGGAGAAGCAGCAAACTGTACCAGCACAGACACTAAGCAATGTACTGCTGTGAACTGGGCCAGCAGCAACATTAATTTTAGCCGCCTAAAAAAAAGGCCCACCCAAAAAATAAATAAAATCAATATCAGTTTAAGTGTGCGCTATACAAGTAATACTATCACCGCTTTACCTTGCCGTCAGACAGCCCTTTCCACTGGCACTACATTTTCTCAACTGCAGAACTACCATATTCCTACACATAAGCGCAACCGTGCCGCACACTGTACTACGCCGCCCGCAGATCAGCTGTTTGGGTAAAGAAGTGCCGATGTGAGCGGGTGCTGCGTATGAAGAGGAACAGGGAAGAACTGTGGTTGAGACAATGTAGTGTCAACGGAAAGGGCTGTCTGGCGGCAAGGTAAAGCGGTGAGAATATGACTTATATAGCACACACTTACACTGATTTTTTTAGGTGTGTCTTTTTTTTAGGCGGCTAACATAACCTAAAAAGTACCTCATACAACAATACTTCAACAAAAAACAAAACTATCCCTTTAAAAACTTTGTTTTGCCACGTCTCGCATGAGAAGCGCTGTGGCATTTTCAAAACACAACAATGTCACCCCATGATGACGAATCCTTTCCTGTAAAAAAAACCAACATGACTATCAACAGAATAACATCACAATGCCCCTATGATTCTAAAATGGCGGCGGTCATTGTGATGTGACGTCGCGATGTACAAGCCCCTATATCTCCAAATAGACAAACGGGTGAGATGGCGGTTCCAGCATGGAGCACGCACCTTCTGTATGAGCACGAAGAGGTGGCTGAGCTGATCGAAGTTGAACTTGACGGCAGCGGCTGCGATGATCGTGTGGATGTTCTCGATCACCGTTGAAGACTGGCCAGCCTGGCATCAATCACAATTGAGTACCGTCAATACATTTGAGCTATTCCATTATTTTACTTTACTCACTACTGCGGACTGACCCTCTAATGGCCACTATGCTTAATGCGTGTACACCACACACACACACACACACACAAACACACGCACAAAATCAATAGCGTAGGTGCATTTCCTCCAGGTTATAACTCCAACATCCGTTTTTAGCTGCCGTCTTTTTTATTGAAAGCACAATGTGATAATTGTACCGACAAGGTGGTCTAATATAAAACATGACCTTACGGCCCAGATCATATTATTAGTTAGGGTAGGTGTGTGAGTGTGCTACTTACCTGGATTCTCCAGATCTTGGAGAGTTCATCCATAGAGAGTTTACTGCCCAGGAGTTCGATAATTCCCTTTATTCTTTCACAGTACTGTGCCTGGTCTATGTTACCTGAAATGACACACAGAAACAATACCTTTTAAGTGAAGCCGGCGGGGTTATTTTCTGTTACATAATTACATTGTTGCTGCATTTTCTAGGGCACTTAAAACGTTCAGGTGTAGCTGCTGGAGGTACTACATAATACTGCTACTGCTTATTTTACACTGGAGCTGTGAGAGAACCGAACCGGGAATGCAACAGTGAAGCTTAAATAGGATTAGAGCCTGGAAGTGCTTGGATAAACGCTTGGTTTAGTGGAGCAGCCCTTACCCTCCAGTGCTATTGACAGAACAGAGTTCTCCACCAGCCAGTCCAGCAGTTTGTCAGTGTCGATGGCATTTTTTACCGTCTTAGACACTGTGCTCTCCTCGATCAACTTGGTCACCTGGGAGAGAGAAGTCGATACACACAAAGATCAGCGCACACGATCTCAAGATTGGCCATTTTTGAGCCATCGTAACCAAGCCATTGCTATAGAATGGGATGAGCAGCGGCGCTCATCCCACCACAGAGCTACTGCAGAACCACTCAATCTGGCGGTCAATATCCAGTTGGGAAAAACTTGAACTTTGAACCGAGTTTGCTGCAGAGCTTTTAAAGCACAGGCAATGAGCATACAAACGAGAGGGACCCAAAGATGGACGCAGCAAGTACTGCTCTGAACTATAACAAATATTGGGGACAGAAAAACTTCCAACTCACTGTCGGGATCGGATATAAAAAAAGATACAAAAATAATAATAGTGGCATAATAAAATCTAAATCCTCCAGTGTTTATTATTTGTTATTCGTTATTTGGCACTACCAAACCGGGCCAGTGGGCCAGATACAAAAGGTGTACTATGGTTGGTGTTAAATGTTGAACCCTGTATACATACATAAATATATATCCAGTACTAGGGGATCTATAGATACATTTCTGTATTATGTTGATATGTATTTTGGCAAAGTTTTGGAGCAGGATATATCATTAAATAGTCAAAAGCCTTCATTGTTGCGCAGTCACGCATTGTTGTTAAGAGGCTGTATAAAACAGGTTTGTTCGCCAATTGGCCGGGTAGGTAGAGTTCCCCTCGCGTTCAACGAGTTTTACAATAAATGATCGCCTGCCAGGAACTTCCCGACTTCAAAACTGAAAGTGAAACGTATAGCAGCATAGCCCTACTGTGGTGATGTATACATTTTTTTTTTTTTTTTTTTTAAATCACTCATCTCGATAGCAGCTTATGCTGTTTGAACGCCGTTTTTATTCAAGTTAGAAAGATGTTGGATATTCAACAGATATTCACGCTCTGAAATAGCAACGTGACATGTTGAACTACAGATGTGATCACCGGAGTCCAGCATCTACCTGCCCAGGAGACGGGGTTTCCAAGCGAAACCGTCGGGCAGCAGCACATTAATATGTAGTGTATTCGATTAGAATTAGTTGCCATTTCACATCTCACGTCGCTCAGCAAGCCAGATCAGCTTGGGCTTCCCCCCCATAACCCCGTCACCTCTTTGAGTGAGTTCATCTTGGTGGAGAAGTGGGGGGTTTTGAGCATCCGCAGCAGCGTGTCCAGGCGCAGGTCGTCCACCACTGTGACCAGATCCCTCTGGAACCTCATACACAGCAGCTTGATTGCTGACAGCAGGTCTGGGATGCTCACGAGACGCTGGGGTGGGGGGGGGGGGGGGGGGGGCAGTATGAATAGACAGAAGTTCAACAGTCACGCTTATAAATATTAGCGATACACAAGCTATATTATATTTACAAAAAAATGATACAAAGCTGTATAAATCACCATGACTTTTCCTCAATAATTAAACAATTTTTTTTTCCTTTCTATTTTGTCGTCTATGGTTTCACTTCATTCGAGGCTCAAGTTACGTCGATTTAGAGAGTGACATCGTCTAATCATAGACTTTGGCTGCGGTTTTAGAAAATGCGTCCTTGAAAAAAGGGACGACAACTATTTTGATCGTATACGAACAGCGACGGTACCTTGTCTTTAAGGTCCTTCTCCTCCAGGTTCTGTACATAGGTTATCATCTTGTGGATGACTGGGTCCAGCATGGGCTGCAAGAGACACATTTAATTAAACTAGTGCATTTATTGTACATATCTGTGCGTGTATGTGTGCATGCGTGAAGAACCGGTTGAACTGTTTGTATCAAAAAGCAAACAAAAGATGTTTTGTTTGGGTTAGGTTTAGGTATGGGAAAAGGATTCATTGTGTTTTATTTATCCATCACTTTATGGAAAGTGATTGCACCAAACTGGGAGCTGGCTAGCGAGGCAACTTACGTGTACCAAGCTGGAGTTGAGGTATTCTGCACATACTCCGAGAGGCTGGACCAGGGCTGATACACACTGCATTAAAGACACAAGAGAGTAGAGTGAGCGAAGTAGTGCTAAAACAATGAGGACATAGATCTGCCAAAAGGAAAATGACTGATATGTTGTTTTTTTTAATGGAGAGGACAGGTGTGCTGAAATAAAACAAATACTATTAATCAGTCATTTCATTCAGTTGGAACGGAGCACGTGGTCTCTGTTGCTGTGCAATTTAAGTGTCAATGAGCCAAACTGATAGCAATACAAAAAAAGTTTCAAGTTTCATGTTGTCAACAGCACAGTTGGTGTCCACTGTCCACCCGCCCCACTCTTTATACATGCATGCATGTATGTATGGCATGCATGAAGAACGTCTCGGCTACTAATTATTGACCAGAGACGCAGACTTCGGTGCACATCAACACGACTATACGAACTCTCCAATCCACCTGTCGTACTGCGGGCCACGGGGTCAATAAATGATGGAATGCATGAGGCATTTAAACTACTGCTCTGCGTGCGTGTGTGCATGCGTGTGTACGTGTGCAAGGGGGGGGGGGGGGGGGGGGGAAGTGTGCAAGCATGCATGTGTGGGTGAGTTCCCAACAGCGGAACCCAGCTGTCCTTTGTCATGCAGGGCCAAATCGGGAGGGTTTGCGATGAATGGGGCCAGTGTTCCTCTACTTTTCTGCATCATTTGCCTCCTCTCTGTTTTACACTGACAGCCCATCTCCCCCGTCTCTTCATCGTATGAGCGTATGACCGCAATGCTTTTGACTTCCAAGTGTTTCCTCTACGATTTTTTCCAGCAGCGGCTGCTGATGTGTGTGTGTGTGGGGTGCGTGTGCACAGTGCTGATGCGCGCGGGGCCGTGCGCAGGCACAGAGAGTTTGTAGCGTGATCACTGATTCCAGTAGGGCTCTGGTGCTTTCCATACAATGGTATAACAATATAACGTCACGAGAAATAGCATGTGAGCGCATGGCATTAATGTATGCGCAAATACAGTTTAGCTAGTAATCCAGCGGTGGCGCCGAGAAGCACCCCTGGGAAGCATCCGAACAGGAAGCACTTCCTGCCATATCTCCATTTACTCCCTCTTTCGCTTTCAGAGTCTGTGTCTCCCCTCCATCTTTATGTGTGTCTTCGCCCCCGTCTCTTTCCCTGCTCATGGGGCATCTTGAAACGGACCGCTTTCACACTTAAGCAAACTCTCACTGCACCTACAGAGTAGAATGGCACTGATGTCCAACTTATTAACATGCTAATGGGTTCTCTCTCTCTGTGTGTGTGTGTGTGTGTGTGTGTGTGTGTGTGTGTGTGTGTGTGTGTGTGTGTGTGTGTGTGTGTGTGTGTGTGTGTGTGTGTGTGTGTGTGTGTGTGTGTGTGTGTGTGTGTGTGTGTGTGTGTGTACTACTGAATCAATGCCTGTGCACTTCTGTGGTTCCGGCCAGGTTCACTGAAAGGGGCACCAGTACAAGGATTCCTCTCAATACACACAACGCAGCATTTCAGCACGCGCACGCACACACACACACACACACACACACACACACACACACACACACACACACACACACACACACACACACACACACACACACACACACACACACACACACACACACACACACACACACGTGTGTACGTGAGCAAGAAAGAGACTTTCCACTGCCTGTAAATGAGCAGTGGTCAGCGGTTAAACTCTGTGACCTCGTTAGATCCATGCTTGCCATCTGCAATGTGATACAATACAACCGACCACAATTCAATACAAACTGATACACTTGCTGTGTAATATTATCAATACAGAAATATATTGCAATTTTACCATCATGGAATGAGATGATCTTTTAAAAATTAGTATAGTAAATACAACAGATGGTATACAATTACTGTGTTACAGTACTGTAATATACTGTAGTACAAAACTGTAATGCATCTTACAGGAAATGGACTGAACAGGAGAGACCTACCAAACTAGACCCAACTACTGTTGTATATCACTGTCACTGTTCCCCTGTCGTTCCACAATCCATATCCATGGATTCTGCAGAGTTAGCCATTCATTGCGTTATTGTTAGAGCCGGGCCACTAGTGCATGCTGGGAAGCGGTGTTCTCTTACCGCTATCTCTATTTCCTCCGTATTCAGCTTGGTCTGGATGGCGGTGAATCCTCCCATCTCTCCAAACTGGACCACACAGATGAAAGGAGAGAGGTGTGAGGCTTTGCACAAGGTTTACATTTAGACACTTCTTGGGCGTTACTGTATGTCGCCATGCCATGTAGCTCAGAGCTAATGACTTACTCGATTCACCAGGTCCACCAACCAACCGTGAGGCTCCTGAAACAAACAGTGAACACGTAATTTACAAAACTGCCGCCTTGTTGATTTCACTCAACAGAAATTAGATAGTATCGTCATCTACGGTCTGTAGTGTTGACAGGGAAATGTAAAACCGTTTACAAGTTTGAATTTTACAAGGTTGAAATTAAATGAAGCCAAGCAGCTAGGTAACATGGGAGGCTATGGCTGCTTCAACAGAATCATTCATAAAAAGTACTCTCTAAAGCTGTAACACAACACAACACGTTAAATTGTCTTGGATTTCCGGACAGCTGTTGGACGTCTGTCAAGCACGTTGAGCGGCGGGCTCTTCGTGGCTCTTTTGCGCAGAAATGCCAATGAGCAACTTACTCATTTTGCCCTCTGACCTGGCTCAGGGTTGTAAACAAAGGGCTAACTAGTGGAACTGTTTAGGCAAACTGTTTCCCAGAAGCCCGGCTACATGTGCCTGCATGGGCAGAGGAACTGAACACCTCCCCAGCATGCGGGTATTGATATTTATAGAGCATGGAGTATAGGGTGCCGCTGAGGATATGGATCACTCCTTCGGTATGCATGCTTGTATACATTACTTGTAAACCCATTTGTATACATGACTTTTCTCATTACACCAGTGTGGCACATTGTATACGAATGTTGATTGTGCCAATTATGACACAGTTTTAGTTACTAGTTAGTTATCATTTTGGGACACGTAGCCTATACTCAAAGCATTCAATTTCTAGCAACAGTCCTGTGCAGCCACTCGGTAATTTACAGTAACAACAATGAAAAAAGCTGTTGATTCGGCTTGATATAATTGTAGTGCGTGATGTACCTTCTGATAGCTGTTGCTAGGGGAGACGGCAAACATGTTGGCCTCCTCTCCAAACACCTCTGCCCAGTTCCTCTGACAGGCCTTCATGCGGTTTTTGAAGTGGTATTCATTATCGGGGTTAAATGCCTGGACGAGGGAAAATTAAGTATTTACAATGACCTTTAAAGTTTAATACCAAATTGTACACACATCTGTGAGAGGCAAAGACAGAGACAGACAGACAGACAGACAATGAAATCCAATGTAAAACACTTGAGGAGGCAGAGGGAGACCTTACCATGGTCAAAACGCCCATCAGGTTAACTGGGATGGGATCTTGCTTGACTCTCTCTGCCACCAGTTCCACCAGTAACATCAGCATGTTGTAGATGCCCTCATGGATCTCAGTGCCCCACTTGTGGACCGCACTGCTGGTCAGCAACTACAACCAAAAACAATACAGTATTCAATCATTCATTACCGCGGATTGACTACAAGTGTCCTGTAAAAAGCTATAAAAGAAAGATTATTGTGAAGAATTAAAATAGGATATGTCTGTAATAAAAAGCATGTCGACTCTATAAAGGCAAGACTTTGACCTCCCCAGCGTGACCCCTCACCTTTTTGAAGGCCTCCTGCATGCACCTCTCCATGAAGCGCTTGCAGTTCTCGTCTGCGTCAGCCAAACCTGGGAGGAAGAAAAGCGAAACATTTGTAGCCGGGGTTTTTTAATCCCATATCCTGGAATGCAGCAAACACTATTATCCAAAGTGCAAAGTAATCCACAGTGAATTCAAAATGCATGTTATTAAGCCACCTTTCCGTAAAGTGCATCTTATCTAAATGAGCAGGTGGGATTTAGCACCTTGCTCAAGAATGGCGACAGGCAGGATGAAAATATTGGGGAGTACTTGGAGACAAACACCTTATACTGGGAGACAAACACCTTGGACACTATGGAGCCTAGCCTACAAAACCCTACACAATCCTGCCATTGAAATCTAAAAGTTTGCCCATAGCCCAAAATACCAACGTGTGAAACAAGCCAGCTGGGGGGGGGACTTGTTTACCATGGAAATCCAACAACTAAAGTGTTGCATCCCACACGTGAGGAACTACATCACAGCCCATGCTTGAGGTAAAATAAGTCTCTCTCACACTCTCACACAAAAAAAATGGCCAGTCTTACCATGTCGAGCGAGGCAGGTGGATGCGATGAGGCACTTGCCCAGGGACTCCTCCCGCTTGTAGGGTATGGACCAGTGGTCGGTGAACACTCGGCTCTCCAGTTCATAGAGGTTGGTGGTGGGGAACTCCATGCTGCCTCCAGAGCAGTTTCCATTCTCATCATTACTCCTCTGCAACACAGACAGACACACACACACACACAACTCATGTTAGATCTACACTTACTATTTTCATGGCCAGCTAGCACATTGAACCACATAGTCTTTCTAATATAATAAAAACCCAACAGATAAATCATCCATAGTTCAAGAGACTAAGCGACCCCTTCCACGGATCTAACTTCTAGTCCTAGTATGCCCAGTTGAAGGAAACATTATGTGTGCAGCAAGAGTCAGGCCCCACATGATAAGACAGCAAACAGACATTGGACTATACCTGGTTAGTAAAAACATGCATGTTCTTCTTACCATGCAAGTGCTTTTTTTTTGCACTGTTCATTGTACAGTGCAAATGAGAGAAAAAAAAACATGGCTTAGTACTATTGACTCATAAGCAGATCAAATGACTCCATAGATCAAACGTTGTCCTTCTGCATCAGCCTAACTCGTTGCACTGGGTAAACTAAATATAACAGGTTTTTACGAAACTAAAAGGAAAAAACAAGTGAGTAATGGTTGTCATTTTCCCCGAAACCTGAACACTCATGTAACATGTGGACGCTGTTCCAAGACGGCTTTAATGAAGAAGCCAGAACCCCAGAGGATGAATAACTTGTTCCACAGTGACCAGAGCGCTGTAAAGCATATCCCCAGACCTGGGAGGAAGAGACTCCTCTCCTCCACAGATTATGGGGAATGGTATCCTCTCTTCCCAAGACAGCATCCCTCTACTTCAGCTTTTCTACTCTCAGGGGCAGCCTAGCCAATGTTTTAACTTATTCACTAAATTACTGATAAAGGGAGGACGGGGGGGGGGGGAAATCGAGAGAAAGGGCAAGGGAAAGACAAAGAGAATAGTGAAGGTGGAGGAAAGAGATTTATGACAGAAAAAAAAAGGGCAGCTCAGTTTCATTACTTTGCTGCTAGGAGAATAGACAAAATGGCCATTGGCCAGTGTTAGCAAGTGAATTATTTACATCATAGTTATTTACATATTCATGACGCAATATGAATATTCATTGAACTTTAAACATTAAACCTGTCTCCTCTCTGGATATTGATTTGATTCAAGAATTAGCACTAAATTGCTGCCCTGATCCAAATCTCAAATGGCACATTACCACCATTTAGGCATTTAGACCTTAGACATTCATTCATGCATTGACATTTATTGATCTAACATTGTGAATTTGGCCTGCATATCACAATATTCTTTTAAATTGTTTCAACCCTTTAGGTCCTATGGGTTACATCATGTAATACAATATTGGGATATGTTAATCACAATATTGATTAATATCCTTAGGCTGAGAGTCAAAGTTACAAAACAGCTCAACTCTAAACAGTAAATGGTTTAGCCCATGGCGTGTTGCACTGCATATAGATAACCATGTTGATGTACAGAGACAGTCTGCACACTGAGCAAGAAGCAGGAAAAGAATGGAGAAAGGGGGTGCAACAGAGAGGAGTATCACATTTCATCGTCTCCTGTTTGATGGGACAGAGAGATGAGGGATGGCAAACCAAGAGGGAACATTTAGTGGAGATTACCCAATCAGAACCCACTCCATTTCCAAACACAAAACAACCAATCACCTTCAGTCAATAAGGGAGTCACATGATTGCTTAAAACCGAGGCCTCTCCCGGGACACCCAAGTAGCACTTTGCAGAAGGGTATTTGACTTTGACTTTAATAAAGGAGTACCGAAGGCAACGCGCACAATACAGTCCACAAACATCACACAAAGAGACACGCAGATAAGGTGCGACTGAGGGAGACGGAGAGGCATCTTCTCAAGGGGATCCTCTCCATCTATACTGCTCACAACAGAGAGGTAACCAATCCAGCACCAGTCTGTTACCATGCACCCCAATGACCCCCCCCCCGGGACGCCCCCAGCAAAAGACTGCAGTGTGTTTGTTTGTATCAGAGAGGGAGAGAGAGAGAGAAAGAGAGACAGAGAGCAAGGCTATATTTAGGAGAGTTACATGGGGCTAAAGACCTATGACAGACCTTCGAAGCACAACGCTGCAAACGACAGTGAATGCAATGTTGCCCAAGGAGGCGATTGGGGGGGGGAAAGCAACACAATCCTCACCCGCTGTTTCTCCTTAATGCATAATTATGCAATAATGCATTTAATTATTTCCTTTTTTTGGGAGGGGGTATACAAGGAAACGCATGTAATGCCACTGCCATTGTCCATGGAAGACATTAACCGCCATCCAAACATTAAAAACGGACGATAAAGAGGAAGGATTACCAAAATGAGTGTCTACACGAGTAGTAGTAGTAGTAGTAAGTTATTTTAAGTAAATGCAATAAAGGAGGACACAGCAGTGGTATTAGAGCAGTAATGATGGCTGTGTCTTTGTTTGGGCCATCTTGGGATGCAACAGGTGGTAAAGGGATGCTTGCTAACTCGTTATTACAGCCTGACGTTGAGCCTGGCTGGTATGATGGAGATGGAGATGAAGATGAAGATGGAGATGAAGATGGAGATGTGTCCCCTGGTCAGCAACGCACAGACATAACGTGGACATCAGTCATCAGTGAACGACCACCGATGGACCCCCACGTCAAGACCAGGATATAAAACCCGTGGTCCTGCAGAGACCTGGACCTGTGGTCTGGTGTGGTGTGGTCCAAGTGTGGGGTGCAACACCAGCGACCTCGTCGTCATCGCATAAAATGGTAGCATTTAAAAACACACACACACACACACACACACACACACACGTGAGGCCGTTAAGCATGGTCTTATTTTCAACGCCATGGCGGATGGTCACGAACAGAAAACCGGCCAAATACCAGTCGCGGCTCCGTGTCAAGCATGGCGAGACCCAGGGTCCGGGTCTCCGGTGCCCTGGGACCCGGACCGGGACCCTGGGTCTGGACCCATCTAGGGGTGGACGCTGCTGCCTGGCTAGCGAAAGCCCCCCCCCCACACACACACACACACACCCCTGTGCAATTCATGCTACTCATGAACTGCACCATTAGGGTTGATCTCGTTACCCCCCCCAGAAAGGACTCAAAATGTCCCCGCTAGTCCGGTGGAGACCGGTTCGTCCTGCTTTGGTCCCGCCAGCGGCCAACCGTCAGCGCGGCGCGCGGGCAGCGTTACGTTAACATTAACGTCCCCCCCAGCCAGCCAGCTAGCTAGCTAGCGGGCTAGCTTCGTTATAGTTAGCCGGTTAAGAGTGGACAGCGGACCACAGTGAAACCATGCTGCCCCCCCCCACACACACACACACACACACGCACACAGGTTCCGTGTTTTAATGCGGGGTTTACACACGCCGCACACCTGGGGGGGGGGGGGGGGGGGGGGGGGGGGGGGGGGGGGGGGGGGGGG
>JAOPHQ010003316.1:0-21516 GCA_030340625.1 Merluccius polli | reverse complement strand
AACCCTAACCCTAACCCTAACCCTAACCCTAACCCTAACCCTAACCCTAACCCTAACCCTAACCCTAACCCTAACCCTAACCCTAACCCTAACCCTAACCCTAACCCTAACCCTAACCCTAACCCTAACCCTAACCCTAACCCTAACCCTAACCCTAACCCTAACCCTAACCCTAACCCTAACCCTAACCCTAACCCTAACCCTAACCCTAACCCTAACCCTAACCCTCATCCCCATACCTAACCCTAACCCTAACCCTAACCTAACCTAACCCAACCCTAACCCTAACCCTAACCCTAACCCTAAACCCTAACCCTAACCCTAACCCCTAACCCTAACCCTAACCCTAACCCTAAACACTTAGGAAAATTTTCATCACATCATATGACATGATACTTTTTGGAATAACTCCGGAACTATAAGTTCCACATGGGAGCTTGAGGTATCCTCGGATGCGCCTTCCCAAGACGCTTCTATGCATACCAGAACAATGTCTCTAGCACTATCCTATCTCGAGTTATTCCCGATAGTATCACTTCGAAAATGGTGATTTTTCTATCTCGGGAACCGTAAGTCCTAGAACCTTGGGGATGGTTCCAAACTGTCCGGAACGGCCTACTTAGTGGGCGTAGAAAGTGGTTTGAAGTCGATCGGACTTACCGTTCTCGAGTTATTCCCGATAGTATCACTTCGAGTGGTTTTCATCCCCATACCTAACCCTAACCCTAACCCTAACCCTAACCCTAACCCTCATCCCCATACCTAACCCTAACCCTAACCCTAACCCTAACCCCCTAACCCTAACCCTAACCCTAACCCTAACCGCCTCAAGATCGAGCGTTTTAAGGTACTTCCGGTTCACGTAGAGCGTTGAGGTGGGTTCCATTGGATAGCGCGTACCTGATTTAGTGGGGGTAGAACCAACCTGGGTGTCTTTACCACCTATATAACTAAAGTTATTGCCCAAAACGCGTTTAGGGGAGGGTTAATGCAAATAAACAATGCGTTGCATTCTGGGTAATCGTATCGCGAAATCACTCTCCTAGTGTTAATTCCTTAACGAAGTCACGAATCAAGATTCTGATTGGACAGGATGGATACCATTACCCATCAGAAGAATACAACACAATTGATGTTTAATCAATATTGAAACCGTTATTGAAGTTAACACCTGGAGATTAGACTATAACATGACTATGGAGTTTTTTCTAAAGCCATTCCTGGGGTCGTGCGGTGTATGTGGCACAGGATAAAGGCTTTTTAGCTTAACATGTTGTTTAGCACCCTGCGCTGTATGGAGCTGACGTGGCTTCATCATCAGAACAGAGCTTCGGTCCTGATTGGCCAAACCAGAGCTACCTAGCGGTGTTAACAACTGGTTTGTGCTGATCAGGTGGTGAGTGTTACACACACACACAACCCTAACCCTAATTTTTATGTCACAAAATGTGGGTACCAATCGACTCCAAATGCTCCGAAACGTACTCCTATACACTTTCTGTGGGCACTGTTTTTGGAACACACTTTGGACTTAGAACAATTTTTGATTTTCCCCATTCGTTTCAATGGGGAAACTTTAAACGGCTATATCTCCGGAACCAAAGGTCATGGCGACTTCTAAGTGGGTGGCGTCAGACCTAATTCGTGGTCTCTGAACACGCCTGAGGTGGTCCCATGTCGATCCCCCTTTCCGTTCCGGAGATATGGCAAAAAAAACAAAAAAAACGGCCGTATCTCCGGAACCGGAAGTCATGGAGACTTGGGGGTGGGCTCATTGTGATTTTTAGGCCTCATTTAGGGGGGGTAGAACTTGGTTTCATCCACATGGGATATTCCTATCTGAAGATATTCGCATGTGGGTAGGGGTACCCATTACCTCGCTGAGCCTGTAACCTAACCCTAACCCTAACCCTAACCCTAACCCTAACCCTAACCCTAACCCTAACCCTAACCCTAACCCTAACCCTAACCCTGACCCTGACCCTAACCCTAACCCTGACCCTGACCCTGACCCTAACCCTAACCCTAACCCTAACCCTAACCCTAACCCTAACCCTAAACCCTAACCCTAACCCTAACCCTAACCCTAACCCTAACCCTAACCCCATACCTAACCCTAACCCTAACCCCTAACCCTAACCCTAACCCTAACCAGACCCCAACCCTAGCCTAACCCTAACCGAACCCTAGGCTAACCCTAACCCTAACCCTAACCCTAACCTAACCCTAACCCTAACCCTAACCCGATAGTATCACTTCGAGTGGTTTTCATCCCCATACCTAACCCTAACCCTAACCCTAACCCTAAACACTTAGGAAAATTTTCATCACATCATATGACATGATACTTTTTGGAATAACTCCGGAACTATAAGTCCCACATGGGAGCTTGAGGTATCCTCGGATGCGCCTTCGCAAGACGCTTCTATGCATACCAGAACAATGTCTCTAGCACTATCCTATCTCGAGTTATTCCCGATAGTATCACTTCGAAAATGGTGATTTTTCTATCTCGGGAACCGTAAGTCCTAGAACCTTGGGGATGGTTCCAAACTGTCCGGAACGGCCTACTTAGTGGGCATAGAAAGTGGTTTGAAGTCGATCGGACTTACCGTTCTCGAGTTATTCCCGATAGTATCACTTCGAGTGGTTTTCATCCCCATACCTAACCCTAACCCTAACCCTAACCCTAACCCTAACCCTAACCCCAACCCTAACCCTAACCCTAACCCTAACCCTAACCCATTACCTCGCTGAGCCTGTAACCTAACCCTAACCCTAACCCTAACCCTAACCCCTAACCCCTAACCCTAACCCCATACCTAACCCTAACCCTAACCCTAACCCTAAACACTTAGGAAAATTTTCATCACATCATATGACATGATACTTTTTGGAATAACTCCGGAACTATAAGTCCCACATGGGAGCTTGAGGTATCCTCGGATGCGCCTTCCCAAGACGCTTCTATGGATACCAGAACCATGTATCTAGCACTTTCCTATCTCGAGTTATTCCCGATAGTATCACTTCAAAAATGGTGATTTTTCTATCTCGGGAACCGTAAGTCCTAGAACCTTGGGGATGGTTCCAAACTGTCCGGAACGGCCTACTTAGTGGGCATAGAAACTGGTTTGAAGTCGATCGGACCTACAGTTCTCGAGTTATTCCCGATAGTATCACTTCGGGTGGTTTTCATCCCCATACCTAACCCTAACCCTAACCCTAACCCTAACCCTAACCCTACCCTAACCCTAACCCTAACCCTAACCCTAACCCATTACCTCGCTGAGCCTGTAACCTAACCCTAACCCTAACCCTAACCCTAACCCTAACCCCTAACCCTAACCCCATACCTAACCCTAACCCTAACCCTAACCCTAAACACTTAGGAAAATTTTCATCACATCATATGACATGATACTTTTTGGAATAACTCCGGAACTATAAGTCCCACATGGGAGCTTGAGGTATCCTCGGATGCGCCTTCCCAAGACGCTTCTATGGATACCAGAACCATGTATCTAGCACTTTCCTATCTCGAGTTATTCCCGATAGTATCACTTCAAAAATGGTGATTTTTCTATCTCGGGAACCGTAAGTCCTAGAACCTTGGGGATGGTTCCAAACTGTCCGGAACGGCCTACTTAGTGGGCATAGAAACTGGTTTGAAGTCGATCGGACCTACAGTTCTCGAGTTATTCCCGATAGTATCACTTCGGGTGGTTTTCATCCCCATACCTAACCCTAACCCTAACCCTAACCCTAACCCTAACCCTACCCTAACCCTAACCCTAACCCTAACCCTAACCCTAACCCATTACCTCGCTGAGCCTGTAACCTAACCCTAACCCTAACCCTAACCCTAACCCTAACCCCTAACCCTAACCCCATACCTAACCCTAACCCTAACCCTAACCCTAAACACTTAGGAAAATTTTCATCACATCATATGACATGATACTTTTTGGAATAACTCCGGAACTATAAGTCCCACATGGGAGCTTGAGGTATCCTCGGATGCGCCTTCCCAAGACGCTTCTATGGATACCAGAACCATGTATCTAGCACTTTCCTATCTCGAGTTATTCCCGATAGTATCACTTCAAAAATGGTGATTTTTCTATCTCGGGAACCGTAAGTCCTAGAACCTTGGGGATGGTTCCAAACTGTCCGGAACGGCCTACTTAGTGGGCATAGAAACTGGTTTGAAGTCGATCGGACCTACAGTTCTCGAGTTATTCCCGATAGTATCACTTCGGGTGGTTTTCATCCCCATACCTAACCCTAACCCTAACCCTAACCCTAACCCTAACCCCTAACCCCTAACCCTAACCCTAACCCTAACCCTAAACCCTAACCCTAACCCTAACCCTAACCCTAACCCTAAACCCTAAACCCTAACCCTAACCCTAACCCTAACCCTAACCGCCTCAAGATCGAGTGTTTTAAGGTACTTCCGGTTCACGTAGAGCGTTGAGGTGGGTTCCATTGGATAGCCCGTACCTGATTTAGTGGGGGTAGAACCAACCTGGGTGTCTTTACGACTTATATAACTAAAGTTATTGCCCAAAACGCGTTTAGGGGAGGGTTAATGCAAATAAACAATGCGTTGCATTCTGGGTAATCGTATCGCGAAATCACTCTCCTAGTGTTAATTCCTTAACTAAGTCACGAATCAAGATTCTGATTGGACAGGATGGATACCATTACCCATCAGAAGAATACAACACAATTGATGTTTAATCAATATTGAAACCGTTATTGAAGTTAACACCTGGAGATTAGACTATAACATGAATATGGAGTTTTTTCTAAAGCCATTCCTGGGGTCGTGCGGTGTATGTGGCACAGGATAAAGGCTTTTTAGCTTAACATGTTGTTTAGCACCCTGCGCTGTATGGAGCTGACGTGGCTTCATCATCAGAACAGAGCTTCGGTCCTGATTGGCCAAACCAGAGCTACCTAGCGGTGTTAACAACTGGTTTGTGCTGATCAGGTGGTGAGTGTTACACACACACACAACCCTAACCCTAATTTTTATGTCACAAAATGTGGGTACCAATCGACTCCAAATGCTCCGAAACGTACTCCTATACACTTTCTGTGGGCACTGTTTTTGGAACACACTTTGGACTTAGAACAATTTTTGATTTTCCCCATTCGTTTCAATGGGGAAAATTTAAACGGCTATATCTCCGGAACCAAAGGTCATGGCGACTTCTAAGTGGGTGGCGTCAGACCTAATTCGTGGTCTCTGAACACGCCTGAGGTGGTCCCATGTCGATCCCCCTTTCCGTTCCGGAGATATGGCAAAAAAAAACAAAAAAAAACGGCCGTATCTCCGGAACCGGAAGTCATGGAGACTTGGGGGTGGGCTCATTGTGATTTTTAGGCCTCATTTAGGGGGGGTAGAACTTGGTTTCATCCACATGGGATATTCCTATCTGAAGATATTCGCATGTGGGTAGGGGTACCCATTACCTCGCTGAGCCTGTAACCTAACCCTAACCCTAACCCTAACCCTAACCCTAACCCTAACCCTAACCCTAACCCTAACCCTAACCCTAACCCTAACCCTAACCCTAACCCTAACCCTAACCCTAACCCTAACCCTAACCCTAACCCTAACCCTAACCCTAACCCTAACCCTAACCCTAACCCTAACCCTAACCCTAACCCTAACCCTAACCCTAACCCTAACCCTAACCCTAACCCTAACCCTAACCCTAACCCTAACCCTAACCCTAACCCTAACCCTAACCCTAACCCTAACCCTAACCCTAACCCTAACCCTAACCCTAACCCTAACCCTAACCCTAACCCTAACCCTAACCCTAACCCTAACCCTAACCCTAACCCTAACCCTAACCCTAACCCTAACCCTAACCCTAACCCTAACCCTAACCCTAACCCTAACCCTAACCCTAACCCTAACCCTAACCCTAACCCTAACCCTAACCCTAACCCTAACCCTAACCCTAACCCTAACCCTAACCCTAACCCTAACCCTAACCCTAACCCTAACCCTAACCCTAACCCTAACCCTAACCCTAACCCTAACCCTAACCCTCATCCCCATACCTAACCCTAACCCTAACCCTAACCTAACCTAACCCAACCCTAACCCTAACCCTAACCCTAACCCTAAACCCTAACCCTAACCCTAACCCCTAACCCTAACCCTAACCCTAACCCTAAACACTTAGGAAAATTTTCATCACATCATATGACATGATACTTTTTGGAATAACTCCGGAACTATAAGTTCCACATGGGAGCTTGAGGTATCCTCGGATGCGCCTTCCCAAGACGCTTCTATGCATACCAGAACAATGTCTCTAGCACTATCCTATCTCGAGTTATTCCCGATAGTATCACTTCGAAAATGGTGATTTTTCTATCTCGGGAACCGTAAGTCCTAGAACCTTGGGGATGGTTCCAAACTGTCCGGAACGGCCTACTTAGTGGGCGTAGAAAGTGGTTTGAAGTCGATCGGACTTACCGTTCTCGAGTTATTCCCGATAGTATCACTTCGAGTGGTTTTCATCCCCATACCTAACCCTAACCCTAACCCTAACCCTAACCCTAACCCTCATCCCCATACCTAACCCTAACCCTAACCCTAACCCTAACCCCCTAACCCTAACCCTAACCCTAACCCTAACCGCCTCAAGATCGAGCGTTTTAAGGTACTTCCGGTTCACGTAGAGCGTTGAGGTGGGTTCCATTGGATAGCGCGTACCTGATTTAGTGGGGGTAGAACCAACCTGGGTGTCTTTACCACCTATATAACTAAAGTTATTGCCCAAAACGCGTTTAGGGGAGGGTTAATGCAAATAAACAATGCGTTGCATTCTGGGTAATCGTATCGCGAAATCACTCTCCTAGTGTTAATTCCTTAACGAAGTCACGAATCAAGATTCTGATTGGACAGGATGGATACCATTACCCATCAGAAGAATACAACACAATTGATGTTTAATCAATATTGAAACCGTTATTGAAGTTAACACCTGGAGATTAGACTATAACATGACTATGGAGTTTTTTCTAAAGCCATTCCTGGGGTCGTGCGGTGTATGTGGCACAGGATAAAGGCTTTTTAGCTTAACATGTTGTTTAGCACCCTGCGCTGTATGGAGCTGACGTGGCTTCATCATCAGAACAGAGCTTCGGTCCTGATTGGCCAAACCAGAGCTACCTAGCGGTGTTAACAACTGGTTTGTGCTGATCAGGTGGTGAGTGTTACACACACACACAACCCTAACCCTAATTTTTATGTCACAAAATGTGGGTACCAATCGACTCCAAATGCTCCGAAACGTACTCCTATACACTTTCTGTGGGCACTGTTTTTGGAACACACTTTGGACTTAGAACAATTTTTGATTTTCCCCATTCGTTTCAATGGGGAAACTTTAAACGGCTATATCTCCGGAACCAAAGGTCATGGCGACTTCTAAGTGGGTGGCGTCAGACCTAATTCGTGGTCTCTGAACACGCCTGAGGTGGTCCCATGTCGATCCCCCTTTCCGTTCCGGAGATATGGCAAAAAAAACAAAAAAAACGGCCGTATCTCCGGAACCGGAAGTCATGGAGACTTGGGGGTGGGCTCATTGTGATTTTTAGGCCTCATTTAGGGGGGGTAGAACTTGGTTTCATCCACATGGGATATTCCTATCTGAAGATATTCGCATGTGGGTAGGGGTACCCATTACCTCGCTGAGCCTGTAACCTAACCCTAACCCTAACCCTAACCCTAACCCTAACCCTAACCCTAACCCTAACCCTAACCCTAACCCTAACCCTAACCCTAACCCTAACCCTAACCCTAACCCTAACCCTAACCCTAACCCTAACCCTAACCCTAACCCTAACCCTGACCCTGACCCTAACCCTAACCCTAACCCTGACCCTGACCCTGACCCTAACCCTAACCCTAACCCTAACCCTAACCCTAACCCTAACCCTAACCCTAAACCCTAACCCTAACCCTAACCCTAACCCTAACCCTAACCCCATACCTAACCCTAACCCTAACCCTAACCCTAACCCTAACCCTAACCCTAACCCTAACCGAACCCTAGGCTAACCCTAACCCTAACCCTAACCCTAACCTAACCCTAACCCTAACCCTAACCCGATAGTATCACTTCGAGTGGTTTTCATCCCCATACCTAACCCTAACCCTAACCCTAACCCTAAACACTTAGGAAAATTTTCATCACATCATATGACATGATACTTTTTGGAATAACTCCGGAACTATAAGTCCCACATGGGAGCTTGAGGTATCCTCGGATGCGCCTTCGCAAGACGCTTCTATGCATACCAGAACAATGTCTCTAGCACTATCCTATCTCGAGTTATTCCCGATAGTATCACTTCGAAAATGGTGATTTTTCTATCTCGGGAACCGTAAGTCCTAGAACCTTGGGGATGGTTCCAAACTGTCCGGAACGGCCTACTTAGTGGGCATAGAAAGTGGTTTGAAGTCGATCGGACTTACCGTTCTCGAGTTATTCCCGATAGTATCACTTCGAGTGGTTTTCATCCCCATACCTAACCCTAACCCTAACCCTAACCCTAACCCTAACCCTAACCCCAACCCTAACCCTAACCCTAACCCTAACCCTAACCCATTACCTCGCTGAGCCTGTAACCTAACCCTAACCCTAACCCTAACCCTAACCCCTAACCCCTAACCCTAACCCCATACCTAACCCTAACCCTAACCCTAACCCTAAACACTTAGGAAAATTTTCATCACATCATATGACATGATACTTTTTGGAATAACTCCGGAACTATAAGTCCCACATGGGAGCTTGAGGTATCCTCGGATGCGCCTTCCCAAGACGCTTCTATGGATACCAGAACCATGTATCTAGCACTTTCCTATCTCGAGTTATTCCCGATAGTATCACTTCAAAAATGGTGATTTTTCTATCTCGGGAACCGTAAGTCCTAGAACCTTGGGGATGGTTCCAAACTGTCCGGAACGGCCTACTTAGTGGGCATAGAAACTGGTTTGAAGTCGATCGGACCTACAGTTCTCGAGTTATTCCCGATAGTATCACTTCGGGTGGTTTTCATCCCCATACCTAACCCTAACCCTAACCCTAACCCTAACCCTAACCCTACCCTAACCCTAACCCTAACCCTAACCCTAACCCATTACCTCGCTGAGCCTGTAACCTAACCCTAACCCTAACCCTAACCCTAACCCTAACCCCTAACCCTAACCCCATACCTAACCCTAACCCTAACCCTAACCCTAAACACTTAGGAAAATTTTCATCACATCATATGACATGATACTTTTTGGAATAACTCCGGAACTATAAGTCCCACATGGGAGCTTGAGGTATCCTCGGATGCGCCTTCCCAAGACGCTTCTATGGATACCAGAACCATGTATCTAGCACTTTCCTATCTCGAGTTATTCCCGATAGTATCACTTCAAAAATGGTGATTTTTCTATCTCGGGAACCGTAAGTCCTAGAACCTTGGGGATGGTTCCAAACTGTCCGGAACGGCCTACTTAGTGGGCATAGAAACTGGTTTGAAGTCGATCGGACCTACAGTTCTCGAGTTATTCCCGATAGTATCACTTCGGGTGGTTTTCATCCCCATACCTAACCCTAACCCTAACCCTAACCCTAACCCTAACCCTACCCTAACCCTAACCCTAACCCTAACCCTAACCCTAACCCATTACCTCGCTGAGCCTGTAACCTAACCCTAACCCTAACCCTAACCCTAACCCTAACCCCTAACCCTAACCCCATACCTAACCCTAACCCTAACCCTAACCCTAAACACTTAGGAAAATTTTCATCACATCATATGACATGATACTTTTTGGAATAACTCCGGAACTATAAGTCCCACATGGGAGCTTGAGGTATCCTCGGATGCGCCTTCCCAAGACGCTTCTATGGATACCAGAACCATGTATCTAGCACTTTCCTATCTCGAGTTATTCCCGATAGTATCACTTCAAAAATGGTGATTTTTCTATCTCGGGAACCGTAAGTCCTAGAACCTTGGGGATGGTTCCAAACTGTCCGGAACGGCCTACTTAGTGGGCATAGAAACTGGTTTGAAGTCGATCGGACCTACAGTTCTCGAGTTATTCCCGATAGTATCACTTCGGGTGGTTTTCATCCCCATACCTAACCCTAACCCTAACCCTAACCCTAACCCTAACCCTAACCCCTAACCCTAACCCTAACCCTAACCCTAAACCCTAACCCTAACCCTAACCCTAACCCTAACCCTAACCCTAAACCCTAAACCCTAACCCTAACCCTAACCCTAACCCTAACCGCCTCAAGATCGAGTGTTTTAAGGTACTTCCGGTTCACGTAGAGCGTTGAGGTGGGTTCCATTGGATAGCCCGTACCTGATTTAGTGGGGGTAGAACCAACCTGGGTGTCTTTACGACTTATATAACTAAAGTTATTGCCCAAAACGCGTTTAGGGGAGGGTTAATGCAAATAAACAATGCGTTGCATTCTGGGTAATCGTATCGCGAAATCACTCTCCTAGTGTTAATTCCTTAACTAAGTCACGAATCAAGATTCTGATTGGACAGGATGGATACCATTACCCATCAGAAGAATACAACACAATTGATGTTTAATCAATATTGAAACCGTTATTGAAGTTAACACCTGGAGATTAGACTATAACATGAATATGGAGTTTTTTCTAAAGCCATTCCTGGGGTCGTGCGGTGTATGTGGCACAGGATAAAGGCTTTTTAGCTTAACATGTTGTTTAGCACCCTGCGCTGTATGGAGCTGACGTGGCTTCATCATCAGAACAGAGCTTCGGTCCTGATTGGCCAAACCAGAGCTACCTAGCGGTGTTAACAACTGGTTTGTGCTGATCAGGTGGTGAGTGTTACACACACACACAACCCTAACCCTAATTTTTATGTCACAAAATGTGGGTACCAATCGACTCCAAATGCTCCGAAACGTACTCCTATACACTTTCTGTGGGCACTGTTTTTGGAACACACTTTGGACTTAGAACAATTTTTGATTTTCCCCATTCGTTTCAATGGGGAAAATTTAAACGGCTATATCTCCGGAACCAAAGGTCATGGCGACTTCTAAGTGGGTGGCGTCAGACCTAATTCGTGGTCTCTGAACACGCCTGAGGTGGTCCCATGTCGATCCCCCTTTCCGTTCCGGAGATATGGCAAAAAAAACAAAAAAAACGGCCGTATCTCCGGAACCGGAAGTCATGGAGACTTGGGGGTGGGCTCATTGTGATTTTTAGGCCTCATTTAGGGGGGGTAGAACTTGGTTTCATCCACATGGGATATTCCTATCTGAAGATATTCGCATGTGGGTAGGGGTACCCATTACCTCGCTGAGCCTGTAACCTAACCCTAACCCTAACCCTAACCCTAACCCTAACCCTAACCCTAACCCTAACCCTAACCCTAACCCTAACCCTAACCCTAACCCTAACCCTAACCCTAACCCTAACCCTAACCTAACCCTAACCCTAACCCTAACCCTCATCCCCATACCTAACCCTAACCCTAACCCTAACCTAACCTAACCCAACCCTAACCCTAACCCTAACCCTAACCCTAAACCCTAACCCTAACCCTAACCCCTAACCCTAACCCTAACCCTAACCCTAAACACTTAGGAAAATTTTCATCACATCATATGACATGATACTTTTTGGAATAACTCCGGAACTATAAGTTCCACATGGGAGCTTGAGGTATCCTCGGATGCGCCTTCCCAAGACGCTTCTATGCATACCAGAACAATGTCTCTAGCACTATCCTATCTCGAGTTATTCCCGATAGTATCACTTCGAAAATGGTGATTTTTCTATCTCGGGAACCGTAAGTCCTAGAACCTTGGGGATGGTTCCAAACTGTCCGGAACGGCCTACTTAGTGGGCGTAGAAAGTGGTTTGAAGTCGATCGGACTTACCGTTCTCGAGTTATTCCCGATAGTATCACTTCGAGTGGTTTTCATCCCCATACCTAACCCTAACCCTAACCCTAACCCTAACCCTAACCCTCATCCCCATACCTAACCCTAACCCTAACCCTAACCCTAACCCCCTAACCCTAACCCTAACCCTAACCCTAACCGCCTCAAGATCGAGCGTTTTAAGGTACTTCCGGTTCACGTAGAGCGTTGAGGTGGGTTCCATTGGATAGCGCGTACCTGATTTAGTGGGGGTAGAACCAACCTGGGTGTCTTTACCACCTATATAACTAAAGTTATTGCCCAAAACGCGTTTAGGGGAGGGTTAATGCAAATAAACAATGCGTTGCATTCTGGGTAATCGTATCGCGAAATCACTCTCCTAGTGTTAATTCCTTAACGAAGTCACGAATCAAGATTCTGATTGGACAGGATGGATACCATTACCCATCAGAAGAATACAACACAATTGATGTTTAATCAATATTGAAACCGTTATTGAAGTTAACACCTGGAGATTAGACTATAACATGACTATGGAGTTTTTTCTAAAGCCATTCCTGGGGTCGTGCGGTGTATGTGGCACAGGATAAAGGCTTTTTAGCTTAACATGTTGTTTAGCACCCTGCGCTGTATGGAGCTGACGTGGCTTCATCATCAGAACAGAGCTTCGGTCCTGATTGGCCAAACCAGAGCTACCTAGCGGTGTTAACAACTGGTTTGTGCTGATCAGGTGGTGAGTGTTACACACACACACAACCCTAACCCTAATTTTTATGTCACAAAATGTGGGTACCAATCGACTCCAAATGCTCCGAAACGTACTCCTATACACTTTCTGTGGGCACTGTTTTTGGAACACACTTTGGACTTAGAACAATTTTTGATTTTCCCCATTCGTTTCAATGGGGAAACTTTAAACGGCTATATCTCCGGAACCAAAGGTCATGGCGACTTCTAAGTGGGTGGCGTCAGACCTAATTCGTGGTCTCTGAACACGCCTGAGGTGGTCCCATGTCGATCCCCCTTTCCGTTCCGGAGATATGGCAAAAAAAACAAAAAAAACGGCCGTATCTCCGGAACCGGAAGTCATGGAGACTTGGGGGTGGGCTCATTGTGATTTTTAGGCCTCATTTAGGGGGGGTAGAACTTGGTTTCATCCACATGGGATATTCCTATCTGAAGATATTCGCATGTGGGTAGGGGTACCCATTACCTCGCTGAGCCTGTAACCTAACCCTAACCCTAACCCTAACCCTAACCCTAACCCTAACCCTAACCCTAACCCTAACCCTAACCCTAACCCTAACCCTAACCCTAACCCTAACCCTAACCCTAACCCTAACCCTAACCCTAACCCTAACCCTAACCCTAACCCTAACCCTAACCCTAACCCTAACCCTAACCCTAACCCTAACCCTAACCCTAACCCTAACCCTAACCCTAACCCTAACCCTAACCCTAACCCTAACCCTAACCCTAACCCTAACCCTAACCCTAACCCTTCGAGTGGTTTTCATCCCCATACCTAACCCTAACCCTAACCCTAACCCTAACCTAACCTAACCCAACCCTAACCCTAACCCTAACCCCATAATCCTAACCTAACCCTAACCCTAACCCCATAACCCTAACCTAACCCTAACCCTAAACACTTAGGAAAATTTTCATCACATCATATGACATGATACTTTTTGGAATAACTCCGGAACTATAAGTTCCACATGGGAGCTTGAGGTATCCTCGGATGCGCCTTCCCAAGACGCTTCTATGCATACCAGAACAATGTCTCTAGCACTATCCTATCTCGAGTTATTCCCGATAGTATCACTTCGAAAATGGTGATTTTTCTATCTCGGGAACCGTAAGTCCTAGAACCTTGGGGATGGTTCCAAACTGTCCGGAACGGCCTACTTAGTGGGCGTAGAAAGTGGTTTGAAGTCGATCGGACTTACCGTTCTCGAGTTATTCCCGATAGTATCACTTCGAGTGGTTTTCATCCCCATACCTAACCCTAACCCTAACCCTAACCCTAACCCTAACCCTCATCCCCATACCTAACCCTAACCCTAACCCTAACCCTAACCCCCTAACCCTAACCCTAACCCTAACCCTAACCGCCTCAAGATCGAGCGTTTTAAGGTACTTCCGGTTCACGTAGAGCGTTGAGGTGGGTTCCATTGGATAGCGCGTACCTGATTTAGTGGGGGTAGAACCAACCTGGGTGTCTTTACCACCTATATAACTAAAGTTATTGCCCAAAACGCGTTTAGGGGAGGGTTAATGCAAATAAACAATGCGTTGCATTCTGGGTAATCGTATCGCGAAATCACTCTCCTAGTGTTAATTCCTTAACGAAGTCACGAATCAAGATTCTGATTGGACAGGATGGATACCATTACCCATCAGAAGAATACAACACAATTGATGTTTAATCAATATTGAAACCGTTATTGAAGTTAACACCTGGAGATTAGACTATAACATGACTATGGAGTTTTTTCTAAAGCCATTCCTGGGGTCGTGCGGTGTATGTGGCACAGGATAAAGGCTTTTTAGCTTAACATGTTGTTTAGCACCCTGCGCTGTATGGAGCTGACGTGGCTTCATCATCAGAACAGAGCTTCGGTCCTGATTGGCCAAACCAGAGCTACCTAGCGGTGTTAACAACTGGTTTGTGCTGATCAGGTGGTGAGTGTTACACACACACACAACCCTAACCCTAATTTTTATGTCACAAAATGTGGGTACCAATCGACTCCAAATGCTCCGAAACGTACTCCTATACACTTTCTGTGGGCACTGTTTTTGGAACACACTTTGGACTTAGAACAATTTTTGATTTTCCCCATTCGTTTCAATGGGGAAACTTTAAACGGCTATATCTCCGGAACCAAAGGTCATGGCGACTTCTAAGTGGGTGGCGTCAGACCTAATTCGTGGTCTCTGAACACGCCTGAGGTGGTCCCATGTCGATCCCCCCTTTCCGTTCCGGAGATATGGCAAAAAAAAACAAAAAAAAACGGCCGTATCTCCGGAACCGGAAGTCATGGAGACTTGGGGGTGGGCTCATTGTGATTTTTAGGCCTCATTTAGGGGGGGTAGAACTTGGTTTCATCCACATGGGATATTCCTATCTGAAGATATTCGCATGTGGGTAGGGGTACCCATTACCTCGCTGAGCCTGTAACCTAACCCTAACCCTAACCCTAACCCTAACCCTAACCCTAACCCTAACCCTAACCCTAACCCTAACCCTAACCCTAACCCTAACCCTAACCCTAACCCTAACCCTAACCCTAACCCTAACCCTAACCCTAACTGGTTTGAAGTCGATCGGACCTACAGTTCTCGAGTTATTCCCGATAGTATCACTTCGGGTGGTTTTCATCCCCATACCTAACCCTAACCCTAACCCTAACCCTAACCCTAACCCTACCCTAACCCTAACCCTAACCCTAACCCTAACCCATTACCTCGCTGAGCCTGTAACCTAACCCTAACCCTAACCCTAACCCTAACCCTAACCCCTAACCCTAACCCCATACCTAACCCTAACCCTAACCCTAACCCTAAACACTTAGGAAAATTTTCATCACATCATATGACATGATACTTTTTGGAATAACTCCGGAACTATAAGTCCCACATGGGAGCTTGAGGTATCCTCGGATGCGCCTTCCCAAGACGCTTCTATGGATACCAGAACCATGTATCTAGCACTTTCCTATCTCGAGTTATTCCCGATAGTATCACTTCAAAAATGGTGATTTTTCTATCTCGGGAACCGTAAGTCCTAGAACCTTGGGGATGGTTCCAAACTGTCCGGAACGGCCTACTTAGTGGGCATAGAAACTGGTTTGAAGTCGATCGGACCTACAGTTCTCGAGTTATTCCCGATAGTATCACTTCGGGTGGTTTTCATCCCCATACCTAACCCTAACCCTAACCCTAACCCTAACCCTACCCTAACCCTAACCCTAACCCTAACCCTAACCCTAACCCATTACCTCGCTGAGCCTGTAACCTAACCCTAACCCTAACCCTAACCCTAACCCTAACCCCTAACCCTAACCCCATACCTAACCCTAACCCTAACCCTAACCCTAAACACTTAGGAAAATTTTCATCACATCATATGACATGATACTTTTTGGAATAACTCCGGAACTATAAGTCCCACATGGGAGCTTGAGGTATCCTCGGATGCGCCTTCCCAAGACGCTTCTATGGATACCAGAACCATGTATCTAGCACTTTCCTATCTCGAGTTATTCCCGATAGTATCACTTCAAAAATGGTGATTTTTCTATCTCGGGAACCGTAAGTCCTAGAACCTTGGGGATGGTTCCAAACTGTCCGGAACGGCCTACTTAGTGGGCATAGAAACTGGTTTGAAGTCGATCGGACCTACAGTTCTCGAGTTATTCCCGATAGTATCACTTCGGGTGGTTTTCATCCCCATACCTAACCCTAACCCTAACCCTAACCCTAACCCTAACCCCTAACCCCTAACCCTAACCCTAACCCTAACCCTAAACCCTAACCCTAACCCTAACCCTAACCCTAACCCTAAACCCTAAACCCTAACCCTAACCCTAACCCTAACCCTAACCGCCTCAAGATCGAGTGTTTTAAGGTACTTCCGGTTCACGTAGAGCGTTGAGGTGGGTTCCATTGGATAGCCCGTACCTGATTTAGTGGGGGTAGAACCAACCTGGGTGTCTTTACGACTTATATAACTAAAGTTATTGCCCAAAACGCGTTTAGGGGAGGGTTAATGCAAATAAACAATGCGTTGCATTCTGGGTAATCGTATCGCGAAATCACTCTCCTAGTGTTAATTCCTTAACTAAGTCACGAATCAAGATTCTGATTGGACAGGATGGATACCATTACCCATCAGAAGAATACAACACAATTGATGTTTAATCAATATTGAAACCGTTATTGAAGTTAACACCTGGAGATTAGACTATAACATGAATATGGAGTTTTTTCTAAAGCCATTCCTGGGGTCGTGCGGTGTATGTGGCACAGGATAAAGGCTTTTTAGCTTAACATGTTGTTTAGCACCCTGCGCTGTATGGAGCTGACGTGGCTTCATCATCAGAACAGAGCTTCGGTCCTGATTGGCCAAACCAGAGCTACCTAGCGGTGTTAACAACTGGTTTGTGCTGATCAGGTGGTGAGTGTTACACACACACACAACCCTAACCCTAATTTTTATGTCACAAAATGTGGGTACCAATCGACTCCAAATGCTCCGAAACGTACTCCTATACACTTTCTGTGGGCACTGTTTTTGGAACACACTTTGGACTTAGAACAATTTTTGATTTTCCCCATTCGTTTCAATGGGGAAAATTTAAACGGCTATATCTCCGGAACCAAAGGTCATGGCGACTTCTAAGTGGGTGGCGTCAGACCTAATTCGTGGTCTCTGAACACGCCTGAGGTGGTCCCATGTCGATCCCCCTTTCCGTTCCGGAGATATGGCAAAAAAAACAAAAAAAACGGCCGTATCTCCGGAACCGGAAGTCATGGAGACTTGGGGGTGGGCTCATTGTGATTTTTAGGCCTCATTTAGGGGGGGTAGAACTTGGTTTCATCCACATGGGATATTCCTATCTGAAGATATTCGCATGTGGGTAGGGGTACCCATTACCTCGCTGAGCCTGTAACCTAACCCTAACCCTAACCCTAACCCTAACCCTAACCCTAACCCTAACCCTAACCCTAACCCTAACCCTAACCCTAACCCTAACCCTAACCCTAACCCTAACCCTAACCCTAACCCTAACCTAACCCTAACCCTAACCCTAACCCTAACCCTCATCCCCATACCTAACCCTAACCCTAACCCTAACCTAACCTAACCCAACCCTAACCCTAACCCTAACCCTAACCCTAAACCCTAACCCTAACCCTAACCCCTAACCCTAACCCTAACCCTAACCCTAAACACTTAGGAAAATTTTCATCACATCATATGACATGATACTTTTTGGAATAACTCCGGAACTATAAGTTCCACATGGGAGCTTGAGGTATCCTCGGATGCGCCTTCCCAAGACGCTTCTATGCATACCAGAACAATGTCTCTAGCACTATCCTATCTCGAGTTATTCCCGATAGTATCACTTCGAAAATGGTGATTTTTCTATCTCGGGAACCGTAAGTCCTAGAACCTTGGGGATGGTTCCAAACTGTCCGGAACGGCCTACTTAGTGGGCGTAGAAAGTGGTTTGAAGTCGATCGGACTTACCGTTCTCGAGTTATTCCCGATAGTATCACTTCGAGTGGTTTTCATCCCCATACCTAACCCTAACCCTAACCCTAACCCTAACCCTAACCCTCATCCCCATACCTAACCCTAACCCTAACCCTAACCCTAACCCCCTAACCCTAACCCTAACCCTAACCCTAACCGCCTCAAGATCGAGCGTTTTAAGGTACTTCCGGTTCACGTAGAGCGTTGAGGTGGGTTCCATTGGATAGCGCGTACCTGATTTAGTGGGGGTAGAACCAACCTGGGTGTCTTTACCACCTATATAACTAAAGTTATTGCCCAAAACGCGTTTAGGGGAGGGTTAATGCAAATAAACAATGCGTTGCATTCTGGGTAATCGTATCGCGAAATCACTCTCCTAGTGTTAATTCCTTAACGAAGTCACGAATCAAGATTCTGATTGGACAGGATGGATACCATTACCCATCAGAAGAATACAACACAATTGATGTTTAATCAATATTGAAACCGTTATTGAAGTTAACACCTGGAGATTAGACTATAACATGACTATGGAGTTTTTTCTAAAGCCATTCCTGGGGTCGTGCGGTGTATGTGGCACAGGATAAAGGCTTTTTAGCTTAACATGTTGTTTAGCACCCTGCGCTGTATGGAGCTGACGTGGCTTCATCATCAGAACAGAGCTTCGGTCCTGATTGGCCAAACCAGAGCTACCTAGCGGTGTTAACAACTGGTTTGTGCTGATCAGGTGGTGAGTGTTACACACACACACAACCCTAACCCTAATTTTTATGTCACAAAATGTGGGTACCAATCGACTCCAAATGCTCCGAAACGTACTCCTATACACTTTCTGTGGGCACTGTTTTTGGAACACACTTTGGACTTAGAACAATTTTTGATTTTCCCCATTCGTTTCAATGGGGAAACTTTAAACGGCTATATCTCCGGAACCAAAGGTCATGGCGACTTCTAAGTGGGTGGCGTCAGACCTAATTCGTGGTCTCTGAACACGCCTGAGGTGGTCCCATGTCGATCCCCCTTTCCGTTCCGGAGATATGGCAAAAAAAACAAAAAAAACGGCCGTATCTCCGGAACCGGAAGTCATGGAGACTTGGGGGTGGGCTCATTGTGATTTTTAGGCCTCATTTAGGGGGGGTAGAACTTGGTTTCATCCACATGGGATATTCCTATCTGAAGATATTCGCATGTGGGTAGGGGTACCCATTACCTCGCTGAGCCTGTAACCTAACCCTAACCCTAACCCTAACCCTAACCCTAACCCTAACCCTAACCCTAACCCTAACCCTAACCCTAACCCTAACCCTAACCCTAACCCTGACCCTGACCCTAACCCTAACCCTAACCCTGACCCTGACCCTGACCCTAACCCTAACCCTAACCCTAACCCTAACCCTAACCCTAACCCTAACCCTAAACCCTAACCCTAACCCTAACCCTAACCCTAACCCTAACCCTAACCCCATACCTAACCCTAACCCTAACCCCTAACCCTAACCCTAACCCTAACCAGACCCCAACCCTAGCCTAACCCTAACCGAACCCTAGGCTAACCCTAACCCTAACCCTAACCCTAACCTAACCCTAACCCTAACCCTAACCCGATAGTATCACTTCGAGTGGTTTTCATCCCCATACCTAACCCTAACCCTAACCCTAACCCTAAACACTTAGGAAAATTTTCATCACATCATATGACATGATACTTTTTGGAATAACTCCGGAACTATAAGTCCCACATGGGAGCTTGAGGTATCCTCGGATGCGCCTTCGCAAGACGCTTCTATGCATACCAGAACAATGTCTCTAGCACTATCCTATCTCGAGTTATTCCCGATAGTATCACTTCGAAAATGGTGATTTTTCTATCTCGGGAACCGTAAGTCCTAGAACCTTGGGGATGGTTCCAAACTGTCCGGAACGGCCTACTTAGTGGGCATAGAAAGTGGTTTGAAGTCGATCGGACTTACCGTTCTCGAGTTATTCCCGATAGTATCACTTCGAGTGGTTTTCATCCCCATACCTAACCCTAACCCTAACCCTAACCCTAACCCTAACCCTAACCCCAACCCTAACCCTAACCCTAACCCTAACCCTAACCCATTACCTCGCTGAGCCTGTAACCTAACCCTAACCCTAACCCTAACCCTAACCCCTAACCCCTAACCCTAACCCCATACCTAACCCTAACCCTAACCCTAACCCTAAACACTTAGGAAAATTTTCATCACATCATATGACATGATACTTTTTGGAATAACTCCGGAACTATAAGTCCCACATGGGAGCTTGAGGTATCCTCGGATGCGCCTTCCCAAGACGCTTCTATGGATACCAGAACCATGTATCTAGCACTTTCCTATCTCGAGTTATTCCCGATAGTATCACTTCAAAAATGGTGATTTTTCTATCTCGGGAACCGTAAGTCCTAGAACCTTGGGGATGGTTCCAAACTGTCCGGAACGGCCTACTTAGTGGGCATAGAAACTGGTTTGAAGTCGATCGGACCTACAGTTCTCGAGTTATTCCCGATAGTATCACTTCGGGTGGTTTTCATCCCCATACCTAACCCTAACCCTAACCCTAACCCTAACCCTACCCTAACCCTAACCCTAACCCTAACCCTAACCCATTACCTCGCTGAGCCTGTAACCTAACCCTAACCCTAACCCTAACCCTAACCCTAACCCCTAACCCTAACCCCATACCTAACCCTAACCCTAACCCTAACCCTAAACACTTAGGAAAATTTTCATCACATCATATGACATGATACTTTTTGGAATAACTCCGGAACTATAAGTCCCACATGGGAGCTTGAGGTATCCTCGGATGCGCCTTCCCAAGACGCTTCTATGGATACCAGAACCATGTATCTAGCACTTTCCTATCTCGAGTTATTCCCGATAGTATCACTTCAAAAATGGTGATTTTTCTATCTCGGGAACCGTAAGTCCTAGAACCTTGGGGATGGTTCCAAACTGTCCGGAACGGCCTACTTAGTGGGCATAGAAACTGGTTTGAAGTCGATCGGACCTACAGTTCTCGAGTTATTCCCGATAGTATCACTTCGGGTGGTTTTCATCCCCATACCTAACCCTAACCCTAACCCTAACCCTAACCCTAACCCTACCCTAACCCTAACCCTAACCCTAACCCTAACCCTAACCCATTACCTCGCTGAGCCTGTAACCTAACCCTAACCCTAACCCTAACCCTAACCCTAACCCCTAACCCTAACCCCATACCTAACCCTAACCCTAACCC
>JAOPHQ010003315.1:0-35808 GCA_030340625.1 Merluccius polli | reverse complement strand
CCACAGGAGGGCTCCTCACACCATGGGGAGAAGGGCCCCTCACACTGTGGCCACAGGAGGGCCCCTCACAACGTGGGGGAGAAGGGCCCCCTCAAAACCGTGGGGAGAAGGGCACCTCACACCGCCGGGAGAAGGGCCCCTCACAACGTGGAGAGAAGGGCCCCTCACACCGAGGGGAGATGGGCCCCTCACACCGTGGAGAGATGGGCCCCTCACACCATGGGGAGAAGGGCTCCTCACACCATGGGGAGAAGGGCCCCTCACACCATGGGGAGATGGGCCCCTCACACCGTGGGGAGGTGGGCCCCTCACACCGTGGAGAGAAGGGCTCCTCACATCATGGGGAGAAGGGCCCCTCACACCGTGGCCACAGGAGGGCCCCTCACACCGTGGCCACAGGAGGACCCCTCACAACGTGGGGAGAGGGGCCCCTCACACCGTGGGGAGAAGGGCCCCTCACCGTGGCCACAGGAGGGCCCCTCACAATGTGGGGAGAGGGGCCCCTCACACCATGGGGAGAAGGGCCCCTCACACCGTGGCCACAGGAGGACCCCTCACAACGTGGGGAGAAGGGCCCCTCACCATGGCCACAGGAGGGCCCCTCACACCGTGGGGAGAAGGGCCCCTCACACCGTGGCCACAGGAGGGCCCCTCACAACCGTGGCCACAGGAGGGCCCCTCATACCGTGGGGAGAAGGGCCCCTCACACCGTGGGGAGAAGGGCCCCTCACACCGTGGGGAGAAGGGCCCCCTCACACCGTGGCCACAGGAGGGCCCCTCACACCGTGGCCACAGGAGGACCCCTCACAACGTGGGGAGAGGGGCCCCTCACACCGTGGGGAGAAGGGCCCCTCACCGTGGCCACAGGAGGGCCCCTCACAATGTGGGGAGAGGGGCCCCTCACACCATGGGGAGAAGGGCCCCTCACACCATGGGGAGAAGGGCCCCTCACACCGTGGCCACAGGAGGACCCCTCACAACGTGGGGAGAAGGGCCCCTCACCATGGCCACAGGAGGGCCCCTCACACCGTGGGGAGAAGGGCCCCTCACACCGTGGCCACAGGAGGGCCCCTCACAACGTGGCCACAGGAGGGCCCCTCACACCGTGGCCATAGGAGGGCCCCTCATACCGTGGGGAGAAGGGCCCCTCACACCGTGGGGAGAAGGGCCCCTCACACCGTGGGGAGAAGGGCCCCTCACACCGTGGGGAGAAGGGCCCCTCACACCGAGGGGAGATGGGCCCCTCACACCGTGGAGAGATGGGCCCCTCACACCATGGGGAGAAGGGCTCCTCACACCATGGGGAGAAGGGCCCCTCACACCGTGGAGAGAAGGGTCCCTTACACCGAGGGGAGGTGGGCCCCTCACACCATGGGCTGATGGGCCCCTCACACGTGGGGGAGAAGGGCCCCTCACATTGTGGGGGAGAAGGGCCCCTCACACCGTGGGGGGGAGAAGGGCCCCTTACACTGTGGGGAGATGGGCCCCTTACATTGTGGGGAGAAGGGCCCCTCACACTGTGGGGAGAAGGGCCCCTCACACTGGGGAGAGGGCCCCTCACACCGTGGCCACAGGAGGGCCCCTCACAACGTGGGTAGAAGGGCCCCTCACACCGTGGCCACAGGAGGGCCCCTCACAACGTGGGTATAAGGGCCCCTCACACCGTGGCCACAGGAGGGCCCCTCACAATGTGGGTAGAAGGGCCCCTCACACCGTGACCACAGGGGGGCCATACCATATCGACGGGAAGGAAGTGGAAAGAAAAGTAATTAACGGTGTGTATCGTTAAAGAGCCGTGCAAAAGAAAAGAAAGAATATAGAATATAAATATATAGAATATAAAAAAAGAAGAATATATTATTGTCATTGTCACGTATAGACTAAGGTTAAACACATTTAACGCACGTGTGTTTATTTTATTTATTTATTTCAAATTCACATTTCCATTTTTTTTTTTTTTTAAATAAATCTTTATTAAATCTTTACGATACAGACAAGAACAAACATACAGTCATTAATACAGAAAATACATTGATCAGGAGCAGAGCCAGGGGGAGTTTCAAATAAATACATTAAAACTAGAGCATAACTGAATGGTTTTAGCAGCTTTCTTATTTTTTGAGTCATAGATAGTTTTGATGTACTGTTCTGTTTCCCTACCAAAAGCAATAAAAGAAGGTTTAGAGTTGGTAAATTTGGCTTTGTGAATATGATATTTCCCTAAAATGATCAACAAATTAATGAGGTATATCTCTTTCTGTTTTTTACTTTTGTTGTCATGGAAACCAAACAGTACATCTTTCCACAACAAAGAAAAATCAGAGACAAGTTTATCAGAAATGTATCGGGATAGATCTTTCCAAAAAGTGGTGGTGTAGGGACATTGCCAGAACAGGTGCACCATTGTTTCTGTACTTATTCCACATAAAGAACAGTTAACACATAGATATTGCTTAGCAGGATAATACCTATGTATGATTTTGAAGGAGATTTCTCTTACTTTATTCGTAAGGAGGTATTTGTAAGGAAGGTTCCAGATATTTCCCCAATTCAAGTTGTCAACAAAAATAGACCAATAGGGAACAACATTAGGGGTACTGGTGACATCTCTCTGGAATAAAGAGCGAATGTTACGATTATTATTCCTCGTTGTGGTAGCGAAACATATATTACCAACTGAGGTCAACTTAGGGTCCAAAGCTGGTAAACAGTCAGGTTTTCCAGTCCCTCTTAAGAGAGTTAAAATACCAGATGGGATGGCATCCATAACAATAGCAAACTCTTTAGGGGTGATTGGAATGCCAAAAGTGTGAAGGAATTCAGAATAATTCAGCAAGGTTCCATTATCATTTAGTAATTGGGATACTAGAATTATGTTACTATTGAACCAAGTTTTATAAAATAAAGATTTATTCTTGAACTTAATAAGCCGATTATTCCAGATGAAGCACCTATGTGGGGAGAAATTATGTTTGTAGATTAACGACCATGCTAAGAGCATTTGTTTGTGGAATTTGGATAACATTAAGGGAATTTTTTCTATTTTATAATCACACAAAAGTACAAATTCTAGACCTCCAACCTTAGAGAAAATATAGTTAGGTATAAAATTCCATGTAGATGTGGGAAATTCACATTTCCATCGAGGTCCCCCTAAACACAGAAACCACGTACTACCGGGGTCTCACTTCCGTCAGCCACTCGCCACAGACATCCCCCCCTGGCGTCCCAACAAATCAACACCCTCCTCCCTCCCCTCCCCCCCCCCTCCCTCCCCTCCCCGCCTCGCTCGCCTCGGCTCGCGGCGCTCCGCTCCAGTCAGTCGCGTGAAGAGCTGGGGAGCAGCAGCAGCAGCAGCAGCCTCGCCGCCTCGCGCGCCCCAGACCGATAGCCCACTTCCTGGAGGAGGAGGAGGAAGAGGAGGCGGAGGAGGAGGAGGATGGACCCTGTGTGTGTTTTTTTCTTTTCTTTTCTAAATTAGCCTCAATGCGCTAATACCTTGTTTCTCTTTTTCGCCGACGGACGAGCCGCTGAACAGCGACACGACCCAGACCACTTTTCACTGTTGCTTTTTTCTCTCGCGCCCCTTTAGACCGACTTGGTGTGTGTGCGCGTGAGTGTGAGTGTGTGTGAGTGTGTGATAATGTCGCGGTCCACAACAACCCCGACGCCTGCACGGTCGTCCCCAGAGTGATAACGGACTGGTATCTGCACGTCCGCAGCTCCCCCTACCCCCCCCCCCCCCCCCACCCCCACCCCCAAGTCCAGTCCCAGACCCAGTCCAGCTCGGGAGCCGGGGCGAGAATAATTCGGCGGGTTTTTCGGCTCACTCACGGCGTCGTATCGTTGCGTCTGGCGTCGTCCATCTGTTGAAGTTACTACTATTATCGTCGTTGTTTTCTTCTTCTTCTTGTTGTTCGTCGTTCGACGTCGAAACCCGTCCATTTGTTTTTACGCCACGGAAACTTTTTTTCGCCTACTCCTTGCTGCTTCGATGAGCGACCCGACATGCGGACCCTCCTGGAACCGAGTTACTGGTGGACGGTGTCCGCGGTGCTGCTGCTCAGCCTGCCCGCCCGCACGCAGGGTCTCCCCGGTGAGTACCGACCCGCCGACCCGGTCCTCCTGTTGTGGTTGTTGTGTATTATTATTATATGTATTTTTTTGTTTTTGCTTGTTTGTTTGTTGTTGTTGTTGTGTTAAATCAATGGCTTTGTCCAGAGCTGCGGGGCTTTTGGTATTTAAACTACTTCACCAGTACAACACCCATTGGATTTTCCAACTCCAGGCCGTGGGGCTGCTTCATCATCGTCATCGTTATCATCATCGTCACGCACGCACGCGCACACACACACGCACACACACACACACGTCGTGTTCTAAACGCAAGACGTTGAGTGACTTGCATTAAAAAGAAAGTCATGCCAGCCAGCAATCCCGTATACGCCGTTGTCTGCTGGCTGGCCGTGTCCGGTTATGATATGTTATGTTATAGGGGTGGGGGGGCTTATTGACCCTTGGTCTAGTGGTCCTCCTCCTCCTCCTCCTCCTCGGTGTTTTCCCGGTGATGATCAGGGGAGGCGCGGACGCCGCGGTCCGGCCGTTAGGGCGACAGCGCCGCTGGGTCGTAGATGGCGGTGATGCGGAAGAGAAGAAGTGGTCTCAGTTGCCCCCCCCCCCCCCCCCCCCCCCCCCCCCAAATACTCACCCCCAAACCCCCCACCCTCCCCCCCGACCTCCCCCACCCACCCACACCCCCTTCCCCTAAAGCCACGTCCCTCGTTATTGAGATGTGGACACCAGGATACATGCAGGCCCTACATTGCCTGTGGTCTAGGAAGGCCACTGGGGGGGACCAGGCGTGGTGGAGATGGTGCACCACCCAGGGTGTAGACAGGCCTATTGGGCTATACTTTTGTATTTTGTATTGTATTGTATTTTTTTTAATCCAACCAAAACACATGAGTGCTTCTCCACCACCACCACAAATATCTCATTTCCTTTCAATGTCAGCTTCTCATCTAAACACCAGCGTGTCACAAAATGTTGCGGTGTGCTTTTTTTTTGTTGTGGTTTGAAATCAAATTGGATTTGTTTTTTTTGTTGTTGTTGTTGTATTGTAGTAATCTTGCATGCACCTGTCACTTACCCCTTATCAGAGCCATTACTTTAGCTGGGTGGATGAGTGCAGAGGCATGATGTGCAGGCTGATTTGAGCAGTGTTACATTTAGGGGGGGGGGTGCAGTGTTTAATAGTTTTTTGCTAACCAGTGGCATTTGATATTGTGATTAAGCGGTTTGTGTGTTAAACCTAATCAGGACCATTATTTATGTGTGTGCGCGCGTGCGTCCACCAAAGCCTCTGAGCCAGAGATACTGTGAGCCGGAGCCTCGCTAGCATTTTAATCATTCACAATGACTCACTGCTACTTCAAACCACCGCGGCTTCACCCAAACCCCGTCCCGGTGATTTATCACAGAGTATCACGTAGGAGAGACCGAGTCTTGTTTAAAATGGCAGAACAGGGGACACATGCTTCAGAAGGCTCTGCTGTACACCCCCCCCCCTCTCCTGGAAATAGTGATTTAGTGATCAATCAATTGGAGGGTCACTGCTTAACTCAAGGACTTGACCATGTCAATAAATGTCCACCATCCTTCCATCACCTTGTGCTTTTCCCCTCAGATGCCCTCCCTGGCGTTTGTGCGATAGATACGAGGTTGGCTTTACTTAGCGCCGAACCACCGCCACTCGGCGCCACCCTGTAGGACGAGGAGCAACACAAACCCTCACGCTGTGTCCCCCCCCTCACTCTTTACCATTAGTTATGTCGAGTCAACCAAACAATTTATTTAGTATGCATTGTCTTGGTTTGTTTGGGGGGGGGTGGGGGGGGTTCACACCCACCGCAAGTGTTTATTCTGAGATAAACAATTTAAAGGCGAGACTATAGCCTATAGGCATGGGAATAGTTTTTTTCCCTGCCACAAGTTGCTATAGCAATCACAATGGGTAACGGCCCTTAGGGCTTGGTTCAGACCCAGCGGTAATGCATTGCCGTAATAAACATCAGATCTAATCACCAAGCAGACTACAATGAAAAGGATGAGTTGCATCCATTTCCTTTTGTGTCAACATTTAGCCATTAGTATGTTGATTTATGTCAATATCGTGTGGTACTGGCTCCGACGTTATCACACCTAACATGACCAGTCAGCTCCTGGATCTACATAAACACATGCAAACACAAGCCTCCGCTGTGGAAGGGTTATCCCTATACGCCCATTGTCACATTTTCTAGAGATTATAGGCTTTAAGAAATTGCTATATAAAACTAAAACAATGTTATTAACTGCAAGCAATAATAACAGACTAAATAGATTATTTACTTGGGGTGAAGTAGTCCTTGAATAAATCGAGGGCAATTATTGTACAATGCACAACAGTTTTTATTTTTTGTATTTATTTAATGACATTCCTCGTCATATGAAATTGATGGCTTTGCTCACATTGTTTTGTGAAGTTAATTTAGAAGGCTACAGAGATATGCAATCTATCGTGTTTTTTTTTACCATTTAGGAAATGATGTCGCACATTTTTATTTAATTGATTTCCATTTTGATTTCCCTCTATTCTATTTATGTGTTATGCTCCAGCAATTGGATTCATTGTCTTTCCTCACCATCACATTTTACAGTTTTATATTTTATTGTATTAGATTGCAATGATAATTTCAGTTAGTGGTGTTGTATTGTCTCTTGTATCACCTGGTGTATGTTAATAATAATTTGGTCTAGCTGTGTCAATGGGGTTAGGGTGGGGAAGGAAGTTCAAGCAACAAAATGTGAGCTGATTTAAATAGACCATTCTGTTGAGGAAGGGCTGTGTCTTCCAATAACACAATTCTCTTTTGTTCTGGATTTCTTTTGGACTTCCTGTACCGGGATTATGCCCAGTTCTAAACTAAAATGACCCTATAAACCAGATTTAATTAGCAACTGCTTTAATGGTTTAATGCTTTAATCCTCGACATAGCCTAAAATGTCTTAATTTAGTAACCACACACATTTACAGGATGCATTTTCAAAGAGGCATGTTTAACTTTAACAGATGCATAGAAAGTATTTAATTACAGTGACTTCAGAGTCTTATTTTTCTACCTCTATGGACGTCACAACCTTCCTTTTAGATGTTTTCATGCTGTATGTGTTGGGTACTGTAAGTTATGGTTCCCTTGTAAAATGTAGGCTATTTACAAGAGGAAGGTTATTCATGTGTAGCAATTGGTCTTTCTATTTCATATCCAGTCTAAATAACCTTCATTTTGTGTTTCTCCTTGAGGTGTTTTAGCTCCCGATCCATTTATTTCCATGGCCAACTTATTCATGCATGGCCAGTTTCTTTCTTTTTACCCCGATGTCCTGTAGTGACACCAACTTCCTCCCCGGCTTCAGCTCATGTCAATAGTAGTTTGCTCTCGTGGCCATTCCAGGCGACTCAAACCGTTCAGGTTACTAGCTTCTGGGAAAAAAAACAACAAGACATGGACATATTATTTAAAGAAGTTACAGAATACCGGATACAGGCGGCGTTGCATTGAAATGTATTAAATGCTGGTGAACTAGACCCTCAGAACAGTCAAAGAGTCGAAATCTGCATATGGCAGACAATGACTAGTTAGGTTGAGCAAGTCACTTAATTAGTATGTTTTTTTTATTTTGGTTACTGTTGTAATATTTTTGCTACCTATTGTCAGGTTTTTTTTTCTCCATTACATAACTTCAACCACAAAGGGCATATGTGACACTATGTCCTTTTATAGCTCTTAATAATTTAAATTCCTACAAAGTCAGGATGTGGCAGAAAGACACGTTGACAGTGATGAATAACTATTCTAGATTAAGACTACGTTTTAATTTAGTCCCTGTATAAGGAAGCAGCCCTTTTCGTTGACCCGTGAGAATTCAAGCATATAAAAAATTAATGAGGATTTTGCTAACAAAGTTTCTAAAGGCCACTATTTTGATATTGGGCCACGTTTGTGTTAAACCACTTCAAAAAATACGTTCTGTTGACCTTTTTGTGTTTAGCTAGTTCTATGTGATTTCAAAAAGTAAAGTTGGCCTATTATGTGATGTGTGCAAACAATATATTTATAGGTGTGCAATATTTATTGATTTTTAAAAAGCAGTAGAGAGATTAGCCATAGGCCTATTTGCCTGTTTTAGTTTTAGCCTTAACTAAACTTCACAAACCGGGCATTACAAAACTATGAAATAACAGCAGAATAGACTGGACTGGAACATTTTCAATTCTGCCAATTATTGACGATGATCAGCTGTCAAGCCGATAAGAAACTTTACTCCAAGACATTTTTTCTTAATGTGTCAGTGCTCAGCCAAAAACTACACCCAGTGTCTTTTTTAAAATTGTCTTCAGAGTAGAAGGGTCTCTTTTAATTTTGTGTACAATGTCCTGACCTGACTATTGACAAGCAGCCTGCTTTTATTTTGACGCCCATCCAGGTTTTGTGTCATTGTTTTGTGTTTTCTTGTACCAGAGCCATTCTATACATGTTGTCCATTAGCCTTTAAATGGTGTTGATAAATTGGACAAAATAAATCCCAGAGGCAGTGTCGACTCAGTTTAAAGTGACATTGAGCTGATATGCAGGTTTATTTTCTGCCCGGCATCATGAAATGTTAAGGCAGTGTTAAGTGCCCAGTGTTCTGTAAATCTGCACATCGGCCCCTTCTTAATAATCCTTAATAAGAAGACTTTCTGAATCGACCACACGCTGTTTCCCCTACAGTTAGTTTGATGCTCATTGTCTTTAACCTTCTCTCACTACCGCTTTTTAAAAGAATAACCAAGAGAATGTCAACCCCTTTTACTCCGACCTTGATAACAATATACAACAAACAAAAAATGCATACATCTTTGGATGTATACATGCTTTACAAAGGCAACACTATCTCTTCAAAGGTAACGGAATAGGGCTTTTAAGCACCATTGTAACACAAGGTCCGCATTTTAATTTCTTACTGCGTGACCAAGTATATGCTGCAATCTGTCTCATTGTAACGAATGACAATGGCTGCTATTGTGAACATTTGTGTGCTAGTTAATTTCTGGAAAGTCTCTAATGCAGGAGTTGTGCTGAGTTGGACGGTTTTGGAGGAAGTACGAGTGTGTTAGAGCTCAGCTCTATCGATCCTGTTGACGCGTTCCCCTTCGGATAATGCAAATGTTTCTGTTCCTCAACACAAACATTCAAGCCCTCCTGGTAGTCCAACCCCAATTAACTAGAGATTTGAATACCATGGCCTTTTGCTTTTGACATTTTCATATTTCAGAAAGGAGTCTGTTTTGTTTTTTTTGACGCCTCAACAAAGACAGCTTTCATGTTTAATAAACAGTGGAAGTGTTTTGCAAAACGAGGAGTCAACAACTAGATTTGATGCAAACCGAAAAAGTGGTCTGCATAAATCTCTGTAATATAACCTCACTGTCAAACTTTGTTGGATTAATGCTTGTTGATTAGGTGGGGGCGGTGGTGTTATTGTCACTGCTAGGCGCTACCCCTCTTGGCACGCGTGTGTTTATCACAGCCGCGCGGACCTCTCCCCAGGTAACCAGTGATCACCCAGGGATTTCAGGGCTCATCTGGCCCCGCGGTAAACAACACCACAGAGAAACTTGTGGAAGCTGGCAGCCATCTTATCTTGTCATCCGTTTATCTGTGTTTTAAAAATGTAGATATCTATTTGACTGCATGTGTACAAAGTATTTATTTGTGGTGAATCAAGGGGAAGTATTTAATCAGTACAAATAGAGCTGAGTGATATTAACCATCGCATTTGACATTATGGGCTAACAGGAGCCGTTGACTCAATGTATCCAAGAGACATTAATGGTAGCAGTGCATGACGAAGCAGGTGTAGGAGTGTCCGTGCTTCATTTCACCCGGCTAGGACGTTCTAATAATACGTTCAGAAATGGACTCGAGCTGCAGCCTCGAACATCGGGGGGGGGGGGGGGGGGGGGGGGAACTCCATCCACAACATTACAATAGATGTCTAATCTCATATTGCGCTATTGATTTTTAAAGGGACATATGGGATAGCTCTAGGTACTAACAAGATTGTCCTGTCGACATTAGTGTAACCGATAAATTATAGGACTTGGATCAATTCGGAGCTCCACACAGTGCATTTAGTTTAGTATTTATGTGACCTACCACTCTGCCATGACCCCCCAGTGTTTTTCTTTTTAAGGCAATGTAGCAATGCTTCTAAAGGTCAAAGCGCTGTGACCAGCTTCCCTGTAATAAGACGGTCCAGAATCGTAGGCTTTAAGTGGCCAATGGGGGATGACCTTTGGTATCGAGGTAGGCCCAATTAAAGTCTGCATAGGTGTGGGTCAGTGTTTTTGCTCTCTTTCTGTTTAATGGAGGAAACACGAGTATGCTGGTCGGAAAATTTACGTGCTTTCTGGTCTGGTTGGCTGGGTGTTTAAACTCCCATACTGATACGCTTGCATTGAGGACCGGCACGCATCCTTTTATATTAGAGGGGAATGTACAGATCTGTAAATATGTTTTCAGCCATTCTCTTCCGTGGGGAGGATATGACATGTCTTCCGTAGGCCGTTTCCTTGTTCTTTCATGTACTTTGCATTCAGCTCGAAAACATATGCAGGGGAAAAGGCAACACCTCCAGATCCTCTTGTTCATGCGGCACATATCTGAAATACTAAAATACTGCATTGATCGTTGAAGTATTCATGATGTCCTAGAACAGGGGTTCTCAACCTTTTTCAAGCCCCCCCCCCCCCCCCCCGACTGTCTACGGGGGGGGGGGGGGGGTGCGCGCGCGATTGTTGACGGGGGGGGGGGGGGGGGGGTGTTCACGATTGTTGACGGGGGGGGGGGGTGTGCGATTGTTGGGCGGGGTGGATTACGATCGCGCGCGCCCCCCCCCCCCCTGAACCTGAACTGCTACTCGCCCCCCCCCCCCGGGAGTGTCCGCGCCCCCACACCGGTTGAGAACCACTGTCCTAGAACATCAGCCCACAGCAACTTTGAGCCCCTGTCATTAATGTCTGTTATTGTTCATCAAAACCAAATGGTACATTTTTAGACACTAATATTTTATTATAGATAATTCTCTTTATGATATCCTTGGCTTTTACAATACTATTATGGTTTTCTCTTTGCTCTGCATATTGCCCAGCCCCATGTGAAATATTAATGTCAACAATTTTCATTTATTAACTCTGTGGTCAAATAGCCTCTGTTACATGGAAGATGCGTCTATAATGTAGAAGGCTAAAATATCACTGTAGTTGAAATAACAAAAACAAAAAGTTTGGCAATTTTCTATCTTAATGATACAAAATTGATGAGCATAATAATAAAATGGTACTTTTGGAGTTTGCTTAATGGTGCAATTATTTCTGTATTGCTTTAGAATTGACCCAGAACATTCGAACTCAAAGCATATCAGCAAGATTGCTTTTGCCATTAGTGCTACATTTAAATAGCCGAAAGACTAGCAAGCCACGCAGACCAGAATGCAGGACAAGGAACACATAGCATATTGTACTTATAGAAGGTCAATAACATGTGATAAGAGCCATATACATTCATTTGAATGTACACATAAGATAATTTATTGTTAAATTGAATGACAAACCAAGGTAATTTTAAATGCTAAATAGGGCATTAGTTTGGTATATTTATATTGAAATAACATGCACATGAGTCACAGGCCATTTAACTGGAAATGAAAGTGTGATTATTGAAAATTAGCTATACAGTAGATTTCAGAATACATTTCTGCAGTGCCATTCCTCTAAATGGTAATGTAGAGAGAGGAATAAACTGTAAATGTATACCTAGATCAATACAACTTGTAATTCCCTTTCATAGACTTTTTCATTTTTGGACGATCACAAACCACTTGCATGTGGATGGACTCATTAAATGTCCTTTCAGATTATTAGTGTACATAGCATAGGCTGAAGTCTGTGTTTTAGTTGTAGTTGAGTTTCAGAGGAAGAACCTAACACACCATATAATATATAGCCTATATGGCAGACAATTGGTACATACATTGTATTACTATTATATAATGAATACAATGCCACACAAATATGGTTTCTCTTTGCGCTTTTATTTAGTATTGCCAAGTTGTGCCTTGAAGTATTGATTAGGCGCCGACATCAAAGAGCAGCTGAAGACGAAGAGAGGCCGGCTGACTGCTTGTATCGCCCGTAGCAGGGATGGAGAAGTGGTTTCGCAGTCCCAGTTTAGTGGTAGTATTTATGGTTGGCTTGGAGTCATTTGGCCAATGAGCTGCAGGATTGCTTTTCATCATTTGGTAGGCAGATACACCCCATTTTTTTACTCTGCGTTCCGATTGGATTTGACATATGTTAATGATTGTACATTTTGTAGCAGTTGTGGAATTGACAATCGGGATAGGCGCAATGTATTATCATAGAATATCCATATATTTTATGCATGGATGAGCTTTAATAAGGAATGGAGTAGTCTCCATTCCATGCCTTAAACAGAGTTTAAAATACACCATGCCAGTTATGGCAGGGGGTATAATGTGAAACATTTCCCCCAGAGGCAACCAAATGTATTTTAGAATCAATAACAGGACAGTTCACATTAGCGCTCATAACTCGTTATAATTTAAAAGTGTTGTATTGCCACACAATGATAATCCTCCTGCACTGTTATGCTATGTTCCTATTTGTTGTAAAGATAAAATGTTTTTCAGGTTTGGTTGGTAGTTCATAATATGTGCCTTTTGTGTTGGTCAGGTAATTATCTCACCATTACTGTCTTTTTTTTGCCACTGGTTATACTTTACTATATATAGACTAAAATTCTCTCCACAAAATCAAAAGCATCAGTCCACAAAATAAACCCTCTACATTGAATTATAGACATTTTTTCACATCTGAAAATGTTAGGCAGGCAAAATGAAATGCTGGGTGGGCGTGTCAGTTTGGCAGTGTAACTGACTGAAAAATGGCTAAACTCACATCTGGTTTGTTATAGAACAAAAAATGGCTAAACTCACATCTGGTTTGTTATAGAACAAAAAATGGCTAAACTCACATCTGGTTTGTTATAGAACAAACATAACATCTTATTCGCCATGTATGCTAAATGTAATTAATTTATAGTAGCATCAATTGATTAAAAGATCGCTATAGCTGCAATGCTAATATGTCTGCTGATATGATTAAAAAACAGAAATTTGCCAAACATCTTTTTGTTTTGAGCAATCTGGACACCTTTCACTGCCAAATGTTTGCTGGTTTGTTTCGTCTATTTACGTTTTAATCAGCAGTGTCAGCCATGGCTTGAAGAACCGTATTGGTTAATATGGATGTGCATACTGACGTAGACATCTACAGTGCAAAAACCAAACCTTGTGTTTTAGGGAAGGAGCTTGCATTTGCATTGGTATAGGGATGGCTGAAACACAGTCGTCATGTACTTCGCCTCAGAAAGTACAAATGCGTCACAACGCTGTGAATATTGGTGGCAGGGATCTTTTAACAAATAGGGAGTCATTTTCTACATCTTGTTGCTAATGATTATGTGGCTATGTTGTTTGTCTGTCCTAAGTGATATAAAGTGTATATTCCACTTGATGTTTTATTGCCACATAGTTGTATAATTGTCCCCAGAAGTAATTGACTTCAGCAACACACACACCAGTGTTTCCCCTAGAAATTTTTCCAGCAGTGGTGCTGTTACGTAACGGAGGCAAGCCGCACGCGGTGGCGCGCAGGGGTCTGGGGGCATTCACCTCCGGAAGATTTTTTTTTTTAATAACCCCTTAAACCATAACTTCTGGCAAGTTTTGTGGATAGAAATGGACATTTTGAGACAAATATGATATACCATCAACAGATTTAATATTGGAGCACGTACCTTGAACTGGTCAGAAACAGAAATCTTGATTTTATAATTTTAGACAGGATTACTCATGTTTTTCTTTTGTGTTAATTTTAAGCTTTTATTTACGTTATTGGTAGAAATTGATTGGGGCAAAAAAATATTGAAAATGTTGTCTTAAAGGGGAAATGAACCCAAAAACAACACTATGCTCCAACACTATATTTCATCACATGAATAAAGTTGATTGTGCTGCCATCAAATGTACTAACTCCATATAAAAAAGAAAAGAATTTAATGGCTACAGTAACGGTGATTTGACGCGTCATCAAATCACCGGAAGAAAAATGCAGGACTACAAGTTATGAACGTTCTGAATGTGAATCTTCAGGAGAGCAGCCCTCTCGGACACACACACACACACACACACAGGGGTTGAAATAAGGCTGTTTTACTCGCCAAATGCGAGTAATTTTTGTATTTGTCGAGTAATTTATGAAGACCACTCGCCACTCTGGCGAGTAATCTAAGAATTCGCCGCGATTGCCGCGGACCCGCCAGCAACGGACCCACTAGCCGCGGACCCGACCGCGCAGCACCCACCGCCGTCTACAATCGCTGTTACCGCTGTTTTATTATCATCCGCACTCCCACACCGTCACCGGGGCTTCATAGTAATGTGTCCGAATAGAGCAGCCCTCTCGGACACACACATGCTTTTACCGCTGTAACATGCTGTTAACAGCGATTGTAGACGGCGGTGGGTGCTGCGCGGTCGGGTCCGCGGCTAGTGGGTCCGTTGCTGGCGGGTCCGCGGCAATCGCGGCGAATTCTTAGATTACTCGCCAGAGTGGCGAGTGGTCTTCATAAATTACTCGACAAATACAAAAATTACTCGCATTTGGCGAGTAAAACAGCCTTATTTCAACCCCTGTGTGTGTGTGTGTGTGTGTGTCCGAGAGGGCTGCTCTCCTGAAGATTCACATTCAGAACGTTCATAACTTGTAGTCCTGCATTTTTCTTCCGGTGATTTGATGACGCGTCAAATCACCGTTACTGTAGCCGTTAAATTCTTTTCTTTTTTATATGGAGTTAGTACATTTGATGGCAGCACAATCAACTTTATTCATGTGATGAAATATAGTGTTGGAGCATAGTGTTGTTTTTGGGTTCATTTCCCCTTTAACGCTTGGCAATTTCAAGATGACGTTGTAGTTGTGCTAAATACCGATCATGTGAAGATTTTTGCAGTGGCGCTGATTTTCCAGCAGTGGCGCTGCGCCACTGCTGAATACATAGTAGGGGAAACACTGCACACACACTACAGTTGAAGCATCATTTACATTATATATTGTTCAAATGTTTCTCTGCAGCTTGTTCAACTGTTTTATCAACATGTCGCCTGTCTCTGTGGAGGTATGCATCGTTTTGTTTTCGGCAGCCACACGAGAATAAAATGAATGCACCCGTCAAAATCAAAACACTACATTTTTAGTTGGATACACCAACCACTTTTTTCAGCAAGACATTTGAACGTCTTTTCAGGTTTTATCGTGAGAAACGCTATACGGGCCCCTTATGTACACATTAACGTAACGTTAATGTACACATTAACGTAACATGGAAGTATAAATGCAGGCAGCTCTGTGAAGATCTTTGCCATGTCTCTTGCGTCGCAACGCTGATTTGTGGACATGCTGTATGTACAACTGTAAATCTCGCTATGCAACACTACGAGAAGGCTAGGCACTTTTCCTAAATTAAAAAAATGGCAGACTATAGGGAAAAAGCTGTTATGTTAGGTTCCATGTTTGGTATTTTCTTGAAGCAGTGAATGCTTAGGCGCAGCTCTGAGAGGAACATTTACATGAAGGATTTCTGTTAATGATTTATGAGAGCGCAAATTGTTTTAGCACTTGACAGAACCTAATTTGACTGTAATGTGGCTAAATCTCTCTGCCCCAAAGCGGCTATGTCCTCGTTGCTGAAACTGCTTATTTGCTTTTAGCTGTGTATGCCTAAACATCTCGGTTGGGGATTTGAGTTTAATTTATTTATTTATTTATTCTCAGGTTCATGTTTTAGCCCGCAGGCTTCACTACCTCCGTACCTCATCTATGGCTGATCTTTGCAGTTTTTCTGTTCCCTAGTTTGATGTCTGACTCACAGAGCCCTGGCACATTTCAACCAACCACCTATTTCCTGGGAAACACACGCACATACAAAACACATACACACACGTGCACATGCCAAAGGGTTTATGGCTTGAGTTGTACTTAAGTTGTGGCCAACTTTGAAATGCATATAAATGCAATCGGTTGATGAGGAGGGTTTGTTTGTATAGTAATGTTTGAGGAAAGTTCACACAACCCATGTAGTGGTCATCTTTGTTTTTGTGGTTGTTGGCATACAATATGTGCTGCCATCAAGGTGGTTTCGATCTAGGCTGTTTTTTAATGCACATTTTATTTGAGCATGCATAAGCACATGAAACAAATATCTTTATTAACAATAATAATAATAATAATACATTTAGAATAAATGCAGGGAGATGGTTACTCTTTTGCTTTCACCCGTTATGACATTGAACATTTCATTAATTGTCTTGTCTGGCAGCTAGACTATGGTCAGGTACAGCTGTAAACATCTGCACTGATAACTGCTAAAACTGGTCATTCCATTCAGTGGATGCTGGCCCAGCTGCAACTTGGACTGAATAATTAATCGAAATGTTATTGAAATCGCATTATGCGACGTGTGACGGAATATCGTGCCACAAAATATTGCGTAATGGAAACGTGACGATATGCATCGTCAGAGCTTAGAAAATGCATTGTGAAACGAACATGACTCATTTACTTAACATAAATAAACAGGTATCTGCATATGAATGCAGAATCTGTAGTCAAAGAGACAATATTTTGGTATCGGATGCGTTCTGGTTTTTGTTTCTAGTCTGAGTAGTATTGACCAAACATGTTTGAGCGGCTTTGGTCGCATCCGGGTAAACAGCCCGTGTGGAGAGCAAAAGAGGTGGAACGCACCGGCCGAAATGCAATCTGGGAACCCGTCGGCTGTCGTCTGACAACGTTTTAGCTTTTTATTAGCTACTTGTGAAAAAACTATTTGTGAAACAATCCTGTCATTGACGTCATCTCTTAACTCCAACTCTGTTCATGCATTTGAAGTTGCTAATCGGATTGTAAACAATGACGGCGCATGGAAGAGGAAGTTCGCCGGCTACACTGGAAGCCCAGAAATATTGCCCCCAGAGGCTAAATCATCATCAGATGGTACTGATTGGGTTCAGAGCTTGACTTCACATAACCACATTTTCATCATACCATTTGTTTCACTACAGAGCACCATCAACAGTGGTGAGTGTCATGTCTTTGCCTTCCTCTGCCATGCTCTATTCACTGTTATTTCATATTATTGTTTCATACCTCAGCCATACTTTGTGGTAAACAATGTCCTCCTAGTACATTTTTTCCCTCAGGAATAAACAAGTAATCTTGTTCAATTATACATTGTCTTCATTTGAACATCATTTTTAATATCGTGACTATATTGTATTGTGAAACTAATAGTGTATCGTATCGTGTGTTTAGTGTATCGTCACACACACCCCTACAATTGATGGAAATTAACATTATTCACAGTATTCTAATTGCTTCAAAATTTAATGTGAATGTGATAGTGAAGAACTTGAAGTGTTCCTTCAAGACTGTATAAGGTGTAGAGAAAAGCAGTCTTCATGGCATAGAGGCTAAAAATAAAGAAACTAAGAAATATTGAAAAGAACAAATGCAAGCACCTTGCAAGGGAAGATTGATTGGCCTAAACTACCAATAATTGTACCTAGAATTGACAAATTATTTCAAAGATTTAACAAATGCATTATTGTTAAAGAGCTTCATTTTGCCATTCTGGGAACTGACATGTCGGGAAATATATGCTATGGTTAAACGAGATCATGTAGGCATTAGAAAATCCGGCAAGATTGTAATGAACACCATATGGCAAGCACCATCCAGAAATGGAGTCCCATCCATTTAAATCAAAGTAGTGACATAGAAGGGCCACCCCAATCTCTCTACATTATCTACCCGTATGCTGCTGCTACAAGTTTAGGCAGAGATGTTATTTAACTCCAACCTCGCCACCTAACGGCTAATGTAACCTCAATGCTCCTGTGGTTGCCAAGGGGGCCTCTCAGGGGTGACATTGCTTGTTGTTTAGAGGAACGATGTTATGGAACCCTAAATAGTAGGCTCTAATGGAGCTGTTGATGATTCAGCTTTTTCCCAAAGGGCAACGCACCCGGAAAAATTATGTAGGATCTCTAATTGCAGCGCAAAAGGTGTTTATGATGCCAGTGAATATATTTACAGCTTTATTGTACTGTACTTGAGGGCTCCAGACTAACATTTTACACTGGTGGCACTGCTGCCACAAAGTTTTTCTACTAAATGTTAGTGGCAGTAGCACATAATTTGGTTGCAGAAAAACTGGGTGATTGTATTTTATCTGAAATCAAAGTTCGTACAAAAACAATGTAAACCGGCAATAAGGTGCAACAATTTAATTTGTATTAACATAACGTACTAATCAACTAAAATAAAAGTGCTCTTGTTTAAATTGCTTACAGTTCAATAACTTAAATTAACATAAATAAAACAACTTTAAATAACAAAAAAGTCCCCTTTACAAGAGCTCCCCAGAAGCCCTAGGGTCTGCAGATGGCCAACCCCTATAATTTGGCCTACTTGCCCTTTGTCCCTGGGTGAACCAGGTGTTCACACTTTCCCTGGCATCAAATCCTCAAGTACATGTGTTTTCGTGTTGTGTCATACCTTAGCCATGTACAGTAAACTCTTTAAGCCACACTTGTCTAACCTCAGGTGGTGGGATATTTTTCTTAATGAAAAATGTGTTGATACGCTTCGTTATTCTTAATGATGGGACAATGATGCAGCAATGATGACCTACAACCTGAACGAGAGAGCGCGGGAGAAGGCCGTCATAGTATACTATACCGGGTAAGAGACTTGCCGCCAGTGGGTAGTTTAAAAGAGGATAATAAATAATCAAACAAAATCTGCCAATTGTTTGACCAAACTATGACTTTAGGATTTAAATAATAATAATAATAATAATTTTAAAACACCAACGAATGTCAAGTGGCACTAATGGCACCAATTATTTTTTTTAGTGGCACTGGACAAATTTTTGGTGGCAAATGCCACCAAACTGGTGGCAGTCTGGAGCCCTGGTACTATACTGCTACTAGATTGATGTCTCACACACCCTCCATATTTTAAACCTGCCTATATTCATTTATTGTCTCGCTAATCTTTACCGGTACTGATTAACCAACCTACTTGGTATTCCCATGCGTTTTCTATGCGTTAGCTATTCAAGTTTTATGACCACCTTCTTCTTTTGGTGTCGGGCAAACCTCTCCTCCATCAACTTGAGGCCTGTCGCTCGCGCTCTGTGTGTGTGTGTGTGTGTGTGTGTGTGTGTGTGTGTGTGTGTCTCTCGCTCTCGCTCTCACGCTCTCTCTCTCTCTCTCTCTCTCTCTCTCTCTCTCTCTCTCTCTCTCTCTCTCTCTCTCTCTCTCTCTCTCTCTCTCTCTCTCTCTCTCTCTCTCTCCGCTGTCTGCTCTGCTCCACCAGAGAGGCTGTGGCTTTAATCCCATGCCCACAGGGGACGGCTACACGGATGAGTGTAAACTGTTGACATGGTGCTGTCTCCTCTGCTCTCTGATCAAAGGTGTAGCAGCCCTGCTGTTCCACAACCTACACACACACACACACACACACAGCCTCTAGCACCATCAAAAAAAATTGCCCCGTGGCCTGTTTGCATTTTTTTGGGAGGAGGTTAATTAATATAGCGGGAAAAATAAACTATTGTAGAAGTAGTGATTTTTTTGGTACCATTGATCCAATGATGGATTTGATGGTGGCGGGAGCAGTTGTGCTTTACCCAACATGACGTGCCTCACTGACTTCACGTCAAGTGATACATTTGATGTGACTTGTTGTTGGCCGCCATTTGTAGAGAGAGCACGACAACAGGTTCTGTCTCATTTGGAAGGATACAAACTATTTCACCTGGTTGGAGGACCATGCAGGTACCGCAAAGAAAAATAAGTTTGATATTGAAACACACAAATATAGAGCCAAGCACGAGTAGCTTTTCTTTGATGGATGCACAAAGAACCATGAGAATGTTTTCATCATGTATCATTTGTTTGATAAATGGAGGAACCCAACGAGCATGCATGCCTTCTTGTTCTTCTGACATATCTTTTATGTGGGGAGGAAGCGGCTGGGAAACAGGGCACAGCGCATTGTGCCACACATCTTATATGCTCCCAAAGACTCCATGCCTTGGCTAATTAATCACCCCCCATAATGACGCAACTATTGGTAACTACTGTGCCTTCCTCGGGTCGCTGTGTGTGCGTGTGCAGTGTGCACAGCACTGCACATATCTATTTGCATGTGCATGATTTAAAACATAGTAGGGGTCTGTATGCGCGCCTTGGTGTGTGTGTCGTTGGCCATCGCTTCATGAAAAGCAGCCAGAGAACTATAGCATAATTCCCGTTATACTCCATGAATGAACCTGTGTCCCCAGGAGGCGGGGGCCCCTGGTGCCCAGGCCTGGATTCACCGTCATGGTGAAAGTGTGGATTACTCTATTGGAGCCGTTTCATAGACACGAGGAAACACTGCGGGGGCCTCAATGAGTCGCTTTAGATACAATTTCACATAGTCGTGGCCTTGGACATGTCTCGCATATCTCACATATCACAAAATGGGATAGGTATGTGAATTGGGCTTTTCTTTGATGGCAGACTCTGTCGTTGCAGGCTTCTCAGTTGTCAATACAACTGAACTGTGACTTAAAATGGATAGTGTGTTTTGAATGGGAATCCTAACCCATCCCTTTTGCTGCATGTACAGAGTGTTCAGTTTAATAGCTTTCGTATTTGAGTTAGTTACCACAGGCAGGATTTTGCATTACATTGTATTAATTAGCCACTATATCGGTGTAAAACATTGCAAACAGCAGCATGTGTTATTGAAACCAGATTTTCCCTTTGCAAAGAAAGGTGTAGCATTTATCATCAAGTTTTAAGTTTGCTCAACACGCACCTTTCTTCCTAAATTTTGGAAAGTTAAAAATACCCCCTAGTCGACACTTTCTCTTCCAATGGACAATCATGCATCACCACTCCTCTTGTTTCATGGCGAAGTATGCAAAATCCCTTCCAGACTTTATTTATTGATTGTTTGATTTAGGATGTTGCACACAAACGGATACTTCAGGAACAAGTTTGGCAAAAGAATGAAGACAAATGTGTAACTGTAGTGACATTTCTGGCTTTCGACACTAATTTGCCGAAGTCGTTGCCTCCTTCAGAAAAACGTAAACCAGCTGTAGTCAATGGGCTATTGCAAGGCTTTGAATGCCAAGTGTGCTGAACATTTGGAATGTCATTTTTGTATTTTTGATTTCTTGTGTTTAGTGTGGGGAAAAAAACTAAATGATCACAAAAAAAACCCCACTGCATTGTGTTCTGTCCAAACATGCAATTCAAAATTGTTTGAGCAATTACATGTAGCTGTTGGTTGGCATATGCTTTAGACGGAGATGTGAAAGCCAAGGCATTTCATTTTGATGGTGGCTTTTTTTTCTTGAATAAATCAGATAGTAAAGTAATTCCAAGTAATCTTGGAATTTGTTGACTGTGATGCTCCTAAAATAGATGTTCTCAAATTGTAATGGCTCTATTATATAATATAGTCTAATTCAGTAGGTCTCAACCTTAGGGCTGGACGATTAATCGAAATTTGATCATCGATTTTGGCTTCTCACGATCATGAAAACACTGTAATCGAAGAAAAACGATTAATGTGCCGTATACTCGCCATTCCCAAGCTGTCGCGCGACAATGTGACGTCAAAATGATGTAGATCTCGCCGGCGCAACAGGATTTTAGCCCGGTCGCGCCGTGTCCCGCACCTCTCTTTTTTTTTTCAGCGGCGCGCGACAAAGCGCAAACAGAAACACGGACGAGTTCGAAGGCACATTTTAATGCGCCTGCTCATTTCCACCGGGGCCGTGCGCCGCGGTCACCGCTGCTGATCGCTGCCACTCTAATCAATGAAAGCATTTCCACCGGGCCGCCGCGGAACGTCTCAGCAGTGTCCCGGGAGCGGTGCGCCGCAGCGCTATCATTCCATAGCGTTCTATTTTGGCTTCTTCCTTTATATGTTCTATTTTATTGTGTGGTGTAGCCCTATATTTTTTCACTAATAAACCGTGGTTTTACATAAGTGCTGTCTACTGTTGTGGTCAAAGACGAGTGAAATTATGTGGCTGAAAAACTATCTCAAAGCGGCAGTAAGTTATAAAATACAATTATATAAAATAATCATTAAGTTATTAAGATAGATGCTTACAAAAACTATTCATATGAGAACTGCTGCCATACACTGGACTGTTGATGGCTGACCAGGTGTGGCAGTGATGTAGAATAATAGCAATGTAAAGCAATAGACATAATGCTGTATAGTGAGAGACATCCTGGTGAACTAAACCTTAACTGAATATCTAATGACGTGTAAGAAATTAAAGACACAGGGGTACCAGCATAGACGATGTCTATGGGTACCAGTATTAGCATATCTCTTCTTCTAGTGCGTATAAATAGCAGAGTTGGTCGCCTTTCCTCAGTGGCGCCACCTCTGTTCAGGAGACGACTGCACAATGATGGAATGCACAAACAATACTATTTTTGAAATGATAACATGCCATAATACTATATTTACTGAAACATATTTAGAATATATTTATTTTCATTTATCTATATATGAAGAGTTTAGATGCAAAAGCCTCTAAATCCGTTTGACCACTTTTCTTATAAATGACCATTTTTTATCAGGCTTCTATGTTCAAGTTCAGTCATTTTATTTTAATGAAAATGATAAGGTTATTAGTTAATGAATAAAACATTTTTTTTTCAAAAATGTCACTTTAGTCTTTTTATGTGTTTTTACCAAATACATTTTTTTTTTGCGTCAAAAACAGCTAAATCCACCGGTACTTTTTTGGCAAAAACCTCTAAATCCACATATTTGGACAAGACATAGTCAAAAGTAGTAAAATCACTTATATATATTATATATTTATATTATTATTATATTATATGTAAATGATGGAATAACAATAAATTATATAAAAAAATAAAACATGAAAAAAAAAAAGTTAAAAGTGGTCAAGTAAGTTAATTTCTTATGTTTGGGCATCAGATTCAACTATAAAAAAGCTCATTACATTAATTAAAAAAGCTTATTACGTTCAAAAACATTTGGCATATAATCAAGTAGGCCTATGTATATAAGAGAAAAGACGTAAATCTGATTTTTTTTTAAAGAGACCACAACGAACTGACAATACTCCCCATGCTTGAAAGGAGAGTTGCAAACACACACCAAATGTGAGGTGCTGGCAACTGAGAGAGAAGATCAGTAAAAGGAGAGAGCTGCCGCACACTCCGAGTTGAGAACAACGTCGGTAGTTTATTACGGTGATAATGTTTCGGCCGTCTGGCCTTCCTCAGATCGCGCATCTATGCATCCGCATAGATCGCGCATCTATGCGATCTGAGGAAGGATATATCTATAATCTATAATAAAGATAAAGCATATAAATAAAGAATAAAGAATAATATAATAAAGAGTATCTATATGATCTATAATCTATCTTAGAAGCGATCTAAGCCGGCTCCTCAGCGCGCCGCCATGTTGAAACTGGGTGAAGTCACATGATTCCGTGTTGCGTTGTGATTGGTTCTCGGAACGTAGCGGCTTTTGCTGCCAAAGGGAAGTGGCGTTTAGAGGTTTATGCCTACAAATCGAGATTTCAGACCAGGAAAAGAGTGGTATTTTGCGGGTTTTGACGCGAAATGATTTGATTACCATATGCTACGTGCGGAGAGCAGTCACTCTATATATCTATCTCATTTTTGACGGAGGTGGCGTTTAGAGGCTTTTGCATCTGAACTCTTCATATATTTTTTCTATTGTAAATCGGTCTATTTCAGGAAAAAAATCCCACGTACCACGTGCAGTTACCCCTGCGTACCACTCGTGTAAAAACACCAGTCTCATCAATGGATGCATGATGTCGGATGTATTTTTTATGGTGTTTGTGAATGACTGCTTATTGATACGTTAATAAACTGCTGATGTCCTTAATGGGATTCTGGCTTGAAAGGTTATCCACTTTTCAATTAGAAGCCTCGGGAGATGTTAAGATTAGGAAAGGGAATACACTGCTTATGTCTACATTTTCAGCAGAGCTGTTGCTTTCCATAGTAATGTGGATGGGTGATCTATATTAATATTCTAGTCTATTATTTTTTAGTCTCTTAAAATAAAACTCTTATCAGATTTACACTTCTATAGTTAATTACAATAAGGTTTTACATACAATTTTGAATACATTGAAATATTATTAAAAATGACTTTGAATATACTTTGCCTTAAATGACCGTACTGATTAACATAAGATTTAGAATGGAAGGTTTGATAGTGTCCCATACCGATAGGTAAAACTCTGAGACCAAATGAAGTAGCGGTTTTGTTTCTGTACACAACTCGAACAGAAATGGCCATTTGCAACAGCAGCAGCTGCTGCAGTAAAGGGTGTTGATTGATGGCAACTATGAGCGAGTTGGAAGTATCACAGGGGCTGTAAAGGGGCTTCATTTTGTTCTGTCCAGACCACTGATAGCAATGATCATTAGTTCCCATTAGGTCATTATGTCAAACAATGTCAGCCGGGGTGGAAACACACGGGATCAGCTGGGGGCCAGAGCTCCACCACGTCGTACCGACTTGAACATGCTTCCTGGAGCTACTGTTGCTTCACTATGGTTCTGGGAGTACAGGGGATTCACGTGCCCAAGGTCAGCAAACCTCTTTCAGAGTTCACCCTTGAATAATTCCCCCCTCTAGTACTGATAGTTGTAGCTCATTACTCAATTATAATTACATACCTCAGACTCTTTCAACGACTTGCACATGTGTTACCTCCGGGTAGGGAAAGGTATATTCCAGAATTATTGAAGTTTATACTCATACTCGTATATACACTTTTTTTTTCTTTCAGCCGCAGCAGCACTTTATCAATGTGTGTGCCATAGGCCCGTCCTAATGTGTAGGTTAAACTTGTCATCCCAATTTTCATCATCCGATGGCGCCTGCACGGCGAAAACCTGGCAGGACTTTTTTTTTTACTCCTAGTGATACGATGAGCATTAATGTCATTAAAAACCATAGCCCGCCAGCATCCACTGATCCTACTAAGAACCACAGTGTGCAATGCGCCTGCATGGTATGTACGGTCCACCCATAAGGGTCCACTTTTGGGGAAACGGATCAAAAAGCAGCTCTACCAACGACATGAACGGAAGGGCTTCCAGCTCCAGATCCTAATGATGACGTTTTGTGGTAGCGGAAAGGGAACACACATGTCCGAACACGAGGTCCGGCTCCATTCAAGTGTCAAGTCTGGGTCAAGGGGTCGGTGTTCCCGTCTGGTGAATCTGACCACAAAGCTCACAATGAAATGAGGAAGTGTAACCAAAGCCCCACGTCTTGTGTAAAGTTCCTCTCTGTCCTTGCAACGATGGGAATATGTGCTTTCACATGTTTTCAATAGATCTCCAACATCTGTTTACCTCCCACAGTGGCACTGGACAGCCAGCCTTACCATGGTGGACTAGCAGATTACGAGCACAAAGACGTCGGGAGGGAGAGGAGGGCGGCCGGAGATGCCTATTGGGCCTATTCCGGTGAGTCCTGATTTACTCCCTCGCGTGATTCTTCTCCGACATACATCTGTCTCATCACTCGCGCTGACCTTGCTGTTCACATTTTTCCTTCCTTTTATATTCTCCTCCTATTTGTTTGCTTTGTTGCCTTTACAGGAACTCTTTATTGCCACCAGGTTGGACAACATGCCTTTTGTAGTGCATTTAAACTCTGTTATGTGCACATATCCCTTTAGGAATCTATTCAATTCAATGAAGAACTTTATTTTACTGTCAGGAAAAATGGTACGAGTTACCTACAGTGCTTTAGGATGTGTCAGACAGACGACTGACAAATACGAGACAATAAACGTGTGTGCGTGTGCGCGCGTGCTTGTGTGTGTGTGTGTGTGTGTGATAATCAGGTAATTTCAAAATAGTATATATAATATCAATTAGGCCTAATCGAACACATTTCATAAAACAAATTATCACTCATTATCACTGAAGACATACATTGTCCTTGTTTACTTCTCCCTCTTTTTGTTTTCCTTTTTGTATCCCATCATTGTTTGCTTGAATCACTAACACAATCACCTTATATAAATGGCAGTACTGTTGCTGTGTAGGCGTCTCCCGTGCTAGACCATTTTATTTTTGTTCGAGGAGTCAACATTTCCTATGGCTTTCTCAAACTATGTTTTAATGGTATTTAACAAACGAGTACATTATATGCTAAAGATTACATCTTTTGTAGTCTGTGTTGGGCATTTTACGGTTCCTATAAATGCAGTTATCAATTGTGTCAAATGTAGTCAAAAGATTTCCAAATATCCTATTCTGCGTTACATTTAATGAAATAAATATATTTCCTAATTGAATAGTGAAGTCGACATTATGTAGTGTTATTTGATTTGTTGTGAGGTCATCATGGACGTCTTACTACACTTTGGCTAATCACAACAGACATAACAATTAATTACATTGTCCTTAAATTAAAAGCAACATTTTCTTGGAAAATATAATTAGGATTCATCCGGGACCTATTATGATTATAGTGTTCGTATGCCAAATAACTTTTCCAGCAGTTTTTACTGACATTGTTCATCAAATTAAAAACTGTAAATTAAACGCCCTGCTTTACATTGGTTAACCCATCATATGCCATAATGTCATGTCAGAGGCCTACATGTTTTAACACAATATTTCAAACTGCAAGTGTTTGCCGAGACGCAAATGAATTTCAGCATAAAGGTGTGAAAACCCGGATGCCTAACAGTACAGCAATGACGCTGCATATCTATTTTTTTTTGTGAAAAAAAAAATGTGGCAAATACATCCAACAATATTAGAATGTGTTGGCATTGAGCCATAATGAACCGAATCAAGGCTATCCATTTCAGATACTGCATAACCACTGCCTATGGGGATGTTTGTTCCTGTCTACTTCCTTCTTGACTTCATTATCATGTTTCTTTGTAATTGATTTCCATCCGAATCCATTTAACGTCTGCGTTAGTTTTCCAGCAGACAGAGGGAACGAGGGAATCTGTGTGAAAAGGGAAAAAAAAAGCAATAATGGTTCGTGTTGCATTTGCATTTTTGTCTTTTTATTACGCACAAGTATTTTCAACTCTACACATTCCTACGTTTTTTATTAGTGTCTATTTAATGATATATCCATCGTTGTGTTAACTCTGTACTTCCGTAGAGGCTTAGTAACAGATCTGACAAATACTTATTTTGGTTTAATGCTCACAGCCTTTTGTTTTTTGTTGTTAATACCAGATTTTATCTGGACATTTAAACTGTTGTTTTTAGTCTATTTCTGTCTATTTCTTATTGAGTGTCCTGAAGAAAAAAGCAACTAAACATAATGGGTAGGTCAATGTACTGGTTAATAAAAGTGAGCCATGGCGCTTAGGCTGTGTGGACTGCGGAAGGGTGGAGTTATGAAGGTCCGGTATTTACTGGAACTCCCTGGAAGTGTTATGGACTCCACACAGAAGAGGTTCGCTGCATTCAAGTACCAATAGTTACCCTGCCCTTTCCTCCAAGTCACATAAGTTATTTTTAAATTGGTATTGTTTGAACTTTTTGTAAAAATGCCATCACATTGACAATACAATACAGTACAATACAGAGGATATTTTATACCCAAATTGCAATATGGCATTGTTTTGATTTTAGCATTGGCTATTCATTGCATATTGAAGACGTCATTGATCATCATCGCCATAGTAAGCAAGAAGCTGGACGGCTGTGTCGTCGGTTACCCTCACTAGACGGACCAATAATGCAAATGATATTGCATTCATACACTATCCAACTCTACTTCACGACTGTCTGATGATATTGTGTTGATCGGCAGATGGGTGTGGCCTATTTTAACGATCTTGCTTCTTGCCTTGCTGGGTCAACAACACAGTGCATACCTTGCAGCCCCGACGGAAAGCCAGCTGCCTCGTACTGAAAATAGAAACGTTGAGGAAACACAGAAATGTCCACTGCTTTAGGGCTGTAATTAGCGTCCTCCAGTGTGAATGGGACACAGGCGAGCATGCCCTAGCAGCTAAACACTGTTTTAATGGCTTTGTGTTTGTTGGGTTTTGTTCCGTCTTTCTCTGCATAAATATTCTGAAATTGAAATGCGCCTGGCCAGATAAGACTGGCGCTAGTTGGTTAGCTTTAGTTTAAGACTAGATGGCATGAGGAGAGCAGCGCGTCACCTCTGGCTAATAAAGGTTAGCAATAAGCACAGAGGAAGCCATCACATTTTATTTTATGTCCTCTTAAAGTAGGTGCCTTGAATCCATTTAGAAAACCTTTTGGTAATTGTGATAATGGAAAGGAGCTAAACAAAATTATTGTTTTGTCTCCATTTAGAAATCACTTGAATTTTCTGGAGGAAATAATTGAAATCCCTCTAAAACTCATACATGCTTCTCTATGTGAAACACAATGGAGGGAAGGCTGACTGGCAATGTAAGGGCGGTATAGGGAGGCTTAGATTTCTGTGTGCTCAGGTTATGAACCGCAAAGGAAGTTGCCCTGAAATCTGCAGTAATTTGATTTGAGGTTATTTAAGGCATATAGCACGTGTGCGGGTGGCGTGCGTGCGTGCGTGTGTGCGTGCGTGTGTGTGTGTGTGTGTGTGTGTGTGTGTAGGCGTTTTTCATATGAGAAGTGATGTGTTACTCACCACTCCCACATTAACGGGGCTACGGATCATTTATCACCTTTCCTTATCTCTGCAGGTTCTCGCTATACCTCTGCTGGCTTCCCTGCTATTTCTATCTTCATGCCGCTATTTCTCTTCTTATTGTTTGCTTTTAGGCCAATATTGTGAGGACTTTTTTTCCTCTTTTTGATTGCTTTCTTGTAACAACATTTGGGAGCACTGTACGTGCTCGGTGAAACTCCCCAAATGCCGTTTCTCATTACAGTACGGCAATAACTGTCTATATATATCATTTTGTTATTTAATTTTTTTTTGTAATATAAATTACAAGATCTGTATATCACACGCTTGGAAGTAGGCACAAGTTGTTTGTTTGTTATTAGGGTTGCAAAATTCCCGGAATTTTCAAAGAGGGAAACTTTCCATGGGAATTTAAGGGAATTAACGGGAATTAACAGGAATTAACGGAAATTTATGGGAATAAACTGGGAATTTTCTAAATTGAAGGTTGGCTCTTCTAGGGAACTTGAATATAGTTGAGGAAAGTATATTTTAGCATAATCTTGACTAAAACAAACAAATGCCATTCAAATACACTTGAATATCCATGCCATTCCTCAATCACATGCACAGAGCACACTGCTTACTGCATGGCTATTGAGACCACACCCCCTACTGGCACTGTGCATGCCTCCATCACATGTACAGAAGCACGTGTTCTACTATACTTACAAATAAATCTGTTGAAAACATTTTGAATGGATGTTTTCTTATGACTTCTGTTTATATTTATGCTTGGATATAATATATTGCCAGTTAGTTCTCCTAAATTCCCATTAGTTCCCATAATTCCCATTATTCCCATGGAAAGTTTCCAATATGGAATATAACCAAAATTTCCAAAATTCCCAAGCTTAACTTCCCATGGAAATTTACCGGAAACTTTCCGGAAATTTACCGGAAATGTTCCGCCCCTTTGCAACCCTATTTGTTATAAAATGGCCATGGCACTTTTTCACAGCAGATCATTTGCATTAAGGCCAAGTTCAACAACAAAATCCCAGTCAGGCGTAACATGTTTCCCAGATTGATATAAACCCCAGGAAATGTAGTCTATGTAATATTGTGTAGGCTGTCACAACATACGAGTAAAAAAAATCTATCTAATCTTTGAACAAAGGTTGGTGGAAAAGTATATGTATGTATTCCACTTTGTTAGGCACACACATATACCATATAAACACATCAAAAAGTTTGCCTGTAGCCATCAGTAAATGTCTATGGAAATCATTTTCTCCACCGCGGACAGCAGAACATTTTTTTTCCCTGCATCTGTAGTCACACCCTTCCTCTATGATGATGAGCGCTTAACATACCATCATCAATATTCGTTCAGTCTTGCTGATGGTGGTTTATCAACCTGCAGTTGTACCTGCGCTAATGGTCGGTAAAATTGAGAGGTGCAGAAACTAATTATTAAAAATTAATTCCACTGGGGCATGAGCTGACTCATTATTAATCTTGGTTATTGCTGGCAGTTTAGATCAGCCTTCTTGTGCCAGGATTGGCCCATTTGTCTGTGTCAGGGGCAGGCCCCTGACAGATGTGCCAATATGACGGACTCAGTTCTGTGGTGGGGAAGAGGCCTCTTAATTCTCTATGATGTATCGCACTGGCAGCAGCCAATTTGAGCCAAAATTGGGCCCAAATCATCTCGCTTCCCACTGCCTCTGGCAATCTGTCTCCTCTCCCGATGAGATAAACCCATTTAGGATGTAAATAAATTAGGGATTTGGGAGCCCTGAACTAATATAATATATCATTAGCAAGTTTTTGTTAAATTTTTTTTTTCTGGAGTCGCCATGGTATATCCTATCCACTGCTTTCGACACCAGCAGTGCAAAGTTACAGAAATCGGATCAACTGCACATCAAGTCGGATAATGGTTATCCAATGTCTTTCTCTTCCAAAAGGCTGATTTTTTTTTTCTTCTTTCTTCCAGTTAGTCTTGATTAATTCATTAGATGGACAGGTTTGTAGCGTATCTCTAATTAATTTTATTTGCCAGTAATGTGTCAAGGGGTGCTGATTGCGTGTCGTGGTGGCAGATATGGGGCCTGGTTGGGAGCTAGATTCACTGTAATGGATGTGGACATGCAAGGCCTGCTGGGAGAGTAATATTGAGGAAGTGTTGGATTGCCAGCCCACAGGTTTCCTCTCTAATGTGGTTATGCTGATGAGCTTGAATAAGCTAGCTAGCAGCTCAGCATATTTTTAAACTCATAATGATGATGAGTTACTCTGTAATGAGTACACATCCTCCCAGAGGTGGTGGCTGAGCTGTAGGGGGTAGATAACATAATATTGGTTACACCGCGGTGGCTATCAAAGACTTAAGCATTCGCACAATAGTGGGCATTAATCAAAAGGTGAGGCGCCGGTGACTTGATTATCGCACACTTTTTGTGAGGTTAATGCGTCTTTTAGAATGGCAACCTATTGTGAAATTGCGCTGAAAAACAAGCGGCATAATGGTCTGAAAGCCATCAAGCGGTTAAGAAAACCCATATCACTTGCCTCCTATGTTGCGGCAAAAATGCAAAGGAGGTCTTTATCGGCCATGTTGTGAGGGGAATAAAGAAACCAAACCAAAAAAGGGGAACAATTGTCAGCAGTATTTACTGTTCCCGTTTCGGTCAGTGACTCCATAGCTTATTAGATAGTTTATCCTACGCCGTTATCTCAGCCTAAGTGAATTACACCACTAACTATTGATTTCCGCGTCTGGACGGCAAGTTATAATGGGTGGTGGTGGGGGGAGGGGGGGGTACACATTTTACACTATTGTGTACCTGATTAGCTTGCAGCTGTGGTGTGTAATGGTTGGGGATCAAAGTGTGTTACTGTTCTTTTAGGATGGGGGTGGGGGGGGGGGGGGGTCCAAGTAGTGGCACTTGCAGTTGCTTTAGTCTTTCCTTTCACCGTTTTGTGCTGCAATTCTCTGTCGCGGGTAATGACGCTTTCTAGAGGAGGGGTTCAAAAAAATAAATGACTCATGCTTTGCGGTACGATCAAAACGCATAGAAGAGGGTTGCCTTTGGGCAAACATAATTTCACCTATTTATCATAATTACAGTACAAGGAAAGCCTACTTGAGCTCTGCTTAATCAAAAGGAATAATGGCTCCAGGTGTAATTGTTGCTCTCGAATTGCATTCATGAAATTCTAAATGACACATTCCCATTATTACCCCTCCCACTCGAACGGCAAATTGTCATTGAGGTTGATATCATGGCTGATTGTGCTTGCTGCTTTAATGCTGATGAATAGGAGGCTTACACTTGGCGATTTTATGCCTTCAGTCATTGTATTGGTTCTGTAATTACGGGCAGTTGGAAGTGTTGGTGCTCTCTTTGTGAATGCAGTTAGTGTTCTTTTTCGGTAAACATAACTAATTTGCTTAAATAGGTTAGGCATTGAAGTAAACACTAAAATCTACTCCATAAATGGGAAATTAATGTGAATGAAAGTGGGGGGCTTGTTTAAATTACTTTATTTTCTGAAAGGGGAATTATGATTGCAGACCCTCCTTTTGTTTGTGTTCTTCTGGTTTTTCACACAGGAAAAACAAGTCCTCCAATCAAAGAATTGGGGCACTGTGTGGCTTCTGAAAAGGACTGAAGTTTAAAGTGGGACATGAATGGAAGAGCTCTCTTTGCCTGTGTCATTGGATTTTTTTCACGGGAATCGTCTTTTTTTTTAATGTTATATTTTTCATTTCAACATGTACTTTCTCGGTTTCCTCTATTCCTTTTAACTTCACATGCTCATCTATCTTCGCTAATGCCCGCCTCATCTGGATTCAGAGCAGGGGTGTGCATGTGGATGCTGTGTGGGTGGGGAGGCAGATGAAACACAGGTTGGATTAAGGCTGGAGGTGTTTTTTTTTAAATGGCTGCTCACTGTTCTTGTTGCATGACCACGTCCCCAGATGATTGTTCTGCTGTCGTGTGATTTGTGGCCTCATTAGTCATTTTGGGGTACCCCGGGCTCAAACTGGCATGATTTCCCCTTGTTGACTGCCTATTTCTCCCCACATGTTGCTGCTTTCTATTCCCTCTTGGATATGACACATGTATCCACATGTGCATAAAGTCTCTCCCCAGTGATCCCTCTATATCTCTCGCTCTCTTCCCTGTCTAGGACTCCCTCTCCGTCATTCCCTTTCAAGCTGTTAAAATTCAGGCAGTGGATCAATGTTGGACCCTTCAGAAACCATGTGAATAATTAAGCGGAGTACTAAAGCTTTTAGAGATGTGAATAGAGGCCGCTCCTTGTCCGTCCAGCCAGTTAATGACTGCTTGAGTAAATAAACAGAGCGTTTGCTTTGGGTCAGAGTGCCTTCGTGCTAATCAAGAGGCTCCTGAAATAATATCCAGAGCTCATTTACAAATGTTTATGACTTGTTTTTCCGTCACCATGCCCATGCAATGTATATGTTCTAAAAAGGTTGGCTTTCAGTGATTAGGCTATAATCAGTGTTCAAAATAAGGTTAATTTTTAATTACCTTATTTCTTCACCCGGTGCAAAATGTCATTTTGTCTTATCTTAAGCTGGGGTGTATCTATAAGTGTGTATGTATTTCTAGTAGGGCTGTCAATCAATTAAAATATTTAATCGTGATTAATTCCATGATTGTCCATAGTTAATTGCGATTAATCGCAAATTTACCGCACATCTTTTATCTGTTTAAAATGTACTGTAAAATGGCATTTTTCAAGTTCAACTGCTGTATCCAAAGAAATGGAAGATTAGCCTAACTGCAGTATCCAAGAGTCTTATTTCTATAATTTTTCTTTCTTATACTCTTTCCACCATTTCCTGCTCATTTTATTACCAATTGTGTTTGACACATTAATGCAGGTACTGGCCTTTTTAGACGGGCGCGGAGGAGTACCTTGTTGTTGGATTGCTAGTCGCGCCCACTAGACATTAATTTTCAATGAGAGACGGTGCGGCACGGAGGAGCAGTACCTTGTTGTCGGATTGCTAGTTGCCATCCGCCTTTAATTGAAAATGAATGTCTAGCCAGTACCGGCATTAATGCGTCATTGCGTGCATGTGTGGCGTTAAAACGAATTTGCGTTAATGCCGCTATTATTGCGTTTATCGCCCAGCCCTAATTTCTAGGCTACTATATGTGTGTGGATGTGTGCTCTAGTTCCAAGAGAGTAATGGAATGACCCAGGTGGTCTGCCTGGTTTCCCTTGGCTCCCAGAATTAAGCTTTGTGTTGTGATGGAAGTCTCACACCAAACAGGGTTTGATTGCAATACCCTTTAAAAAAACAAACAAAAATGGATTATCTGGCCACAGCAGACTGAAGTCAGGGTAAAAGAAAATAATCACAGCTACACTTAGTGTAGCGCTGTTCAAAAATTGTAGCTCGCCAAGCCATGATTACTGAGCATGTTTTTGTTCACACCGTTGCCGACTGGCAAGTCAGATGGCAGGACTAGGTGCTCTAATGGAGGTATGGGATGTATTCTCTCTCTCTCTCTCTCTCTCTCTCTCCTCTCTCTCCTCTCTCTCTCTCTCTCTCTCTCTCTCTCTCTCTCTCTCCTGTCAAAACAACTGTGTGTGTGCTTGGGGGACGGGGGGAATCTGTCACCGCATCTCGCTGCTGTCTTTGATGCTCTATTTAGTGTTCACCCCCCCGCTGTGAGGTCACCCCAACCCAGTGACGGGCCTTTTTAAGTACTGACAGGTCGACATGCGAGGTGTGTGTGTGTGTGTGTGTGTGTCCGTCCAAGCGCCTCTCCCCCCACACCCCCCCCTGAGAGATGGACTTGTGCCAGTCTGTATGTATGCCTGCTCTGGTTCATTGCGATCCAATGATCCGAGGTCCAGCGCGCATCTCGCTGTTTGGTCCCTCAGTCCCAGGGACGAGTCCTTGTTGTGGGCCGGTCTCCGCTGTCCCGCCCCCTCGACCTTGTGGGATGGGAGGATGCGTGGTGTTAACCCCAGCATCCGGTTCCAAGTTGTTTTACTGAAATGCATTATTGAAACATTTTGAGGATGTCTTAACCATTTTAAAGATTCAGATTTACACTGAATACAGACACACACACACACACACTTCATTTTTTAATAAGCTGTGTGGCTTTCTTTTCTTGACACCAGTGACTATGTACAAATCTAGGCCTACTTCCTATGTTTGTGTGAGTGTCCTAGTGCTCCATTTTCCCCTCTCAGGCCGGGCTAGTTTTGACTCATGGACTGAGCTTAAAGTCTGTAGCATCACATGTTTATAATGGGCCTTTTCAAGGCTTCACTTTGGGTTTACTTACTGACTTACTGCGACTTACTGTATAAACTCTAAACTAGAACATCTAAATGTGTGCACTGAGGTAAACAATGGGTGATGAGTATTTGTCCGAAAGCCATGGTTTGGGTTGTATAGGAAATCTACCATTGCATTTTACAAAAGCAGGCTGCGCATCTATTAGCAGTGGGTTAGCCACCATGTTTTGAGGAGTTGGCTGATATGAAACACTGTGCCCTTGGAGTAATGTAGCGTCACTAATCACTGTTTCACTCGGAGCCTCTACAGAGGCCATCGCTGTTCTGCATGAGAGACTCTTAACCTCTTTCTTCTGTTTGCAATTAGCAAGGACCTTACGCTAATAAGGTTTTTTTAGATGTCAGTTTACACACTGACGCTCTGAGTATCTTTTGTTGTTTGACCCTTTTCTCATGGGCTGTGGGTGTGTGGATATAGGGTGTACTGTCTGGATGCAGGATTTGACATGCGATTTAAGTTGAATCCTTTCTTTATTGAAAAGTTTTGATGATTACAA